>OY856188.1:253227920-253752249 GCA_963693315.1 Diogma glabrata | reverse complement strand
TATATATATTAATTTAACAATAGATTATGAAGTCATTCTTCGAAAATAATTCAAATTTTGCTAACGAGTGGCGTGAATTATTAACTATTACATGAATTAATTACTGCTACAGTTTTTTAAAATTTATTTTAAACAACATTCCGCTTAGTTTTTCAAAATCAAATCGAACATCGTTTTCAATTAAAATTACCGGTACTTTCAGTTCTTCATCATGCATTAAAAATGTATTAATTTTATGCTCATATACTATTGTTATTGTATATTCTTGTGTTGTTACCATTCTAATAGGATCTTTGAAACGAATTTTCATACCAAAGTTATTACTTGTCTGTACTTGAGCTTCTGTTATTTTAATGTTTGAATCAAATACTTTTATAGTAACCTTTTCATTCTCTTTCGGACTTGATACGAATACTTCCGTTAACGCAATTTGTTGGTTAATACGGAATTTGGATATGCCCGATGGCATAGTGTCAAGTAATTTACAATCTTTGATATTTGCAATCCATAAATGATTTGTTTTAAAGTCATTATACTTTATATTCAAAAATATTCGTTTTTCATCGGAAAAACCAAAAACGTTTTTATTCTTTTTATTATTTATGTTAAGAAGTATCGAACTGATTTCCGTTGGTGTTAAAAGTTCTGGTTCGCTTTTGATACATTCTTCAAACTCTGCATTCGACATGGAGGGAAATCTTATTAGTTTAATTGTGTCACCTAGCAAACCTCGTTTATTAAATGATGTTAATGGTAAATTCAATCTAATACATTTATTATTACACCATTGCATTAAACTATCAAATATATTCAATTCATTGGTTTCGTGTACTTTATAGAGTTCCAATAAATATTTTAAAGTTGTTAGATTTAGTTCTAAAAATGTTTTTGATTTTAAGACCTCACTATAACTCTCACTAATTTTCTTCAGTAATTCAATTAATAAATAGTTATATCCCTTTTCAATACTGTTTTCTAATATATCACACAAATCATCCAATGCTGTTGTTTCTATTATAAACTTAGAACATTTTTTTTCTAATTGAAAAACGTTATAGTAGTTTGATAGTTTCAGTATACCTAAAACATTTTCAATTTTCATGTCACAATTATCGGTATAGAGATACTTTAGAAACTGAAGTACTTCATTTTCACTTATATCATTCGGTAAATTTATTAAATGTATTTGATTATTATTGTTTTGAAATAGTTGATTTAATTTTAAACTTCGTAACGATAATATTAAACTGTGGCCATAAAATATTTGATTAGTTTTTAATAAACAAAATTGTATATCCGACATAAACTCATTATTTACAAGAGATTCGATTGATTTGATCAGCCTTTTATTAAAATTTACACAAAACTTTTCATCTAAGTCGCTCATCTTTGGGTAAACTAATAAAATAATACTATATTTATTATAAAACTGTTTATATTAACTGTTTATATATTGAATAAAATTTTTATGCACATTATGATGTTATCAAATATAGAATAGTTATATATGATAAATAAATTATTTGACTAAAATTTAGTAGGAAGAGTAGTGACTGGATCTGCGATAAATATTTTTTGTTGGTATTATATAGGATTGTGATTCATAATTGTTCAAAAGCAGATATGTTTATTCAAGTTATCCAATGATGTAAATATGGAAAATATTTGTACTCATTTTATTGAGTGGAAATAATTTAGATCCGTAATATGGATGGGTTGATTAATCGATTAATCATTGGTTTATTTGAAGTGACCAATTAATCGACAATTCGACTAGTAAAAATATGAAGGGGCTGAAATCTCACAGCTCTGAGATATCAAGATTTCGGTCTGGGTTAAGGATTTTGATATAATTTTCGGCAAAAAACTTTTATGAGGACATGGTTTTTAGTTTTGGGCAGCGATACATATCAAACATAACTTTTTGTTAAAGTATATGTATTTTTTATATTTGTTTAGATATGTATTACAAAACTAACACGAAACATCAATACGTTGTTACTTGTCGGAAAACTATAACAGATCATAAATTAACATAATTTAGTGAAAACATTATACAATGAGCAAATTACTCCAAACCTCTTTATTTAGCGTTTCAAAAAAAAATATTGCGACGCTGATGCATAGGCTGACTTCACCACAGCTCTGGAAACATAGTGTTCTGGATATATAATGAGCTAATATCCATAAAATACTTTAATTAAAAGCTAACAAATATTAGGGACTTCGTAGTTCTAATAATAAAAATATTAAAGCAGGCAGCATCAGTATCCCAACAAAAATAAATTAAAAGTAAAAGTTAAAAAACATTTTATCGGAAGTGACAAACCGGAAGTTGGGATGTAGAACTGTTGTGAACCGTACTAAATGCTCATGTACCAAGTTTCATCCAATTCGATTATCAGGTACAGATGTTATTGAGCTTTAAAAAAACAGGTGTATGGGACACCCCTCACCACTTTGTTCACTATCGCTCAAAAACTAATCAGTTCTTTGCCATACATGTTTGCATCTTTTTCCAAAGTGTCATCAAAATTCGTTCACGAACGAATGCTGTGTGCTCCCAACAAACATTGAAAAAAGTATGACACATAAACAGGTGTTCGGGAGGACCCCCACCACTTATTCCAATATTATCCAAAAACTAATCAGTTCTTTGTTACTTAAGTCTCCATCTTTTTTCAAAGTGTCATTAAAATAAATTAATGAATGAAGTCTGTATGCTCCCAACAAACTTAAAAAACAAAGTGTGAAAAGTCAGCTAGTCAATTCTTTGTCAATAAAGTCTTTATTTTTTTTCAAAGTGCCATTAAAATTGATTAATGAATGAAATCTGTATGCTCCCAACAAACTTTAAAGAAAAGTGTTAAAAGTCAGCATTTGTATGGTAGACCCCCCACCACTTTGATCAATGTGTCCCAAAAGATGATAATTATCGTTTCACTCTAATTGGAACCCTATTCCATAAGTTTCATCATAATCACTTCATTATTGTAGGCTGTAGTGTGCATAAAGACACTGAAAAAACTTCAAAAAAGTACAAAAAAAAATTTTTTTACCGGAAGTGAAAAACCGGAAGTTGGGATGCAGAACTATTTTAAACCGTACTACATACATACCAAGTTTCATCCAATTTGCTTATCATGTACAGATGTTATAGAGCTTTCACAAAAACAGGTGCTCCAGGGACCCCCACCACTTTGTTCACTATCGCTAAAAAACTAATCAGTTCTTTATCATACATGTTTGCGTCTTTTTCCAAAGTGTCATCAAAATTCATTGCCGAATGAATGTTTTATGCTCCCAACAAACATAAAAACTTTGAGGAAAAAACGACCTGTTGTATGGTGGACTCCCAACCCTTTATCCAATGTGCTCCAAAAGCTGATAAAATCTTTCTCATTTTATTTGAAAGCTTTTCGCAACGTTTCATGAAAATCGATCGGTAATTGTAGGCTACAGTAAGGATAAACACCTGAAAAAAATTTTTTTTAACCGGAAGTGACAAACCGGAAGTTGGTATGCAGAAATGTTTAAATCAGTACTAAAACCTTATATACTAAGTTTCAATAAGATCATAGCCCGGGATCAGAAGTTATTCAAGATTTAAACTTAGAGGTGTTCGGGAGACCCCCGCCATTTTGTCCAAATTTGAAATGAATCCAGATCTTCCATTTTCAAGTGAACCTGTATCATTTGCCAAAGTTTCATTAAGATCCTAGGCAGAAAACTCACTCACCCACCCACCCATGATTTTTCCGGTACAGTTATCGAACACAGCGTCTTTTCGAACCTGTCCCTTGAGTATACCTATTTTTAGAAAAAAAATTTTTTAAATCCCTCCAGCGGTTTTCCCTGCAGCGTAGGTAATGATGGCCGGCCGGCAGACAGACATACATTTTTTTTTGCTTTTTTAGAATCAGTAGGTCCTAAAACGTCAAGAAATGCCAAAAAAGTGGAGGTAAGAATTTCACTTTTGGCTGATGAATGTAATACTTTGGTCTTTTAGACCGAAGTAATAAATATAATTTTATAAATCTATGCTACCACAAATCAGATTTACATATAGACGCAGAGTGACACTTCTACGCTACCAGTGATAGAAAAGGACCGTGTAATAGTATAGGAGGTACATTGAAACGAAGTGCTCATCGATATAGTTTGTCTAACAAGGATTTTATTCAAACCCCTATGGATCTTTATGAATGTGCAACAAAATGGCAATCAACAATGAATTTTGCATATGCCAGTAAAAATTATTATGCCAGCAATGAAGTAACGGCTAGAAGCAAGACGCAGAGAGGCTGTAACTATCAAAGGTACACAACCATTTCATGCGTTTATACCCAAAGATGAAAAGACATTGCTCACAAAAATATATTCTATTTCAGCTAAAACTCGGATTTTTAAGATAAACCGTTAATATGCAATTTAAATTTATTTCATATTTTTAATTTCTTTTATATTATTTTTTATTATTAATAAATGTATATTGTTTTTATTACACAACTTTGTATTTGACAACTTAGAATAAAAATAAATAGTATTTTAATCTATCAGTGTGTAATGAAATAGTTTATTCTCAAGCAAAATTTGAGCGAGGCACGAGCGAAAATTTTAAATTTGCGAGAGAATAAAATTCATTACACACGAATTCATTACACACTACTTTATTCTCTGACAAAGAATTGTGTATTATTTAAAATAAAAACATTTTCTTCAAATAAAACAATAAATCTTTATTGTTTTAATTGATAAATCAAATTTCTGATTAAAAAAAAAACCTGATGATAAAAAAAACCTCATCCCATGCAATCAACCAAATTCAACTAAACGAAATAAGTGAATTTAACTTAAAATTTGATTTTTGAACAAAACGTATCAAAGCCATTGAGATTATAATTTGAAAATAATTTTAATAAAATCAAAACAGTTTGACCAAATAGAATCATATCAATTGAAATGATAATTTTTTTATTATTATTATGGAAAAAACATACAAATAAAGCTAAAATTATTAAATGAAAGAAAGTTATTTATTATATGAATTCTATACAACATGCATTTTATTTCACATAATTTTTCTCACTATTTACTTCTCAGCATGAGTTTTAATATATATCAGGTACATTCATTTATAATTAATTTCCGACATGTAGAAATGGGAGAAAAGGTAAATTATGTGAAAAGCATCCATACCCTCAAATACTTAACCTGTATCCTTGAAATAATTTAATTTCTATAAAACAAGAATTCAGGTGGTTTTAGTTAAATAGAGTGCAATGTTTTAAAAAAAAATTTGAAAAACGTAAATTAAAATTCTGTAAGAATTTTATTTAAAAACGAGAAATCATGCCATTGGGAAACTTTCGATTTAGATTAAGAATTAATTAAACATTTTTTTTCTGGAAAAAAATGTGGTAAAAGTGAGGGTACCCTCAACAGCGACATCTTTGAAAATATTATTTAAGTTCAAGACAGTTTTAAATAATTTTTTATATAAGGTCTATCAATTACCTTTCTAATGAGCTATAAATGACTTAAATCGGTTTAGTCAATCGTTAGCCAAAGGTACTAATGTTTCGCCAACCCGTAAAACTTTGCCACCACCCTGTGTCATCCCCATAACGAAATTTCATTTTTCCAAAGAAATAGTATTTCTTTTTGTCATTGGCTATCTGTGTATGAAATTTCATCGAAATCAGAGGGGGTCGGGAACACCGATGTTGCGGTGACGTGGAATTGCTCTTATTAATAAATGATCTTCCCATACGAAAAAACTACTATTTTCTTATTTTTCAGATTGGTGTGAATCAGATGCCGACATTTTGATATTTTGTGTTTAGTATTTTTCACAAAGTTTTTTATTTTAGCGACTGCTGTAGAGCAAGCAAGGGCGTCCCTGAAGTGCATTCTTTTAAACCTCGGCTTCAATACAGTGGTTTTAGCGATTGGATTCACACTTTCTATAGCACCCACTTGGTTTTCCATTTCGTTAATTACAAACGGGTTTAATTTTTTGGCGAGCGAGTTTTCTACAGTTAGAGGTTGAATTTTTAAAACTATTCAATGAACTAATGGCATCAACTTGCTGCCAGTGCAGCTTCGAGTGGTCGTAAAACTTGTAATACAGAAGATAGAATTGCCAGTTCTGACGCATTAAGCATATTTGGTTCCATTTTATGCCGAATATAGTTATATCATTGATGACATCTTGTAACTTTAAACCCTCCCAATCATATAGTAAGGACTGTTTTATTTTGTCGGAACTTTTTGATTTAATTTTGTTTCTTTGTTGCTTTTCTTCATTCATTGTTTGCTGTATTACTTTGCTTGAACCATGTAACAATGCCCTTAACCTTAGTTATTAGTTTTCGTAGGACACTGTTTTACTGTATTTTGTGCAACTAAATTAAGAGTATGCGCTAAACACGGTATGTATATGTTTATTACCACAATCAGCCACAACCAATTGATGTTTAGCTTTCATATAATTTTTGAAAGAATATGTGAAAAAAATAAAAATAAATAATAATCAAAAAGCTGCACACACTTGCCAGAGTTAGTTTTTCATTGATGCGATGTTTTTATAAAAAACATCGATGCATCGAATAGAAAAATTCTTTAAAAAAACATCCAATATATACGATGTGTAAACATCGAGTAAATTCAATACATCGATGTTTAGCGAATATCCCTAATGTTTTGCCGGCAGTATATTTTATTAATTATATTGATTTGTATTATATTTCTATGCCATTGTTAGTGTTTCAGGGTTTTGGAGTGATTGAGAGTGTGGAGTGGAGTTGGAGCTTTCATATATTCGGAGCAGTTTTTCATTCGTTCACACCAATGACATACAAAATTTTCAGATTTAAAAAAAATTGGCTTATAAATGTACATTTTCAAAAGAATTGCCAAATTAATATATGCGTATATCTGACATTTCAATTTACAATATATTTATCTGTGAGGAGTACATATGCCCTGTTTTTCGATTATGTGATCGATGTTTTTAAAAATAATGAATTACAATAAATTTTTCATTATATCGAATATTTTCGATGTTATGATATTTCGATAATACGATTTTTTATTCGATTTTATGGATTTCGATCACCTTTCGATTTTTCAGTGCATCGAAAAAAATTCCGTGCAATGATCTTTCGATGCAATGACTTTTCGACAGTGTGAACTTTCGTTGTTATGATTTTCGATGTTGTGATTTTCGAATGTTTGATAGTATAATTTCGATAGTATGATTTTTATTGTTTGATTTATTGATTTTTTCGATGCAACGATTTTTGATGGTATGATTTTTTGATGATATGGCACGATCCGGACATTTTCAAATTCATGACATCCGTTACCCCTTAAAAGCCACGTAGTATATAAAGTTCACATTGTAATATCGTTTTCACATTGTAATATCGTTATCGTAATATCGTTTATCGATAGTAATATCGCGCTGTAAATAGCATTTTACATGCGAATGAAAATATTGCGCACGAGACGCGTAGCGGCGAGTGCAGTATCTTCACGAGCATGGAAAATGGTTTGCAGCTCGAGGTTTGTTATATACTTTTTCTACGACTTTGTTTTAATGCCCAAACGCATATAATTACTTGATAAAATAAACTACTAATTATAAATAAAATGCAAATAGTTTACAAATTGTGGTAGGTTTTGCATTATTCTGTGTCAAAATGAATTGAAATATTTAATTTTTAAAAATCAAATTTTTCTTTAAATAAAAATTTTTCTTTTTATTAAAAGCGTGCGGTAATATATGAAAATCCATTACCGCACGCTTTTTTTACTTAGCGCACGCTATTTGAAATAATCAATTTACATGTCATGGATAGTGTGATGTAATTTATAATTTATTGTGATAGGAGTAGAAAAAATCATTTTTTCTACTTTTGATAGGAAGTAGAAAAAATCATATACACAGCGCAATATTTTCATTCGTATGTAAAATGCTATTTACAACTCTAGATATGTAATATACTAATTTCGCTAAATAACAAGTTGTACATTTTCAAACATTATTTTTCTCAATGCTTTTTTGACGGTACTGACCAAGTTTTCCGCAGCACCGTTTGTATTTGCAAGAAAAGGCGTTGTACAACTATGTTTTATACAGTTTATCTTGGATAACCTTTTAAACATAGATAGATAGATAGATTTCGTTATAAGTATACTATTTGGCCAGGAATGCCGAATCTTGTGAAAAATATGCTTTAAATCTTCGATTGTGATCTCAGATTTTTTGTAGTGCACTGAATTACCGGCTACTTGGAATAAGCATCCATTGTTAATAAAAAATATTTCCCTTTACACGGCACAGCATAGTCCACATGTAACCTTTCCTATGGTTTTTCGGGAATTGTCTATTAAATAACAATTTCTTTAACCGGGTTAGGCGGCACTGATATACATACTTGACAACTTTTCACTACATTTTTCAATGTTAGCATTGAGAAAAGACCACCACACATAAGATTGCCAATGCCACTCTAATTGGCAGTGGACTGTATTGTGATATTTGATCAATGACTTCACTCAGTAGAGCACAAAAAAATATAATTCGGAAGATGCGGCTATATATTAGCTACAGATGAATAAACCAATATAAATTCACTGGATATTGCATCTAAAAATGGCGATGATTAATATAATTTTTCAATTAAATTTAATAATGTCTTTTGACTGTATGCATCCAAAATGGCGATGGTTGATATAAATCTCATTAAATTGAGTGACACGTTTTAATGGTGAAGCTCCATCCTTTTTTTTTTGGTGTGGCAACTATACTCAATATATCTACTGATGACTGTCTGTGTGATGACATTTTTTTTTGAATGTTTTGATTCCTCAATTTTTTTTCCCATCAAAACCTCCAATATTCTACAAGCCCTATTCATTCACGCCATCTTAAAAAAAACAATGAACATTGTCATATGCAAAAAATTGGATTAGTGTTTTTGATTAAATTTTTTGAATTTTTATATATGGAGTTTTATTTTCCTAGATGGCGTTAAGGCGATTTTTTGAATTTTTTTATAATAAGTTTTAATTTCAAAATGGCGCTTCAAGTTTACGATTTTTTCTGTGCTAAAACATGAAGAAGGCTTGTATATCGGGGGTTTTGCTCTCATCCATGGTAAAATCATGTAAAATGAAAAATAAGGTATTCTCACTAGAGTGACAGCGATGCCATTTATTTTGATTGACGTCATCCAGAGTTTTATATAATTACATTGTTGTTATTATCAATGAGGAAAGCTATTGTATTGATTGAAATTGATTCATTCATTAATTAGTGAACTTAAGTATTTGTTTTAATATTAGCACATATACAATGTTGTTGTTGGAGCTTAATTATATGAAACAACTATATTTGCTAGTTGTCCTAAGCTCTCATTCCTTTCAACTTAATCAAAAGGAATAATTATTGTTCGTACTGTTACATAAAACACTTTATTTTTTTTTATATTTTAAATTAAATTATATGATTTTATTTATTTTTATTTATGTTTAACATGTATATATATATTGATAGGTATCTTAGATGAGACTGCTAAAAAAAATAATTTTAATTCTAAAAATGTAAATGTTGATTTTTTTTTATTTCTTTATTGAAGGTGGTCCAAATTAAAAAACTAAGATTAAAATTATTTTCATTGGTTATCATTGGTTATCAATTATGAAGGGAGTTGAAACAAATATGAATATAAAGTTAAACAAAATAAGGAAAGGGAAGAAATTATTGAAAGTTTTATTATTAATATTTGGGAATTTCCGAAATTATAAAAAATGAAAATCTACATGCCAGATGTTAAATTTATTTTGAGAAAAAGTGGATTTTACGTTAATAAAGATTTTAAAATGTTTATGACATATAATAAAAGTAAACTAAAAAAAGGATAACCAACGATTATTTTAAATTTAAAAGAAAAATATTAAATATTTATATAGGGTGAACCTCAACATACAAATTTAAATGCCGAACTACTGTGCAGTGAAAACTTGCAAAAGTTTTCGAGAAATGTAAAAAATTATACTCAAAACATAAGATTCTTTCATTTCCAGAAAAATAAATCAATTTGTAATATGTAGATAGAAGCATGTGGAAAAAGAAAATGTTCGTATTTTTATAAGAGAGTTTGTTCCTTAAACTTCACTGAAAATGATTGGACTTTAAAAGACAAACTTTTAAAAACTCTAATGAGTAAAAGATCGTTGAAAGTGGAACTTTACCTTAGAACATACAAGAAAGTGGTCACTTCCAATGTTTGCACCTCTAAAGGAACGCACCTCCAGAATGCTCGAAAAGAAACGTGTTGTAACCATAGCACTTGATCAATTTGATTTCGAGAGTTTCCTTTCGGTTCCCAAACATAAGTCTGCTTATGAATCGATCAATGCGGAAAGAAAGTTCTGTCAATTCTCAAATTATTTGATAATGCAAACTCAGAAATTCTCTCACCATTATCTTTGTTGGTGTTTATTTCATAGTCTCTTCCAGTGCTATGTAGAAAGCATCCTTTTTGATGGAGGTCTTAGCTTCAGTAGGTGCAGTGCAAAACAATAAGAGAAATATTATGTACCCGCGCGTACCCTTAAGTAGCAGATCCTCTCATTGACCAAGATGAATTTCAACACGGCTTCTTGTATGCGTGCACCAACAAGAAAACCAGTACTAAATTCCCTTCGATAAGGATGACCACTAATCTAAAAAGAGTGACCATTCGAATCTTGTTTTCCGATATTGGATGTCTAATTTCTTTGCAGAGAATTGATATCTATCCTATACCTCTCACCCTCTGTTTCTAAACTTATTAAAGCTTCATTTGCGATCAGGCAGCGCACGTTTCACGTTCCAATTCGATATTTTGGTTCTTTTTCACGTTCAGGTAAAACTTTGTTGTTTTGTTCGTGTCTGATATTCATTTTTGGTTAGCAAATTTAAAAAGCTTTTTTTCCGGGGTGATGGTATTAACCTCAGTCCAAACCCAAATTTTCGTTAATGGTTCCGTTTTGATGTTAAAGTTTTAAGGCGCCAATTTGCCGTGATCCAGCGTAATAGACTAAGCACTTTTTACTCTGCTTGTCTCTGATACACCAACCTAATTCTGTTTGCATTACCCATGCAGCATGGCGTGGACGTCGAATTTCGGATTTAGCCACACTGTAAAATGCTTTTTAGAGCTAGAAAATATTATAAACAAATTGTTAAAAATAAAAATAAGGAAAACCATAACATTAAAATAATATTTTCTCTAATTTTCAAATTCAAACTTATTTTTGTTTCTATTCACTCCCGATGACGTCACACAAAATTTTCGATTACCTGTCAAGAATAACTTATATTCGTTATACCATGTCTCTCATCCTTCAAGTTTTTCATGACAATCGTCATGTCAAAATTGGATTTTTAATCTATTATTACGCACTAGTGTGTAATAAATATATTACGTTTTTGATAAATAAATAAATAATAATGAAACGTCCTATATTAAATTTCTTAAAACTGTATCATAATCAGTTTCTCGTTGGGTTGTAGAAACAAAGTTTTCATTATAGTCGTTGCACCAAAATTTGTATTGTAATCTATTAACATTACGACTTCGACACCAGTTAACTTAAAGGAAAAAAATCGTAAATTTAATTTTATTTGCGTAACGTTTTCATTTAAAAATATAAAATATAGTATATTTTTCAACGATGCCGAAAACAACATATTTTGAAGCGAGAGGACAGTTTATCGGCCGAGGCGAAAGCCGAGGTTGGTAATGGTCGCGAGATTCAAAATATGATTTTCGGCGAGTAGAAAACTGTACTTTTTCTACTACTTTTTTAAAAATTATTATTAATTATTAAGCATTTTCATTTAAAATTACCTACAATTCAAATTTTAAAACATATAAACATCCAAACAAAAGCTTTCAATTTATATTTCTGCTATTAAAATATAGATGACTCAATATGAATAAATTATCCGATTTCTATGTTATAAATAAAACCGTCTTTAGTTACAAGCCTGATTGTCCTTTCGTTCAAAAAAATCGTCAACTGTATTCATATACATATATTTATTCTATTTACACTACAAAATTCTATAATTTTATTCTATTTGGTCTATAAAGTCCGTAAAATCATTAAATAACTCATCTTTAAAGGTTTATTGTTTTTTGCATTTGGCGTCTAGTAGGCTTATAACTAAAAGCGGTTTTCTAATAAACAAAATCAAATTTAAAAATTTTATTATTATTTCTAAAATAAAAACAACAGTTTCGATTTAGTTTTTGGATGGTGAGGTTGCTACGTAAATTCTTGATATATTTTAAAACAACGTAAAATATTTTATGTAAATAAATATTTTTTTTCGTTTTCCTTAAATAAATAGGTGAAATCTATTTTTTTAAAATATCTTAACACCAACTGTTTGTTACCATACTATTTAAAAAGAATATGTGAATCTTATATAGTTAACTAAACTATTATATTATTTTTACATTTTTAATGTAAATTGTCCGTAAATAATTCTAAAATCAATTAACGTCATCTACCTAAGAAAGACAAATTAACACTAACAAAATTATTTCATTCAATTAATTGATTCTCTTAACGGGTGTTCTAGGATGATTTATTCTAGTTAAGAAATTAGAAAATAGATGGCTTTTAAAAAATTACTTTCGTCACTAGGTACGAAAGTAATTTGTATAGGTTTTTTTATCACTGGTGACGAAAAAGAAATTTTCGATGCAATGAACAAACATCGAAAGTAGATTTTTTAAGCTGGGTAGTAGAAAAAATACTTTCTATAGAAATCGTATACGATAATTAATAAGTCGAGGTCGGCATCTTATATCCAAGATATTTGTTTGAATATAAGATTAATTTTTTTTGTGATGGTTTTTTATTTTTTATTTATTATTTTATTATTTCGCTTATAAGTCTTCCAGTTGAAATGCTGACAGTCGGTTATTCCTTTAGACGTCTTAAACTATTAATTTTTTTCTCACAACATCCAACGTGTCGTTCTTTCACTTAAAGCACAAAATGAATGGAATATATTTATATTATGAATATTATAATGGTCATGATCTCAAATTCAGAATTTGTATAAGTATGCTTGTCTATAAGTTGTCTAAGTACTTCAGAATTTGTCTAATAGCACGAAGTACCAAGTACCTCTAACCGTAACGTTGTATTTGACACTGCTTGAACTGAGGTTTCGGGTTGCAATATCAGAAATGTTTTTAAATTAACCTGGGCTTTCCAGCAAAATTTTAGTTTCGTATACCAGAAGGAGTGCAGTTTCTAGATTTACGGCTATACTATCTTTTGTAAACAGAGAGATTGAAGAATCAATGATCCTTCCTTCGTCTCTAAATATCAAAAAGTAGACCTAAATGTTTGAGAAAGGCCGATCGTAAAATAATATTGAGACGTCGGCAACAAGAAATCCCCATAAGACGTTGCTTCGAATGCCTCAATTTAAGATAAGAATTTTAGTATTTAGCGCCATAGGCTGAAGTGGGAGTGCCGTTTGACGAGAAAAGCATAAAGAAAGTTGTAACTGGTTTAATGTTGGCAAGATGCAATGAAATTGCTAAGACATCAGAACTGAACTGATTTGTGGCTCACAAATATTGAACAAAAACCATGGATTTTGATTCAAAAGAAGTTATGAAGGTTTTAAAGATATAGGTATCTATAAACAATCTACGAACAGTCAACATACTTAACAAATATAATGTCATTTTATTTCTTGATGGTGATACATTATAGATAACTGATGCCATTTCTCATGCAATCTCGCTTACTCTAGATATTAAACTAGTAAACAGGAGCGGAGAGCCAATATAGGTTATTAAAGCCAACAAAAGCTGAAATTGACAAACAGATACAACAAATGTTGAGCGATTAAATTGTTTAATAATTCCAAACTAGTATAAGTTTTTTTCTCTTATAGATTTCATATTTGAAGAAATTGAGCATTTTCCAGGTGATGAGTGTAGAATAAAAGGAAAAAATGCTAATGGAATTTGCCGTTTAATTTCCGATTGCACTTCAATACAAACGGTAAAGCCTATAGTTATATGTGGATACGAAGGAAAAAATCCAATTGTTTGTTGTCCGACAAAGGATGAGGTGATAAAACCACCAAAGAGAGTTAGCGTAATAAGTATGATTGATTATAAAATATTTCGATTAAATTTTTTTACGTTTAATTAATTCTGTTAGAATGTGAGGAGTATAAAGAACTATCTAAGGACTTGCCTCTAGTTACTGATCCTCTTGGTATTATTGGAGGAATATATACTAAACCTGAAGAATTTCCACATATGGTAACTATATTATTAGTGAAAAATTTTCTTTTCATAATTTTTTTTATACATTTAGGCAATAATAGGCTGGACCGACTCAGTCCATATTAATATTGGTATTGATTGGAAATGCGGTGGTTCACTTATAAGCGAGAATTTTGTTTTGTCAGCAGCCCATTGTGCATCTGACAGAGGGTAAGTTATTGATTGCTAAAAAATTTAATTAACTGAGCAGAATTTTATAACCGACAGGACATCACCAACCGTAATTCGACTTGGCGAGCACGATTTAAAGAATACAGCCGATGATTTTGATTTTGATCTGTTTACTATCAAACGTATTATAAAACACCCCAACTATGCATCTCCCATAAGATATAATGATATTGCATTATTCGAACTAGATAGTAAAGCAACGCTAAGAAAAGCCGTTCGTCCCGCGTGTCTTTGGCAAAAGTTTGAAATTGATCAGCCAATTGCAACGGCAACAGGCTGGGGAAATGTCGAGTATGGTTGGTATAGTCATTTAAATTACGATGTTTACGTTGTTATACTTTTTGTTTTTTAATATATTAGGTGGAGAACAATCACCAATATTACAAAAAGTCGACTTATCACTTTTTACAAATTTTGATTGTAGTAAAAGTTATCCTACTAACCGAAGACTACCTAATGGTATTATAGACACACAAGTTT
This sequence comes from Diogma glabrata, assembly GCA_963693315.1. Classification (NCBI taxonomy): domain Eukaryota; kingdom Metazoa; phylum Arthropoda; class Insecta; order Diptera; family Cylindrotomidae; genus Diogma; species Diogma glabrata. The sequence continues at coordinate 253,737,214 of OY856188.1, read as the reverse complement.
GCTATGGAAATAGTGAAGGTGGAAAAGATACGTGTCAAGGAGATTCTGGTGGCCCAATTCAGATTAAAAAAATTTATAATAATGCTCCTGTGTATGATGTTGTGGGAATTACGTCGTTTGGACCGTTTTGTGGATCAACCACACCAGGCGTTTATACAAGGATATTTCCGTATTTAGACTGGATAGAATCCAATGTTTGGCCATTATATTTGGTTTAGCATAAGATTTGAAAAATTATTTTTTTTATTTAATTATTTTTATAATTTATATTCTATGTAGTTTGATATATAAATTTAGTTTAAGGAATAATTTTTGTCTTAAACAAATTAAGTTTTTAGTTAATTTCCAATCAACACACTTTCATTAATTTTTTATATTTTAATTTATTTTAGTTTTCTAGGGAATAATTACAACTATACAACTACATATATATAAAATTATTTTCCTTTTTTTATTTGTTTGTTTTTTTCTTAACTTAATTTAGTATAGTGTGTTACTAATACCTAATGCTTATAAGTTTTTTAATTGCGTCTTATGGCAATAAATACATTAAAACTAAAATTTTCAAGCATTTGAAAAAAATATTTTAAAAATCAAAGCGACCTTTTTTATAAATTTAATTGTCGGTGAAGTAGTCTTGCAATTATTTTTTAAACTAAGTTAAATAGGGAGAGTTGTGGTATAGCGGTTAACCTCCACGCATTAGATTGTTTTTTTTTTAAGTTAAAATTTTCTTGCGAGTGAGGTTGATCACCAGAACTCACACCAGTTTTAACTAGCTACGGGAATTTTGCGTGTGTGATGAACGGGTGGAGGTCCACTAGACTTCTTACTACAAGATGGCGCCCAACGTGTGGTTTCATAGTGACACAGTTTGTATCTTTTAGATTCTAACGAAGTTGTTCTGGAGGCTCCTAATTTTTTCGTGGTATTGCTGGTTATTGGTAGTTTCTGTCAGTGCCATCCTACCCTGCGATGTTTCGTCAGGCCCTGGATTCCCGTCATTTAGATTTATATATCTTGCGAATTTTTTTTCCTTGTCTTTTTGAAAATAGGAAAGCTTGATATTTTGTATTTGAGAATTTTTTTATTTTTATTTAAAATTTGAATTTTGCTGATTTTGTTTATGTGTTAATAGTTTTTTAAAATTTAATTTTTTGTTGTGTGAATTTTTTTATTTGTGTATTGTGCTGTGGGTGGAAGTCTAGATTCTTGTAAGTCTTTAACGGGCAGACTGTTTTTTTATTTTTGAGTTTTTGTTTAGTTTTTGTTCTGTGGGTGGAAGGCTAGATTTTTTAAGTCCTTGACTCACAGACAACATTTGTGTTTGATGTTGAGTTGTTGTTATGGTAGAGGCAGGCAGAATACTTAGGTCCTTGACACACAGATAACATTTGTTTTTGTTGTAATTTGTGTCTATAACTTAAACAAAACAAAGAGGTACGATAGATCCTTCAGACGAATTTCCAACGGAGCTTACGATCCCGCGTACCTAGTTGGGTGGAAACACTAGTAGTTAAGTGATATGGGATGGACCTTGTTGACCCCGATCGTTTACCATTTAGATCGTTTCTCCTTTAATTTCACCAGGTGTACGAGTTTTCAATGTGGTAAGGACAACCACGCATTACCATGCGCAGAGTGGTGGAGTATAACAGGGAAATGGATCGCCTGTCATATGGCTCGCTGTGACTGACGTTCTCGCTACACCTACTCCAATCTCTTTATTCTCTATACTTTATTCTTTATTCAAAATGCTAGTCTCTGGTCATCGATCGATTTCACCGAAGCACTCCCCCAAAACCCCTTTTTGAAGTGAAAACTTCTTTAGGCGCGTTAAGCAATTTTCTATGGGGAAACTAGGGACTAAAAATTTATATATTCGCGCTATCATTTTTAAATCAGGAAAATATTTTTAAATATGAAACACATCTATCATTTCTTAACATTTCAAATTGCGATGTGGATATGGCGCTCGACTGATGTTCTATAGGTCCTGAGTTCAATTCCTGGACTGGTTGGTAAATTTTTTTATTGTTTTTTTTTTGATTTTTTTTAAATACCATTAAATTATTTTTTTTTTATTCATGCATTCATAAAAATAATAAAAATTTCTTTTTACGAATTTTAAAAAATTGATCTAGAATGCAGTTTTTTAAAGTTATATTGCTACTACATATATATAAAATTGAAAGTATGTTTGTTTGTCCTTTATGCATTAATACATTAATCATCATGAAAATTTGGGAAGTTGTTGTGTACACTAGCAGTGGCGGATTTACATATTTGCCGCCTATAGGCTAATTTATATTGCCGCCTAATATATTTATAAAAACTTATCAAATGCGAGCGCAGCGAGGAAAAAAATCGCGCTCACATTTTTTTCGAAATTTCAATTTCACGTTATTAACAAGTACTTTAAAATTACGCTTTTAATGAAAAACGTGCAAATCTGGCAAAAAAAAATAAAATTTAAAATACGAAAATAATAAAAACGTTCATTAAAATCAAATAAAATGCAATAAAAACTTTATTTAAAAATATAAAACTTAAATAATATAACATATTTTATAAATATTCAACTAAATGAAAAATCATTTTTTCTTTAGCTTACATAACATTTTTTTCTGAATTTATTGTTTACCAAAATTTTAATGATATCAAATCAAATCGAATTTGCAGTATCAGATTCAATTGGTAAAACTGCTAAATCGCTTAATCTGCTATCGAACATCGTTGAGCGTAAATATGTTTTAATTCGTTTTAAACATGAGAACGAAGGTGCCAATGAACAATTGCTGACAGCCAAATTGTTTTTGTATATTCTTAAAATAATATAAATATTAGAAAACATATCAAGCCGATTTCGATCTCTAATCCAACTGCACATATTGTTGATATTTATATGTTTTTTATCATCTAATGCCAAATACTTTTTGATGTGCAAAATCTGTTTAATCAAATCAGTCGGTAGAGCATGAGACTCTTAATATCAGGGTCGTGGGTTCGAGCCCCACGTTGGGCGCCATTATAACGTTTAGTAAAACCTAAATCCCCAGACAGAAGCAAAGATTACCCTAGCCAAAGTTAAAGAATTAACTACCTGGCTGTGGATCCGGAAAGTGCTCTCGACTTCGCTCAGTCGATAATTTGTCGTGGGTTTTTCCCGCAACCGGGTAGTCCTAGTAAGGAGCGGTTCAAAAAAATAATCAGAGGAAGAAAGGCAGACGGCCATCCCTACACCACTTAAGTATTCTCTCTTCACATTTTTATCAACTAGTGAAACCTTTTACTCTAGGTGTTACAAAAGGTAACTCTAGTTATCGAACGAAACAACATTATACAACATATTCCTGCGGGAGGTTCCAATTCGAAAAGTGTTTCCCAATCGACTGCAGTTACTCCAATAAATAACAACATTTGCAATTTAGTATTCAACTATCAGATAGCTTTATTTACTTGAAAATTTTCTCAACTAGTTGGAATTAGTCACTTATATTAAATTGCAATCATTTACTAAAAAAAGAAATATCTTAAATATTCAACTTTAATGATTTAATAAGAAAACTTTACATATATATTTTTTCCAATAACATTTTTTTCATATATATAGTTTTTTTTATTAATTAGTTAGACATGTTTAGCACACTAAATATGAAATAATCATTATCCAGACTCTTTGAATATCCGAAGATACCATGTCTAGAAGGGAAGGAAATGGGGAAATGGAAGGAGTGAGGATATGGGATAACTATTATAATTGTTTTAATGACGATGGACATTTTCTTTAAAAGCCTGAGGGGCAAATTCATTGGGAAATATGGAGGTGGGCATTGAGTTCCACCACTTGGCCATTCTATTAAAATAATCGTTCTGAAAGGACATAGTTCTACAACGAGGTATTTGGACAGCAAATGGGTGAGATAACTCGGCAGCTCTTGTTCGCCGATTAAATTGCGCACACGATGGAAGGATATTTTGAATTTCTTTAGAGCAGAATTCGCTAAAGTTATATTTATAGTTGATTGACAATTCAGCCACATTTCTTCGGTGCTGGAGTGAATCAAGCTGAACACTTAGTCCGGTATTACCAATCAACCGCATTGCTTTGCTCTGTACAGAGTCAAGACATTGTATTGTTGACTGACAAGCACCTCCCCAAACATGACAGCAGTATTCCATACATGGACGAATAAACGACTTATAGTTCAGCAAAATTTGATCGGGATTGAAAAACTTTTTACATTTTACAAAAACTTTTTACACTCAAGAATCCTAATTTTTGCATAGCAGATTTAGCGAGGTTGAACACATGTTTATTCCATTTTAAGTTATTTTGAATATCTACTCCAAGAAGTCTAACTGATTAACCCTCACGCAATTTCTCTTGGTTTATCTTAATAGAGAAGTTTTTATGTCGCTCTATTCGTGAAAGACGGCACAGTTTGGTTTTGGTTGGGTTAAATGAAACAAGATTACGATCGCCCCATTCCATTATACGAGCCAGGACTTCATTAATAGAATCAACTATAACAGCTCTCTATCAGTGTTAAGTGCAGTGTGAGATCTAAATTTAGGAGATGCATGTGACGCATGCAATGTGCTATCATCCGTAGAACTATGAATTGGATGCACTGTGGAAATAAGTAAATCATTAATGTATAGTAAAAATAAGGTTGGTGAGAGTGCAGAGCCTTGAGGAACAACAGCGTTGATTGTGAAAATATTGGATGTAATACCATCTAAATTAACATGAAATTGACGACCTGTAAGAAAACTTTGAGGCAATGAGACTGATAATGACAATGACAATGATATATATTTTTCACTTTCATTTCATTTCACTTTTTTTCCCACTTTCAATTCACATTTGTTTTTTCGAATTAAAACTTAAAAAAAACACATGAGACGCGAGTCTTAAAAAAACCTCCTGACCATACTGGTCAGAAGTTATAATCCGAGTCCCGATCTGCATTTGTTTTTCTTAAACGTCGATCTCAAAAAAAAACTAAATCCCACGATTTAAAATTCCGTTCGTTGGAAAAAACGTTGAATTCCAGGATTTACATAAAAAAAATAGATCTAATTTCAGACGACTGAATCTTAGACAGAGAAAAGTTAATATAAAAACAAAAGAAAACCGTAATTTGATTAAAATTTATTTTAATCCAGAACTTTATGTTGTGTTCTTGCAATATTTCCAAAAACATAACATAGGAACCGTTTAAATTAAAATTTAGGTATATTTGCAATATTTGCACAATTAAAACATGGAAAAGATTCTGAGAATGGATATAATGTCATAATGCATCAAAATAAATGTTTCAATAAATCTGGAATTCGGAACCTTGGGACGAAGAAAAGTAAAAATAAATGTTTGACACAAAAGTGGGGTGTCGCAGAATATCCTTCGTCACAAACTTGATCATCTGAAACATCTTGTGTATAAACTTCACATAATTTAAATGCTCCTTTTTTTTATTTCCCGATCAGAAAGTTTGCGAAAATTAAAAAAGACTTTGAAAATTTCGAACACTCTGTCGTACGCACATTTTTGACCGTTTAGTTCTGAGATTAATCGATCGACAATTGTAAAAAATACGTTTATTTAAAAACTATCCTGAGCAACCATTGTCTATACCAACCATTGTCTTGGCCTCTTCTTCAAACGTTGTAAAATTCTCGCGGGAACATTAAATAATTTAAATTAAAGATTTGTATAAATCGATAACCAACCCAATATCTGCATCTTCCTGTTGTAGTTTTTTTACACACTACGTTGATACGATTTAAAATACTACCCCAAAAACAGTCATGAACGCAGTTTCAAATTTTGTTAATTTCTTGCATAACCCTGCTGCTTCTGCCTTTGTAACCGTTTCCTCAGAACTGTCGTTTGAAACTGATTTTAGAATATCATGAATTTCTTTCCAAGACATTAATAAACTGTTGCAGGCATCATCTCTGCATGACTATCTCGTAGTCGATATTCCCTTTGGTGTTATGAGGACATTGCTGTTTGGCAGTTTTTCCCATCGCATCGTTGATGCCGAAAAAAAGTTAAAAATTGCTTGCAAAAGTAAAAAGTAGTTGGTGGATTCATTACAGCAACTAGCCGCTGCAGTTCCAACTAATTTAAGCGAATGGACTGCTCATGGTATAAATTCCGGAAACTTGTTGGCATTTTTATTTCTGGCTTGGAGACCAGCATAAGCCATAAGATGAACTATTTCTTCGTACTTTGTGGACGAAAGATAATTAGTTTTACCGCTTCGTTTTACCCGGTCTTCCATGTTCCTTTAAGAATGGAATTCGCCTAAAATTTCTAAGGCCGTTAAAAAGTTACCATTATGACATGATCCTGTAACTTCATTAGAACCTCTTAAGGGAAGACCACGACTTGATAGGTTTTTGACCAATGCGACAACGCGTTGTAGAACTTGCGTCCAATAATTTTTTTCTAGATCACTTTCTGCATTTAGTAAATTAATCACATTCTTACTTGAAATCCTTGCCCTCAGAGAAACTACAGATTTTTTGTGATTTATTGATCGTCCGTGTGCCACCGCTAGGTTTCGAGTATAGAGATAAGAAATTTTGCGAATTTGATTGATTTAATCTGGATACTCTGTTAAGAGTGGCGGACGGCTCTCGCCGCCGCCAAAAAATTTCTGTTTTGAAAAATTTGTATATTTTTAAAATTTTCTGCACAAAAAATTGCCGCCTACGCAAATTTGCCGGCGTAGGCTACAGTCTAACTATCCTATTTAGAAATCCGCCACTGTACACTAGCCCAAAGGCAAGTAGCAAGTTTTCTATTTTAAAAAACTGCACCTCAGGACCCTTATAATTATCTTAGGAGATTTTGCCTAAATTATTTAATTTGGTTTTTATTTAACTATCGTTGTAAACGGTAGTTTGCTGTGATCAATGTTTTTTTTGTTGAACATAATTTTTTTATGAAATTAAAAATAACATAAGAAAGAAAGTATAACCTGAAACAATTACATTTGTATATCAAAATTATATGTATTGGAATTTAACAAATGTTACAGATTTTACAAATTTTATCATCTACACCAAATATGTTGTTGGTGTGAAATGGTATGTAATACATGTTTCTAAAATTAGGTCAAGACTTAATACTTGTAACTTGATACTTGATAACATCGATTATATCGATTTAAAGCTCAAAATTACGAGACGGACATCGCACAAATTCTATACAAAGAAGTATAGCTTATATATGATTAAACATGGACGGCAATCATGATAAATAAACTAACTAAAAATGGTAGCACTTAGCCGATAGTGATTTGCAAATGGCAACAATGCGCATTAATACTAATGAATGTACTTAGCTTTCCGCAGGAAGATTTAAAACTGTTGATCTATGGGTGTGACAACCACGCGTACTTTAGTCCCTGCTATTGGCATATGAGTTATCTTGAGATATCGTTAACCACTGGCAATAGCAGTGAAATCTCATTAGCCAAAGTGATATCTTAGGGGTGCTGGGGGATGAAGTTTTTTTTCAATCAACGATACCATCCCTTAGTCTTAGTTTTGGAATATTTTTTGTTGACACGCTATTTTTTTCAAATCAAATGTGTATTTTTATATGATATGTTTATGATTATTTTAAATATAAAAATGTATATAATAGTCGCTTGGAATGTTAATAGATGTGAAACCCAGAATAATTTAATGATTTTAATTTAAACATTCTGAAATTTTAATTTGCAATTGTACAATAATTGGGAAATACAAAAAACACAGCTATTTCACAGTTTTAAGTTTTCACTTCTATCGGCAGTCACACTGCCTTCGTTTTTTTTATTAAATTTAGGTTGTTTTACTATTATATACTTTTTTGATGTTCAGTTTTTTCTGTTGTTCTGTGGATGGATGGCAGAACTCGTAACTCCAGAACTCGTAACTCCATGACGCACCGACAATTTTTGTGTTTTAGTTAAATTTGTTATTTTTTTGGGCTTTAGAATTTTTTTATGTTAAGAATCAGCTCGATTATTCTACGGTCACCTATCCAAACGATTTCTTGTTTCCTACTCAAGTTTTTTGTTGGATTATTTTTTTGTATGTTATCCTTATGTATTTTTACTCATAGCATTTTTTCGTTTTTCTGTCGGTAGAGCATGATAATTTTTATCTCTGAGTTTGGGTTCGATGTTCTAATTACCAATATTAATTACTGTACTCTTTAGGACGAGTGTAGTCTACGGGCCTCCTCCTTTCTTTCATGTCCTGTAAAATGCGAGACCGTTTTCTGTGAATGCATAACATTTTCTCTCATTATTTTTCTCTACTTTTTAACCGATTCACGTAGATGTAACTCATGCATTCATCACAGAACCTTTCATCCTCTCCTTGTATTTGTATTGACAACAGCTACCAAATAAAATATAATTAAATGTGTTTATCTAATCAATCAATCAAAATCAAAACTTCCTTTACCTCATTTTATTTTACGTATTTGTTTTATGCATAAGACCAACAACAATTTTTTTACACAAAAAATGTCGAACTTGAGTTTTTGTGGTTTGTATGAACTTTTTTTGGTGCAAGCGATAAATGCCGAATGTTTCGGCATTTAGTTTATTGTTTATTATTTTATATATTGACTTCAATATATTGACGTCAATAATGTTTTGTGCTTCATTTAATGAAGAAAATGATATTTGATCATAATTTCAATGAAGTAACTTGTAGACAGATTGAAGAATTCTGTATGAGCCGTAGCAATAGCAACATTTAACTTCCAACCTGTTGTTGGAAGGCTGTTGGCTTCACTCAAACCATTGATTTTAGTTAATTCTATATATTTCTCTAAATAATTACACAATCGTATTAAACATTTTCATATGTTCAATACATTTTACAATTCCTGATATTAAATCATTTTTTTAAATTTTTAAAACTGTTTGAGACCAAACTTCAGATTCAATCCAGTCTAAATACGAAAATATTCTTGTATAAACTCCTGGTAAAGTTGATCCACAATATGAGCCAAACGATGTTATCCCAATAATATCATACACATATTCATTAAATGAATCGTTTATAATCTGAATTGGACCACCTGAATCTCCTTGACATGTATCTTTACCACCTTCAATAGCACCATAACAAACTTGTGTATCTATAATACCTTGACGCAATCTTCTTGTTTTATGGTAACTTTTGCTACATTCCTCATTCGTAAAAAGTGATAAATCAACTTTCTGTAATATTGATGACTGTTCTCCACCTAATAAAATTAATTAATTATCGTACAGAAATGTAAAAGCTGATACAATGTAAAAATTACCATACTCAAGTTTTCCCCATCCTGTTGCAGTGGCAATTGGATGATCAATTTCAAACTTTTGCCATAAACAAGCAGGATGGACAGCCTTTCTGAACTTTACCTTTCCATTTAGTTCGATTAATGCTATATCATTATATGAACGTAAAAATGAGTAATCAGGATGTGCTATTATACGTTTAATTTCAAATTGATCTAAATTCATATCGTCGTCTGTACTTTTTAGATCATGTTCCCCAAGTCGCACTAAAGTTGGAGAATCTCTGTAGTTTAAAAAAAACTGATTATGTTTAAAAAATAAATATATATATGGTGATGCCAAGATAAGTACCCTTGATCAGACGTGCAATGAGCTGCCGTTAAAACAAAGTTTTCGCTTATAAGCGTTCCACCACATTTCCAGTCAGTTCGATTTTCTTGATTTTGCCAACCAATTAATGCCTAAAATGCAACAATATTACGCTTTTATCAAATTTATAAACTACAAAACAATATTCTTACCATGTGTGGAAATTCAGCAATTTTAGTATAATTACCTCCAACAATGCCAGGTGGAGGAATAATTCCTTTTGGTTTCAACAGATTTTTATTATATTCCTCACATTCTAAGATGATAAACAAGAACGTAAATATAAACCTAACATTAAACTTAATCATTGCAACTTACTAGTAATACTAATCCTGTTGGGTTGGCAAACATCTTTGGATGTTTTGAAAATTTCAGAACCATTCGTCACCTCGGAGACACAATCTGAAAATAAACGATAAGTTTCAGTTCTATATGTTTTGCTACAGCAACATTTCTTTGAGTTTAAGTGTTAGCCAGCAGTCTTATAGTATGCTAGTTGTCTAAAATAATTGTGTTGAAAAAGCGTCCAACAATGAGTTGACAACTAGTGTTAGAATAGTTACTTCCTATACAAACATGTCTTACTAGATTTTTCAAAAAGTATAACTGTGAATTGTGAAGGAAGATGAACTACCTCTACCAAATCTCATAATTTCATGTTGTTCAAATATTTTCGAACTAACGAGTTCGAGTTTTTATGTTTTTTATTGACATATTTTGAACAGCCTCGTTGGTAAACACGTTCAGATATTTCTAGTCAACCTTCTATTTGAAAGAAATTAAATAAGTGTCACGAATTTACACCCCATACGCCAAATAACATTATGCTTTCTCTGAACTCGGTAATATATCTCAGCGATTCCTTCTGATAAGATGCTAGATTATAAGTGCAAACACCAGGTCTTACTATATAGTGATTTGTGTAAGTCTCAGCAGATGAAAATTGTAAAAAATACGAATTTATCAGTCCTTTCGCCCCTGTTCGGAGTATTGTTGTCAACACTAAAAGTCATTTCACTAGTACGATGCAGGTATGTCATGGAATGATACCTAAAATTTCAATTTGAATAACAAAATCACTCACTCATAATATTAGCAAACTAAGAAAAAATTTAGAAATCATTATTGATACTAAAAACAAATAACCCGTAGATTGATTATACCTATCAATAAATTAATGTTATTTTCAGTACCTTGACACACACAAAATACGATGACAAAAGAAATGATTATTAACCTTAAGGCCTTCATAATTATTATAACTAATAATATGAAGTAATAAGTTGAAAGAAAAACAAACTTTCCTTTCAGATGTTTTCAATTCAACGATATATGGCAAACTAAAGATCTCGTTTTGTAAACTAGTAGTAGGAGCTTTCTAATAATCAAAGACGATTGTAATTTATGAATCATATTTGACCGTGAATCTCGCGACTAACAAGTTATTCAAATTAATACAAGCTATTCAAATAAACATACAGTAACCTTAAGTCTTACATTTTTTGGCAAATGATTACTACAAACGTGGATAAGGAAAAGAAAAAAATCATTTTGGAGTTGATAAGTTTATTCATCTTATAGGGGTAATTTTTTGAAAGTGTTATCATATACTAACAACTCAACTTTTAAGGTTCGTATTATCAACTATTATAAATTTATTGATAATGAACAAAAATGAGAACAAACATTTATTTAGTTGTCTAATTGTGAAATTTCATTCGACATAAAGTCTACAGAGAAATAGATAACGGATGGATAATAGCAACAAAAATCTTATTAGAAGGTCAAGAAATGACCGGCGTTAAAACTCGAACATAAACTAAACATTTATTAATAAGATAAAAGAATATTCAAATATGAAATATCATAACTCCAGACATCGTTTTATCTAGGTAACACTGACACAATCGTCTGTATCAATCGTAGGTCGTAGGAAAATTTTTTCCAATTTTTGAAAATAAGTCGAAAACTGTACATACTTTCAAAAATTACAAAAAATTTGTTTTGGACTAGAAAAAAAATCACCTTTCATATGACACCCCATTCGCGGAGGTTCATACATAACTTTTTTTCAAAATTTCCACTCTCAACCCCCTCCAAATAACATTGTTATCGACCGCTTTAGTTTTTATTCAATTTTTACAAGCTTCCTATAACCGTGAGTTTTCAAATTTCTTTTGTAATGTGGGAAGTTTTGGGGGACGGGGGGTTGTAGGGAAAAACTATTCACGTTTTTAGCAATAACTCAAATACTAACCTTTCTTATTAAAAAATTCAATAAATTTATTTAATTTTTTTTAAACTATTTCAATCTTTTTCGATTTTTCCAAATCAAACTCGATTCCTTAAAAAAACTTTCGTTTTAATATCTCCTGATCGATATCTATAAAATACAGATTGAAACAAATATTTGCAATTTATTTTTTGTTTTCAGTAGGCGTGCTCAAATCAGAATGGAAATTTAGAACGATCTTTACCTCTACTCCTGGAACAGTGTATGCTCGTTAGTTTTTGCCACGCAGAGATCATGGAGATTAAAACGAATTGGAGGATTCCATTTTCTGCAAATCAGGTTTCGGAGACTACTTTAATCAGTAGCGTACTGGCAAACTTATTCGGCCCGGGAAAAAATTTCTGGACCGGTCTCATTGACAAATAATATTCAAATAAATACGAAACATAACAAAACAATTTATTTCGAAAACCAAACAATGTTTTTGAATTCATGTTAAACTAGGAATCGCCCAGTGGCCGAAATTCGGCCATTGTAAATGGAAAATCTAAATAGTTTGATTTATATATCAATAATTGATTTTAATTGTGAAACAAATAAATTGAAAAAAAAAAACAAAATAACCGAACCAAAAAAAGACACCTATCACATCTTTACCCTTTTTTCTCCATAAATCTTTAAAATTCATTTTGACAATAGATTATAAACACAGGCAATACAATTTCCGCAATTAATTTTCAACATACATATTACAACTCCGCCAACGAACACCGAGTCCAAGTCTGAACCATCACTCAATTTATTTGTAGTATAAATATCTTGCGTTGATATTTTTAGTCCCACTTTCAAAATTGTTTTTATAGAATTTGTAAAGGAGAACTGGTTCCATTTGAAAACCAATGGAATCGTTATGGCAGGTTTAGGAACCCTAAGGCTTAGGATGGTTCAGGAACCCTAAGCTAGCTTCAACCTGTAGGAACGAGTGATTATACCTGCTGCCCAGTACAAATTAACAGAATTGTACGCGTATTTCGTTTAACAGATCGGAAATCAAAAGGAAGAGTGAACAAGGAGACTCTGGCTGCCATACAGGTCGAAGAAGCTACGACCGTCATGAACCCCATAATTTATTTATTTAATACAGAAAGAGAATAAAAAGACAACCCATTTACCTTAGGCAATCTCATCCCGTTCAAATAAAAATAGAAATACAATTAGAGCTAAGTATGTGTGAACTCACCCCATGCTAGTAGTAGATCCCGCTCCTCCCTCCCTGTCGGATTAACCGGTCATCTTTCCCAGCTCAATTATACGACAAAATACACAATCGTTGATTCCAACAATTGGTGGGTTAGACAAATCGATCAAATATATATAATGGTTGAATCTAGCTGATATGAATTGAATGTTGAACGAATTAAATGCGAATGTGTACAGCAGTTGAATAGTGATTGAGGTTGAATAAATGTAAGTACTAATATACTGTTGAATCTGATGTGGATTGAATGTTGAATGAATTAAATATGAATATATAATGGATAAATCATGCGAGTATGGTTGAAGGTTGAACAAAGGTAAGTAATAATATATATATACTGTTCAATCATGCGAATGTGGCTGAAGGTTGAATAAATGTACGTAATAATATATATTGTTGAATCAGGAGAATATAATTGAGGTTGTATATTTTTATTTATTTATTGGATTTCGCCACAAATTTGAATTTTTTCGTGAACGACAAACGTCTTTATTTTGTAGGCAGTTTAACGCGTATACAATTTTTTTTAAAAATATATTGGTTCGTTAGAACTTTTTTCGTAAAATACGATAAAAATATTAAAAAAATTTTTGAGGGTAGTTTTCTCCCTTATTTTGAGGTTTTAAAGTTTAAAATCAATTTTTCGGATTGTATGACTCTTTTTTTTTAAATTTTTTTTTTTAATTTAGTTTGAAATATGCACTTTCGAATTATTTTTATCGCGTCATGGAAGTAGTATCGATGTGAGCGCTAGAGGGCGCTGAATATAAAAAAAATAAAGTTTTCACGTAGTTCTAAAACTTTATGATTTTTTTCCTCGGAAATTGCTCCATGTAGGAAAATTTTCTACATAATTATTTTGATTTAAATTTTACGTAGATTACGAATACATTTTTTGATTTTCAAAAATCATCAATTTCAAAAATATTAACCGCCATATTGGTGCCGTCATTTTGAATTTTAATAATTTGACCCTGAATTTGGATTTAATTACTATGACTCTCTTACAATACATTCTTTAAATTTTAATTTTCATTTTACAGCACAAGATATAGCGTGAAAACTGGTTTTTGGGGTGGTTTTAACTTTCAACGGCCTCTAGCGCTCACATCGATACGACTTCCATCACGCGATAAAAATTATTTGAAAGTGCATATTTCAAACTAAATTAAAAAAAAAATTAAAAAAAAACGTGTCATACAATCCGAAAAAATGATTTCAAACTTTAAAACCTTAAAATAAGGGAGAAAACTACCCTCAAAAATTTTTTTAATATTTTTATCGTATTCAACAAAAAAAATTCTAACGAACTAATATATTTCTAAAAAATTTATATACGCGTTAACTGCCTGCAAAATGAAGACGTTTGTTGTTCACGAAAAAAATTCAAATTTGTGACCGTCACCGACGGCAAAGGGGTTGGCCAAAAAATCTAAAAAAATTACAAAATCGTTTTCTAATGGAGTACTAGCAATCCCCAAAATTTGGGCAAAAACAAACACTGGCTCCGTATCAGGTTCAGATTCAGAGGCATTGCTATCGGCGGTATCATACTCATCCGATGATGATAAAGGCACATCGTTATCAATCACCGATAGCTCTGTCTCATTAACTTCATCAATCGTATCATTGTGATTGATATTTATTGATTGTTCAGCCGGTGAAACCACATGAATTTGAACTGAATCACGGTCACCGTTGCCAGTTAATGCGTCCCCTTCCAGCAGCAATTCATTTGGATCAAGTTCATTATTTTTTGTCTTTGCAATGAATCTACGATTACGTCTAAAGTGATAATCAAAATTAACCCTAACGATATATGAGTATCCGTTTACATCGCCAACAATTGTTCCATAATTCCATTCCTTTAAATTTTTCTTAAAAATAACTTTGTCACCGCTGCCCAAAGTTGGCAGTGATTTAGCATTTCTGTCGTAATAATATGTCTGTTGTTCTTTTTCAATTCTTTGCTGGATATCCTCCTGTGTGAACTTTTTCCGAACCAATAATGAGTCAGACACTGGCAGTTTTGACTTTATCAATCTACCAAAAAATAATTCGAAAGAAGTCACACGCATGCTTGCAATCGGTGTGGTGTTGTATTCGAGCAATCTGTACTGAAATAAATCGACCTCATTCGCTTCGTAACATCTTTTCAGTATGGTTTTGGAAATTCTGACGGCCTTTTCAGATAATCCATTGCTTTGTTCATATCGTGGGCTTGAAAAGTCGAACTTCATGTTACATTCCGATGCAAATCGATTAAATTCCGCAGAGCCAAACGAAACATTGTCAGTCCTTGCAACCGTTGGATATCCAATGCGATTAAACACATTACGAAGCCCGTCAATAATGTGTCCCGATGTCTTGTTATTGATTCGATATGACACCAAATAGTTCGAATATGCTATCCATAATAGCAATAAAATCATGCCCAGCATACTCGAAAAGGTCCATTGAAATATGTTCGTACGGATATCTAGGTGTCCCCCCCCCACCATCAACCAATAGCTCTTTGTGCGCCCGTGAAATTGTTTTCTCAATAGCGAGATGTGGTGCATACAGCCACTTGGCAATTTTGTTTTGAAGTTCCGTTGGAATTACCAACCAGTCACTGTAAAGCAAAAGGTCATTTTCGACATGCAACTCAGATTTTAGCTTGTGAAACTTCTGTGTGAAATTATCAAGTTGATGATATGATGGCCAACCGTGTTCGACATATTGACAAATTCGTTTGTATTTCTCATTCCCCTTCATGATTTCTTTGTAATGATTATAATTGTCCTCTGACACGCAAACGGATTTTGTGATCGAGTGAATTATGCCCAAAAATTCATCGTTTTCTTCCACCTCCCCTAGCTGTGCTCGTCACAAGCAGTCAGCAATGAGTATGTCTTTGTCTGGTTTGTACAGCACGTTCATGTGTGGGTATTTCAAAAGTAACATGAACATTCGTTGGAGTCGAGCGGTTACATCATCAATGTCACTTTTGACCAAAATTTCAAGTGGCTTGTGATCACTTTCAACCGCGAATTCGCGTCCGTAAAGGAAATAGTGAAACCTTTGACGGGCAAAACAATGGCCAACAATTCCTTTTCAATTTGAGCCCATTTTTGTCCACATTTGTTCAATGTTCGAGATGCAAAAGCAATAGGACGACTCTCCTGAATCAACACACAACCCAACCCAACCCAACCCATCTTTTGATGCATCCGTTTGAACAACTACGGGCTTCTTTGGATCATAAATTCCGAACACTGTATCATATGAAATTATTTTAAGCGAATTATTGAATTCAATTTCATGTCCATTACCCCATTCAAATTGTACATCATTCCGTGTTTGATTTGCCGTAATTTTCGATAAAGTTGGAACAAATCGCGCAATGTATTTTAAAAAAACAAAAAACGTAAAACCGAACTCTTGTCCGTTGGTTTTTTAATTCCGAGGATTGCATCCGTGTATTTAGCGAGCGGTCTAATTTCCCCCCGAAGAAATGGTATTTCCCATGAATTAGACTTGCTTTTGCTTGAATTGAATTTTTTCATGGGGGAGTTTAACATTATTTTGACGTGCCTGATCAATGACTTTGTTTAAAATGGCGTCATGTCCAACACCACTTTCCGTAAAATTAATTATGTCATCAAAATAAATCGAAACCCCTTGCAAATCCCCAAAAATTTGAACAATTTTCCGTTGGAACATTTCTGGTGCACAATTCAACCCGTATGGTACACGATTAAATATGTAACGACCGAAAGGTGTCATAAATGTGGTTAGCTGTGAACTTTTTTCATCCAACTCCATATGCCAAAACGCACTACTGAGATCCAGAAAAAATCATTTTATTGGCCAATTTCGAGATGAAATCACCAATAGTTGGTATTAAAAAATGCTCACGCTTAATCCATGCATTCAGTGGTTTTGGGTCTTACCATTGGGTCCACCATTTTGTCTCTCGACCACTTATAAATTATTCACCCAATCCGGCGGGTAGTGAGATAAATCCTTCTCCCACCATTTGATCTAATTGTACACTTTCATTCCAGTTCATCGATGAAATTTGTTTTGTTGTTGCATGTTGTTGTTATCGACTATTGTTGTTGTTGCTGCTGCTACTGCGGCCGCTGTTACTGTAGTTGTTTTTGTTGCCGCTTTTTTCTACTTTAATTGACGGCACATACGTTGAAAATGTCTGATTTTGCTGCAGCACTTGCTGTTTGACCATTTGCCTTACAAGCATCTGGATGTTTTGGTGTCCACGCATCACCACAATTAAAGCACTAACGATTGATGACATGCACAGCCTGATGTACAGTCGATTCAGATGACGTAACGATACTGGAGACAATCGGTTTGCTGTTCAAAATGCCTTTGTTCGCGTTTGCAGCTTCGAATGTTTTGCATATTTCGATCACCCTTGCCAATGTTTCGTCACGACCATCGAGTAATTTCAGTTGCAATTTTTTGTCAAACACACCGGTTATGATTCGGTCCCGCAGCATTCTATCTCCGCACGAAACACCGCATGTACATGAAAAATCACAACGTCGTAACTGTGTACGCAGTTCTGTTTCGAATTCAGTAAATTATTGTTTTTCCTTTTGTACAATACCATTAAATTTGTACGATTCCATAGCCGCGTTTGATATTTTGTAATGAAGCGCTGCTTCGTTGGCTAACAACGAAGTGGCATAGCAGGTCGCGTACCTAGCGAGATTATTTTTTTGTCCCAGACTAGCTGCAGCCTATGGGGTCGAGAGAAGAATACCTGTTGCTCCAGCACAAATAACTAAACTTGTACGCGTATCATGAGATAAGAACGGATGTAAGAAGAAAAGCAAGTGAACTAAACAGACTCTGGCGACCCCCGTATGCGAAAGAACCACGATCACCACACCCAACCCCACAATTTTAATTCACTCACACACTCGCGCACTTCATCCACTCCCACACATACACACCATCTATGTCCCCATACACTCACGCTTGAATACGTATTCATACACCTACATACATACGCACCATTCATGTCCCCATACACTCACGTATACATATACACATACAGTCGTCTTTCATACCCAAAAAAAAACTTCGACATCCAGTGTGAAAAAAAAACTAAGATCAATAGGAATAGTAGAGATAACAAACAGTTGCTGGTTTGAGTGCTTGGTCCAACCATAATGCAATAGGTTGTAATAATTTTTTTTTTCTTGGATAATATTAAAGATTAATTTAAAATTCTTTTGCAAATCACGCAATCCCATTAATTGTATTTTTTTTTCTTTTGGTTCTTCGTAACGACAGTTATTCATTATATAGTTGCTATGAAAATCTCTCCCTTTTAATTTGGCATCAGCTGTGGAACTTTAGTACTTTTACCCCACCACGTTTCACCGATTAATACTAATGTTAGAAAGTTTTCCAAACAATACCATATATGATTTTGATAAGAAATTTTTTTTTTATATAGGAAGACGATCGCGTTGATTTTGGAAGGCCGATGAAAGGCGTGAGTTAAAGATAAAAGTTGTTTAACAGATGTTGAGTTCATAATGCATGCAAATTTTACGAAACTATTTTTATTCAGTTGACCTACATCATAAAATACATTTTTGGAATACTCATGCCTTGTTTAATTAATCATTGTAAGTTCAATACTTAAACTATTTACACTTTATTAATGCGGTTTAGAAAAAATCAAAATTTAATTAATTATGTTGGCTCCATTCACCTTTTTTATGTATATTAGGGAAAATCAGATTAATCGATTTCGTTTGGAAATTTTTACTACAGTAAAATTAGTATCAGCAAGTAACGACATATCCACACATCCACACATTCACGCAATCACACAGATTCACACCTATATAGGAAAAAATAAAAAATGTGACTCACCCCATGATACGATCCGCTTCCCCTCTTCACTCCTCCATACCGGGACACGCCTAGCCCTTCGTGCAACTCATTTCCGTTCGTGTCGGCTCGGTGGTGGTTGCGATATAGTTTTTCTTCAAATGTTTTAATGGTAATAACTATCCGGTGCTGTTTATCGTTGGCTCACCCTATGAATTATTGAAGTGAGCGGACGTGATTCAATTATAGTGCAAATGGTCGTACTCCCTCTGGACAATATGATTATTGCCCTCCCCCAACGTCACTACCATGAGGATCAGTTATATGACCGATCTATATATAATCAGTTATCGACCTTTTATTGTTGTGGGTTAACACCCGTAATTGTCCTATCTCTTACAACTGCTGGAGAACGGCGGCTCTATCACCCGCACCTATGAGGCACACACTTATATATAACGAAAATATTATTGCGGTTTGTTCAACGCCGAAATGCATATGACCATTGAAAATAAAGATTTTGTTTCTTTAATCACACTTAGGTTGAATTTATTTATTTTAACAGTTTCTCTAAACAAAAATTTTATATTCTAAACAATTACCGATATGTAACTTGATTTAATAATTTAATATCACATGAAACAAAATTATACTATATTTATTTGTATCGTTATTTTCTCTCGAATATTTTTCGTTTTTTTTGTTAATCGCCCCTAGATTGAGTTTATTAGCTTAATATTTTCTTTAACGAATTGTTTATGCTAATCAATTACCTATATCCAACTTGATTTAATAAATTAATATCACATTAAAACAAAATTATACTACATTTATCTGTATCGCTATTTTCTTTCGAATTAATCACATTTAGATTGAGTTTATTTGTTTAACAGTTTCTTTAACAAAACAAAACAATTTTTTTTCCTTTTATTTCATATTCTACCCGAGTATTCACATGCAGTTTTATTCAATAAGTTTAATAGCACATAAAACAAATTTATACTAAAATTATTTGTATCGCCATTTTTTTAGCATTTCAATACGGTTTCCAAAATAGGATTATCACAAAATTTCATACCGTTAATTATGGTGCCTTACTGTTGGTTATCCAGTAACTTCGTAAATTCCATTTACTTTCCACAAGCAGGATAGTTATTTTTGGATTAGAATAATTCACCGAACAATCACGACTACGTTAAGTTTTTAACAAACAAAATAATAAATTAAGCAGCACAATGTGGACCCTGACATTTTACAAAAAAAACAAACGTAAAAAAAACGAAATCAATTCTAATCAGAATGATAGAAATCGGCGACTCAGCGAGCCTCTATACTCAACTACGCGTATTTATAGCCAAAAAGTAACGACCGTTGGTGAATTATTTTTTTCCTTTCGTTAATTATTCGTCCCCACTAAGTGTCTTCACTATTAACTTGTACTAAAATTTGGAAAATAATTATAAACAGAAACACTGATTATAAACCGATTGAAGGAAATCTATATGGAAATAGCGGAACTACGAATCAATGATATTGCACAACTATTTTATGATGTTTTTATTAACGATTACAAATTGAATATCAAAAAATTATATTGGGAAATAGCACACAACTGGTTTATGACAATTTTTCAACGGAAATAACAACAAACATTTTTCAAACGAAAACAACTAGGAAAGCCTCCGCTCATGCAAATTCAATGCGTGTGAGAAAGTAGTGCGCCTCTAAACCAAAGGAAATACACAACTGCTACGTTGATCACCAGACTACTTCGTTACAATTTTTCTATTCATCTGAAGTGACATTATATATTTAAGGCAATTTTTAACTTTTTGCACCAGGAGTTGATTTAATTTTTGTAAGACTGATTACAATTAGAGGAAATTACAATACGTATAACGCAATGCATGCCGTGCGAACGTAAACCTTTTGTTATTTCTTAATTGTTAAAATTATTATTGTAAAACTATTTATTATTGTGGAACTGGAAGTTATCACCACAAACCTTTGCGTTTTAGAAACAAAAAAGGGTTTTATTCATGATATATAATGACTTTACAGATACATTATCTCTTTTGTTGAGTGGATCACAACCGCAGATAACTGGAGATGTCTTAATGTACAGTACTCTTGCAGCCTCAAAAACCTTATGTGGTATGTATAACTTGACTCTTGAAAACTAAGGCAATGCGGAGTATGTAAAATTAAATCCCAAAATTTTAATTTTTTCAAAGCAAAAACTAACTTGGGGTTCCCATCATTCACGTCACGTCAATGAGAAACTTAAAATTGGGAATCCCGGGATCAATTGTGATTCTGAAAATGTTTAATTTTTTGACTGATGATTTGCTTTTCATAAATTTTTTGTTTAACTTAGATGCAAATACTGCATATCAAATTTCACAAGTTAGTTTAGCAAATATATTTGTGTTGGAAACATCTTAAAGAAATTAACCAATTTGGTAATTTAATTTGATTATTTTCGAGTTTACCCTACTGTTTTGTGTAATATATAAGGTCGAAGATGGTTATCATTTTGGTTATTACTTACATGGTTATTAGATTAAGTGTCTGCGAAGGTAATAATTATGGAATTTTTGTGTTATATTATGTGTTATGTTTTGTATATAGCTTATAATCACACAAAATTATGTCTGCATTTTAATTAGTTATAGGTTTAAGATTTAATGAAGAAAGTAGATATTCTGGCGACAAATGTACATTTCAAGATACAAATACTGTTGGCGTTTGTCGTCCAATTACAGATTGTTCCTCAAATTTAAATCTCATGTCCTTGGATTTATGTGGATTTGAGGGCAGTACACCAATTGTTTGTTGTGATCAATCTGTTAGAACAAGTAGTATAAGTGAGTCATAATTATTAAATATTATGCAAAATATATTTATATTTATTTAACTTTTATTGACAATTTTAGAATGTAATGATTATAAAGAACTTTCACAACCACCAAAACTTCCATTTGGTAGTTTTGCAGTAGTTGGAGGTGTAAATGCTAAACCTGCAGAGTTTCCACATATGGTATACAATTTGAAATATTAATATTATCCAATAAATATTTGAAAAGGGATGATTTGTTCTAGGTATTAATTGGTTGGAAAAATTCTGATGATATTACTGAATGGAAATGTGGTGGAACGCTTATAAGCGAAACTTTTATTATAACCGCAGCTCACTGTTCTTCTGATCAAGGGTAATTTTTTTTAAAAATTGAATTTGTAAAATAAATGACGTTGTAGTTCTCTATTCTCCAACAGGGTGGCACCAACGAGAGTTCAACTTGGAGGACATGATTTGCTCACCATAAACAATGAGTTTAATTTTGATCAATATGAAATTAAACAAATTGTAATTCATCCTAATTACACTCGTAAGCTTACGTATAATGATATAGCTTTATTTGAGCTAGATGGGCTGATAAGTTTGGGAAAAGCTGTTCGCCCAGCTTGCTTATGGCAAAAGTATGAAATTGTTGAGCCAAGTGCTACCGCAACAGGTTGGGGAAAACTTGAATACGGTAAGAAAACTGTTTTTGAATTTATCGATTTTGAATTACGAGCTTAATTTTAATTTCTAGCTGGAGCGCAGGCAACAATATTACAAAAAGTAGAATTGTTTATTTTTTCCAATGTCGTGTGCAATGAAAGTTATCCAATATCAAGAAAATTGCCTTTGGGTATTATAGACTCACAAGTTTGTTATGGAAATAGTGAAGGTGGTAAAGATACTTGTCAAGGTGATTCAGGTGGCCCAATTCAAATAAAAACGGATTATAATTATGCTTCTATTTACCATATTACGGGAATAACTTCATTTGGATCATTTTGTGGATCAGCTATACCAGGTGTTTATACAAGGATATTTTCGTATTTGGATTGGATAGAATCTGTAGTTTGGCCACAATAATATATTTACAAAATAAAAAATTATTTCGTTTTTTTACTTTATCTTTCAATATACACATATGTTCGATGGATGACCTTCTTCATTGTCTACTCAATAACCTCAAAGCTATTTTGGGACTCTTGTTTTTACACATGTTAACATACTTTAAAAATTTAATAAAATATATTGTAATCATACGAGTCTAACGAGTTACTTGTGCTTAACATGAGATAATATTTACAATCAATTCAGAAAAATGTGTAGAAGAGTTTGACTGTAGTTCGTAGGAAATCTTTGAGTTGAAAACATCTTCGAGAAAATAATTGAATTTTGTTGGTTTTTATTTTTAAATATTAAGTCACAATTATAATGAATTTATTTTCTTTGGTTATCATTACGCTGTTGATTGAATTCTGTGTGTCTCAAGGTAGTTGTAATTTAAACTATGTAATTTTTTGTGTTTTTGTTTTTTTATATTTATTAGTTTATTGTAATTGATTAATGATTATAACGCAATATAATGACAATTTTAATATCAAATATTTCTTAAATTTAACATGTCAGTAATGAATTAATCCCAAATGTTTAAAATCCAAGTGCTTATACGCGAGTGATTAATGACTAAAACTCTGAGGTAACGTTTCATTTTTAGAATCTTCAACAAGCTATCACACTCCAGTCGGCAACTAAGTCCCAACGAATAAAACTGAATGAAATGGTAAAATTAAACCGTGAGGCAATTTGTGGACGCCACCATAGATGTTTGAGTTACTAAGATTTAACAGTCTGTCTATGTCAGTTGTTCATGAAAAACATGTTGTTCTTTAAAAACAAAATACCAAGGGTAATAAAAAACTTTCATTGGCACCCCGAGAACCTTAGATCTATTAGATCTTCATCATTTCTTCTAAAAAGACTGAGAAGATTGACCCTTAAGTAAAAGTTTACTAGGTATGTATTTATCAAGACATAAATAATTTGCAGTCAGCTATCACTCAATGGTGCATACAATTATTAGTAAATATTTAAAAATCAGCGCACTACTTTTCCTATGTTTGCCGTACCGTGGGCAATTCGGACATGATGAGTATATAAACGCCTCTGTTACTTATGTCTAGAGTTGAACGGTAGTCTTGAAAATGTCTCAGTTAGAGTTTCCCATATCTTTGGCACACAACACATAACTCTTCTGAAGAGCTAAAATTTGAGGTGAGGGTAACATGTTGTAGTGTTGTATTCGTGTTCTCTCTTACAATTTCTACCAACTCCGCTCCATCAAAAGGTCTTGATATTCGGCCATTGAGTGTTAATATTTCTAGCACAAAGTCAACAAAAGACTTTATACGTCGTGTAGCTCGGACTCAGTACTGATAAATCTCAAAAGTATGGCACAAAGTAGTTCTACCCAAGTGAAACTCTGGTGTGGGTCCAAAGTTGTTTATTTGCAACTCCTGTAATGTTACCATATTATGCAATAAGCGAGGAAACGCACTGTCTACTACACCGACACCGGCAAAGGTTTAAAAACGAAATACAAAATCAAATGTCAAATAACAAATTCCAATTAGTCTTTTCATTGACATTGATATGTTGTTGTGCATCGTTAGGTGAAAAAGAGGGGTAATATGTACGCTTATAAGCTTCTGCAACAAATTGCATGACTGGTACTTGTTCACGGTCCATGAATTGTGTTTGGATCTACTGACGGTTATTTTTAAGATGTCATAAGTACATTTATCTACGGAACTGTAAACTGGTTGTTTGAGTTATGAATGCCTTTTGATATCGCGAATACTTTTGGTTTTGTACCATTTTTATGTTCTAATATGGGCATTGACTTCTCGACTGAAGGTGATATTATTATAACTGTACTAATTTTTCGATTTGACAGGAGATCTTGAAACGGTTTTTTACCATTTAACATTTATGATAACAGATTCAAATTGCGTTTTAGCTTGTTAATTATAGCTGTCCTCCCATAGCCGTCACCAAATAATTTTTTCAATCTTATTGCTCTTCCATGCTAATGTTTGGCATAGTATGATGTCTAGCGCTACAAAATTTAGCGATTATGGTTCCATTGTCTTTGCACTCACAAACTTTTAGCATGGTCGTTATGTGTGACTATGTAGGCAATAACAATCCGCTTTAAGCAGCTTAATAAGGGTTTAGCTTGGATTCTTGATTTGGTCGTTTAATAAACCTCTAATAAGAAATTCGACTTATTGTTCATTTTTTTTAGCTAATTTAACAGATGTTCGTTAAGCGATGTCGAAATTTATTGTTTTTTTAGATCTTATTAATTAGAAAAGTTGGAAATAAAAAAAGAAATATGTAATGTATTAGACCAAAGCAAAATCAATAGGACTACGAAAGGAAGCAAATAGATAAAATTATAACCTTCAAATAATTCAACGTAGTACAATAAAATCTTTATGCAGTTTTAGCAATAACCATACGAGTATGAGGATCAAGACAAGTACCATTTTGGATTTTAAAATATGAGGATCAAGATAAGTACCAATTTGTAAGATAATTCCAGATTCATTGGTCAATATCAGAATCATAAATAAAAATTCAAGAAAAAAAACCAAAATAACTTTACAAAGTATTTTTTGGACGGTGACTTGTTAAGAAACCAATGTCATTTGACCAGGAGAAACTAAAAATCTTTTCTCAATCAATCGCGGAAGAATTGTTTTGGCTATCATATTAACAGCAATTGAATTTTGGTTTTAAAAAAACTTGAATGATAAACTTGGATGATTTGAATGATAAATTTAAAGAAATTTCCTAAAAATATTTCAATAACATAATGTTATTGAATATTGAGTTCTAATAAAATTTATAATTGTGTTCTAACTTATCTGTTAGAAATAATATCCACGAAACAAACCAGTTTTTCAGTCCCTGTTTCGGCGCCAATTTGTAATTAAGTCACGTTGAAGTTACACTTATTATTCACCGATATTACAGCTCACGGCTTGGGAATTTGCAGTTTCTCCCACAAATAAATGATCACTGATATAAGTGTAAGCAAAAAAAATATATATAAAAAAAATGGAAATAAATAAGTCGAAACATGCTTTTCACCCTTTTCTATTATTACACACACTACAGTTACAAAAACAAATTCTTCCATTTCAATGCTAGAGAGAGAATTGAATATGTCCCACGACTTATTAATTCTTCCTGCCGATAAATTCATTTATGTAATTCTATGCAAAAAAGATTTTCTTTTAACTTATCTTGATTATATGTTAACGAATTTGTTGATTATTTGTTTGATTTGAAAATGTCCAACTTCAGGTTTTGAATTTAAAATCCCAAACAAATTATTTATCATTAATACAAAATTGTAATTAAATATTTTATTTTCCACCAATTGATATACAATTTTGTATTATTAAAATTGGTATTATAGATTGTGTTCAACAATAAATTATTATAATTATATATAATTCCTTAATGTTGTTTCTTGATGTTTTGTTTTTTTTTATTTTAATTCTGTTTGTATCCAGTTATAATACCAACAATATATATAGTATTTCCGCCAACAAAAGGAAACATCTTGTTTTGAATACTTATGACAAACTTTACCATTTTTAATACCATTATCTCAATTTTTCATTTTATGTTTGTTTAAAATTGATTTTTTTTTAAATTAAATTTTTTATAAATTAAATATTTTCAATGCACATGGATAAAAAACTTTTGTACATTATTTACCTACAAACTATTCACTAGCTCTTTTTAGTTTTTGTTTGTTAAATTAGTTATAAATATTTAATCTCCTTTTTTCTACTAAAACAAAAAGGTTGTAATTTTTCATCCAAAATCATAGGAATCAGGTCACTAAATAAGATTTTTAAAGTTTTCTACGTTTTCTACATATTATACATTATCTACATATATTACATCAAAATTTCCCGTTTACTTAGTTAGACGGTTAAAAAAACTCATCTGCAAATTTAAAAAATGTTTTTTGTATGTTACACAATGCGGATATGGGAAGATTCTACATTCGTTTGATTACAAAGGCACATCCGAAACGGCAAATGTCCTAAATACAACAATTAAAAAATGTAAAACTATTTTTTATGAAAAATATGAAACACAGTTTTACGCTATTGTATCTGATAATGCAGCGAACATAGTTAGAATGGGAAAGAACGCTGATCTATAACATTTAACTTGCCATACAGCTAATTTATTACTCAAATATGTTGTTCAAAAAAATAATGAGCAAATCTCTTGCTATTTTTAAAAAAATTTTAAATTATTATTTGGAGACTGAATTGGTTAAGTTCAGGAAGACAAAGCTAATTTTGCCTGCCGAAACATGCTGATGTTTATATCCAAATAACATTGTTGCTGTACAACATTTTTCAAATGAAATAATCGACACGTGATATCTCTTCTTCATCATCAAAATTTTATACAAAAAGTTTGATGAAAATAACGAAAATTTCGATCAGCTTAAACATGTGGAGTTCTTGCGGTCTTTCGTGAGTTTGCCTCCACACCACCGTTCTAATCTCTACAGCTGTTGAATCAATTTCGGGGTTTGATTGGATATCAGTTGGCAATACAATTTTTGTTCAGTACACCATAAATATTTCGTGCTATATTATCGTCGGCAGAAAGTACGAATTGGAAACTGTGGAAACTGTGTATTAAACTTCGAGCATTATGCATCGTAAACACTGTCTGTCAGTTGTAAGGTGTAGACCCTCACCTGTCATTTTATATGTTATTTGTTGAGATTTGTGACAAATCTTCTCAGGTTAACCTTTTCCCTTGCCTATTTTGCTGGAAGGCAGCTCTGGTGTTAATGTAATCAAACTAAGATGGCTACTACATAAAACTGATCATATATCAACAAAACCCCAGTAGGTAATCGTAAATTTAAAAAAATTTAAAAAAATTTAATAGTGCCAACTTTATCAATCAATCCAACCTATTCGGCTGGTTTTTCAGCCGAAAAGCGATAACTATACTATAAGTGAAATTATTTCTGAACTATGTAAACTGGTCGTTAAAAATTAAATTTTTCAAGACGCCCTTCAAAAAAATTCTTTGTGGTTAAAAAACCACGATTGAATTATTTTTTTAAATCAAAAGAACACGTGCCGCAAAATCATCATGCCGCAAGTTGATTTTTTGATAAAATCGTTAATATCTCATAAAATATGCAGATGTCAAAAGAAAATCATTTTTGTAGAAAATTTAATTCTCTACAAAAAAGGTCGAAATCATGTTTTTCCTAAAACCTATATTTCTGAAGATATTTTGAAATAGAATTTGAAATTCTTCGAAACTCGTACAAACAAATGATGAAAATTTCGACGAAAAAGTACTAATTTTGATTTTTTTTGTCCCGATTATTTTTTTATACATTTCATTCTATAGCATAAGAAGAAAATTAGGACTTTTCCGTCATCTTTATTTTTTTGTTTTTTATAAAATATGAAAACTTACAAGTTCATTTACAAAATATCATGAGAACTATACATTTTAGGGAAAAAATAACTTGAACTTTTTTTGTAGAAAATTAAATTTTCTACAAAAATGATTATTTTTTTTGACAAATCCATATTTTATGAGATACTAGCAGGACCCGGCGTGCTTTGCTACACTTATAAATAAAGTTTGTGCGCAGTCATTTTGTTGACGTAGTGGCAATGATTTCAAAAAGTGGTAATGAGAAATGATAGCGTAATTTTTAATTTTTCTTTTTAAAAATATGAATGGAAAATAATTAGCGCGCTAGCTGATCAGTTCGAATACATGAAAAATTGACGATCTAATAAGTTTTCAAGTAAGCAATAAAAAAATTTAAATGACTTGTTGAATTAGTAGAGGTGTGTCATCACTCATATCTATATAGAACATTACACAGAACGAAAATAGATTCACAAATGTTCACTGTGCTAATGCATTGTATTTGTACCCGACACGAAACACACAAAAACTGTTCTAAAGAAGTTTTTCTGAGAGAACATGAAAAATGCTTTCAAATTGCAAAATTACTTTACAATAATTACTTTGATCTTAATCACTCACAAAATCTCTCAAAATTTTATTTTTTACACCAAATAGTGTAAAAGTTTTGTTTAATTAACATTATACCAGTCGCATATTGCCGCTACCTCATAAGAAAGAAAATTCGAGAAAATTCGTTATGATAACATTCAATTTACATTGTGTCATTTTTATTTCAACTTATTTTTTTTAATATGGAAAGAATTTCAAAATGTCGTTTTAATTCTATTTATTTATTCGAGTACTTGTGGGTATAGTCTATATTTTTGTTTTTCCGTCGAGTGCGTACACGAATAAATCAGAAGGTTTTCCTTACGCGTCATACACATACAGTGAAAAGTACATGTGAAAAGCACGGATTCTCCAAATCTAGTCCACATACTTGCAGTAACTGTCTTTGTGCTTTGTTGGTGGTCATTGCAAAACCGAGTTGACTGAAAACTAAACGTTTGAATTCAAATGCCATATCTGTTGGCATCATTGGAATACGTGGCAACACGGTTCATCATCCGATACGAATTTTCCATTTAAAATTGTAGCTTCAATGACATTATTTATCATCTTTTTCACCGAAAATTTAAAAAAAATTTCTGCAATTTCAAAATATTTGACATATTTGGATTTACAATACGTATCACAACAACACATAAAAACCTTTTAAGACCTAGGTTCCACAACATCATGCTTTTTAAGACGTTGATGGACGCAAATTTCTTCTTTGTTAGTTTTTTATGTTCTTTTTCAAGAATGGAAATAATAAGGTACGACATAGGACCATATTTCATGATAGGATGGAGGAAATAAAAATAAAATACTTTTTTTTTTCCAAACTTGCAGCAACAAAGCTGAAATGGGGTTACTAATTATCCTAATGCTAGAAACATATACCAAGATCATGTAACGCATTGTTTTCCTCAATCTAGCATATATGACACACATTGTAATTCCTATAGTACCCAAAACACATTTTATTTAAATAAAATAGCATGCCATCGTCAAAGAATATTCCATAACTAAAACTAAAGATGCTATCTAAATCAACTAAAGGTTGATTGAAAAAAGCTCATTCGCCAGCAACCCTTAAATATCAATTATCCCCTTATATCAGTGATATCTTACTGCCATTGCCAGTGGTATACGATATCTCATGCGGGGTTGTGACACCCATAGATCCAAAATTTTAAATTTTACATATGTTCCTGTGGGCGGGAAGATATATTAAATTCATTGGGATTAATGCGTTGTTACTGTTTGCAAATCACTATTGCAAACGTGTTGCCGGCTAAGTGCCACCATTTTTAAATAGTTTGTTCATCATGATTGCCATCCGTTTTTGATTAAACATAAGCTATGCTTTTTTGTATAGTATTTGTGCGAATTCCGTTTCGTTATTTTGAGCTTTAAATCGATAAAATCCATGTAAAAAACTATATTCACTTAGTTTTAGAAACATGTATTACATACAATTGCAAACCAACAACATATTTAAAAAAATTTGTAAGATCAAGATGTGTTAAATTCCAATATATATAATTTTAATATATAAATGTATTTGTTTGTCCGATTATATACTTTCATTTATCAATTTCATAAAATTATGTTCAACGTAAAAAACATTGATCAAAGCAAACCAAGTCTATAAAACGATATTTAAATAAAAACCCAATTAAAATAATTAACAACATTTAGGCTAAACCCCTTAAGATAATTATAAGGGCCCTGGGGTTCCATTTATATAAATAATATATAGCCTATGTCCATCTGGAATAATGTACCTTTCAAATATCGAAAGAATTTTTCAAATAGGTGCAGTGGTTTTGGAGATTATCA
Source organism: Diogma glabrata (assembly GCA_963693315.1). Classification (NCBI taxonomy): domain Eukaryota; kingdom Metazoa; phylum Arthropoda; class Insecta; order Diptera; family Cylindrotomidae; genus Diogma; species Diogma glabrata. The sequence goes on along the minus strand of OY856188.1, from coordinate 253,706,414 downwards.
AATACGAACAAATAAACAATCAAACATTCATTTTTGAATATATAGATTTGAAAAAATCTACGAATTTGTCAAAAAATCAACTTCGATGATTTTGCACGTGTTCTTTTGATTTAAAAAAAAATAATGCCCTCGTGGTTTTTTGACCACAAAGAATTTTTTTAGGGGGCGTCTCGGAAAATTTAATTTTTAACGACCAGTCTAATGTACATATTCCTAAAATAGATATTACTCTACCGAATGACGTAGATCGGTCGATTCATGGTTGCAGTACTGGTCGAATAACAATAGCCAAGTATTGGCTACAGTTCATGGGCCAGTGCTTGGGCAGTCACAGGTAACTTTATACTGGTTCTTTTTTGTAAACTATAGATCGACTGATGAATGGTTCGAGTACTGGCCCTATAACAATAGTCAAGTACTTTTAACCATTAATGGGCTAATGCCGTATTTCTTACATTCGAACCAAGCATTCTCCAACATTCGCTTAACTTACTCCATCTTTTTATATAATATAAAATGTTTCATTAGAATTGTTACTTTTTTACAAACAAACAGAAACTAATACCAAACGGTTCACACAATGTATCAAATTTGCTATTTATCAAATATGCTAGCCGTTTTCACCATCATACTTTTTAAATTTGTTACGCTGGTGTAAACTTTTATTTTTTTGATATGACATTTTAATTTTTATTGCGTCTCTTTCATTGTTTTGTTAGTTTTTTGGATATATATTTTGTATACAAACCAGTAAACATTTATTATATGCTTGCTTAAAATCTTTTAAATTCAGCTAATAGCTCACATGAAATATAAATTCACATTAAATAAAATAAGTTTGTTTATTTTTATTTTAAATGTCATACCAACTATAGTGTTTACATTACATCGTAAAAATATTACCTATCTGATACGTTCCTAAATTTTTCAAAGGTAAATTGATAAAAAACCTGATGAGAAACAAATATTTTTATTTTAGCAGTTTTAAATTTTGAATAAAACGTTACATAAACACATTTCTATATACCCGTTATTTGATTAAGCTCAATCTTCATCACGGTACGAGCTTTGGACCCTTCCTTCAGATTATATAACATTCACCAACAACTTTTTCGTTGATTTTCAAGAAGCATAGGTTAACCGGGTGATATTTCGGGTGATACCTGTGACACCCGTGATACTCGTAATACCCATGACACTCGTTACACCTGTGACACCCGTATCTCCTATGACACCCACGGAACTCGTGACACCCGTAACACTCGTGACGACTGTGACACCCGTGACGCTTGTGACACCCGCGATACTCGTGACATCCACGACGCCCGTTACACTCGCGACACTCGTGACATCCGTGAAACTCGTGACACCCATGACACCCGTGACACGCAACACCCATGACACTCGTGACAATCAGCACACCCTTGACACCTAATTAGTCAAAATAGAACGCTAACTCCATAAAATTTTTTTAGATATTTGAATATTAATTCATACTCAAACACATAAATGACACAAAGCACTAATAGTAGTGATCAGAACACCTGATTATTTTAATGTCATCAAAATCTTTTTATAGGTTCTGGCATTGAAGAAAAAGGAAAATTAGCCGGCGATGAATGTGTAATAAAAGAGACAAACACAACTGGAGTTTTGAAACAAATTTCAGATTGCACATCACTAACGAATACTACCTTTGAATTTCAAGAAAACACATCAATTATTTGTTGTGCCACTACTACGACGTTAGTAAATCAATCAAGAAGAATTAGTGAATTAAGTAAGACTACGATAAGAGACATACCTGTAGTAACATAAGTTTATTAATCTTACTTTAATCTTTTTAATTTAAGAATGTGATGAATATAAAGAATTATTACAAGCCAAAGGTGTTGTTGGAGGTGTTGATGCCACTTTTGCTGAATTCCCGCATATGGTATTAATTTATTTTCGTTTCATTATAATGTTTAGTTCAGACAAATTTGATTTTAATTTGATATATAGGCGTTAATTGGTTGGACAAATATTGATAACGAAACTGATTGGAATTGTGGTGGAACACTTATAAGCGAAAACTTTGTTTTAACAGCAGGTCATTGCACTTCAAATAATGGGTAATTTATATAATAATAATGGGCAAGTTGATGAAAAATACATTTTATTTTCTTTAGTAACCCTCCGTCTACTGTTCGACTTGGTGAACATAATTTAAAAGAATCAAGCAGCAATTTTAAATTGGATGAGTTTAACATTAAAAATATTATAACACATCCCAATTACTCATTCTTGCGTGTATATAATGATATAGCATTAGTCGAACTAGATGGTATTGTAACGATAAGAAAAACGGTTCGTCCCGCATGTTTATATCAAAAGTTTGAAACTGAACAAACAAGTGCTATTGCTACAGGTTGGGGAAAACTATCACACGGTAACGCATAATTTTTGTTAATTTTATGATTTTTTTATAATTTTAGTAAATATTTCTAGGAGGTGAACAATCATCAATTCTACAGAAAGTGAATTTATCGCTTGTACCTAACACTGAGTGCAGTACGAGTTATCATAAGACACGAAAATTGCGCAACGGAATTATAGACACACAAATCTGTTACGGTCATAGTGACGGTGGGAAAGATACATGTCAAGGGGATTCTGGTGGCCCAATTCAAATCAGAAACAACTATAATGGCAAATATGTGTACGATATTATTGGAGTAACATCGTTTGGATCGTTTTGTGGATCAACCACACCGGGTGTTTATACAAGGATATTTTCGTATTTAGATTGGATAGAATCTGTCGTTTGGAAATAATTATTTGATTAATAAGAATTATTTTTAATAAAACACTTTAATTAAATTTTAAAGTTTATTTTTGTTCTACTTTGCATATTATAAATTGTAATTATCTTTAAAAATTTCGTTTTTCAACGGTACCAAAAAAATTGTTTTTACGTTTACGCCATAACTCTTAATTCGATAAAGTTTATTTTTAAATCACCTTCTGGACAACAGATTCTTAATAAATACAAAATTTCTTTGCAAAAAATGTTTTGTAAACGCTTGATGACGATAATTTGAGATGAGCAAAATCTCAGGTTATATTAATTGTTCAACACTTTCATTGTTTCACAAAAACAAGAAAACAATATTCCTTAGCTAGAACATCTTGATCCTTAACTCCAACGGTTGATCGTATAAAAATCGAGTATAGACGCAGCGTCCAAAAAATTTACAAAATATTTCTATTAAATATAACTTTTATACGTTTATTTACAATTCAAATTCACTTTACTTTTATTTACACGATTTTATGTTCACGACGCATCATTCCGTTTTTGTTTAAAATTAATTCATTCACTAAAATTCTTTATCCGAAATGTTCTATAAGGCACAATAAGACGTAATTTTTATTTGTTGTTTTTGTACTATACCTTTCCTAGACGCAGCACAAATTTTCTAACTAAAAATACAATACAAATATTTTTGTAGTGATGATGTGATGAATTTACTTTTTTGGTCTTGTATGGGGTGTTTTTCCCGTGTTGAATTTAATTTTGTTTTGTTTTTCGTTACGATTTTGATAAAACCGTAGCATTATCCTGTATTTTAGGCTCTGGTGTCTTCTTTATATAAATCAAATCTTTTCAATTGTACAACTTTGTAATCGTATAATCCATGCCATTCAAATTTTTTGTAATGTGAAAGGGTCCTTCCCACGCCGTTTGAATTTTTGGGGATAACCCATGTTTTCGATTTTGGTTGTGCAGCAATACTAATTTTCCTTCTTCAAATCCTTTATTGTTAAATAGTATATCGTGTCGGGATTTCATTCTATCACTGACCATATCTTCTGCCTAACATACTTGTGATTTGTGAATATCTTGCAGGTTCGCCCCGATTTGGTTGACATATTCTTGCGCACAATGGCGACCACTGAAAAATTTCTTGTCTGACTCAAAGTTCCGTCTCTGATCGGTGTGAATCTCTATCCACATCCATTACTATTCTTTTAAATGAAGCTCCTGTAACGTCTGGGTATTCTTAATTCAATAATAAAACATTTTAAACATATCTAATATTTCGTTTTCTCTTTAAATAAAAAAAATCATAATTCAATTTCTAAAAAAGAAGACAACTTTCAAATTCAAAATATAACAACCATCGGCTTCATCTAAATAAAGAAACCAATTATTAAACACACCCAATAATAACGAAAAACTGAACGAAAAATATGTTTTTTTTTAAAGTTGCTAGACTTTGTTTTTTGTCCACAAATCATGAGAAAATGGCGATTTTTTTTTTGATATAAAGATTAGATGTTTGATTTTTGATTAGTCTGTTTTTTAAATTTGTTTTGGTTTGAAACGAACTGATAAAATTATAAAATTTTCAAAGAAATTAAAAGGCGTGTTCAGCTATTTTCAAAAACACACAACTTAAAAAAATAGTAATAATAACAAAAAGAAAAAATCAAAATTTAATTCAGTTTTCTTTTTTGGTTGATTTAGAATAAAATATAAAAATATGGATGGGCTGAAATCTCACAGCTCTGAGATATCAAGACTTCGGTCTGGGTAAAGGATTTTGATATAGTTTTCGGCAAAAAACTTTCACGAGGACATGGTTTTTAGTTTTGGGCAGCGATGTATATCAAACATAACTCTTTGTTAAAGTACAAGTTTTTTTTATATCTGTTTAAAAACTTATTACAAAACTAACAAGAAACATCAATACGTTGCCGGAAAATTATAATCAAAATTCCAAAAACATTGTTAAATTAAATAAAATCAAACTTTTTCAAAATTCCAAAAATATTCCAAAAACTAGAATGAAATCAAATATTTAAACTATTTCTAAATTCCGATAATATTCCAAAAATTCTTAAAAATGCAAACTTTTCCCGAAATTCTAAAAATATTGCAAAAATTATTACAAAATCGAAAATTAAAACTTTTTTCAAAATTATAATAAAATCAAAAATTTAAAATTTTTCAAAATTCTAAAAATATTCCAAAAATTCTTACAAAATCAAAAAATGAAACTTTTTTCAAAATTCTAAATATATATATATATAAAATTCAAAAATTCTATTTTTTTCGAAATTCTAAAAATATTGCAAAAATTATAACAAAATCAAAAATTGAAACCTTTTTCAAAATTCCAAAAATATTCCAAAAATTAGAATGAAATCAATTATTGAAACTTTTTCTAAATTCCAATAATAATCCAAAAATTCTTAAAAATCAAAACTTTTTCCAAAATTCTAAAAATATTGCAAAAATTATTACAAAATCGAAAATTGAAAATTTTTTCAAAATTCCAAAAATTATAATAAAATTAAAAATTAAAAATTTTTCAAAATTCTAAAAATATTCCAAAAATGCTAACGAAATCAAAAATTAAAACTTTTTCCAAAATTCTAAAAATAATGCAAAAATTATTACAAAATCATAAATACAAACTTTTTCAAAATTCCAAAATTATTTCAAAAACTATAACAAACTCAAAAATTTCCATGTATGATGTAAACAGCTACATTTTTTTCCAAAAAATTGGCTAAAAAATAAATGAAATTATTTTTTGACACACGACAACATTTTTTTGACAAACTTATTATAATGCCATAATTCTCAATAATAATAATAAAATTTCATTTCAAACAAACAATTTTATTTTTTCCAAAAAATTGGGGTAAAAATAAAAAAAATCTCTCTTTTGACACACTTGACAACATTTTTTTGACAAACCTATAATGCCATAATTCTCAATAATAATAATAAAATCTCATTTCAAACAATAGTTATTTGTTTAACTAGGCAGCAAAGTAGTAGATTGACTGCCGCGGCTGATAGTTAATAGCCGAGCGAGCGAGGCTAGGAATTCAGCCAAGGCAGTCAATCTACCTTGCTGCCGAGTTGAACATATAATTTTTTCTCCGATTAATTACAATGATATGTAATTTAATAATTATTACTTTAAAAATAAAGCAAAATTTTAAAAATGAAAAAAAAAATCGATTAAAAAAATTTTTTTTTAATCGCAATATCTGTTTATTTCTACGAAGTCTAATTGCCTAGGCAGGAAAAGTGCCACTTTGCTGACTGAAATAAGTCTGCAAAATTTATATTTGCTGTCTATCGGAGAAACACAAATAATTTTATTTTTTTTCCAAAAAATTAGGTAAAAAAATAAATAAAAATCTTTCTTTTGACACACTTGACAACATTTTTTTGACAAACCTATAATGCAATAATCTAGTTTTTGATCTCACACACAAATCCCTACCATCGAGATTTCTCCAAATTTAATGTTCCTACTCGTAATCACTTAAAATGAACGTTTTTTAAGCCAAAAATATGAAAATTTGTTATTTTTGACACACATAATGATTTTTTTGACACACTTCCGGTACAGTTATCGAACACAGCGTCCTTTCGGACCTGTCCCTTGAGTATACCTATTTTTAGAAAAAAAATTTTAAAATCCCTCCAGCGGTTTTCCCTGCAGCGTAGGTAATGACGGCCGGCCATATAACGCATAAGTAGTATGCCATTAAACTATCACAGTCCATTACCTACACTAAAACCCGTTAACTCACGATCTTGCTCTGCAACTTTCACCTGTCAGGAAACCCTTGGTATGGATCAAACGTGTTAATCAATGGACAATTCTATGTTGTTGCTCCTGTATCTTATGTGATAGCACATTTTTTCCCATCAATATTAGCCGTAACAGTATGGCAGTAAGGCAAGCAGCACGTCTTGTTAATCTCGAAAGGTAGATGAAGGTTATGGGACAGTTGGTTGTAAGAACCTGCTTATGCCCCTTTATGCTATTTCATTTTAGTTTGACTGATGAGATGCTACTCCATCGGCCTTCTCAGCTTACGCCTGTCATTCTGTTGAACCCCGCTGCATAGTCAATGCTGGTCTTATGTTTTTTATCAGTTCTACATAACTAGCATCGAATTCTGTCACTTCTCAAACTCTCTCATTTGTCAAAGGATAACGAATTGTTTAAGCAAATGTTGCTTTTAGCGACAACATTATAGCTTTCCTTGTTTCCAGATTACTAATACCATCAGTAAACAGATCGATCTTCATTTTCTCCATAAAACACTGTGGGATATTGTAGTGTGCATATGTACAAGCCGCTCTACTGTCGAGGGATTGTTCTGTCGTTTCTACATTTTACTTTTGACGATTTTCAGCGTTCCAAACATTTTGATGTGCAGCCATCTCGAACTGAAACTTAAAGAGCCCAAACGATATCACTTTTATATAAAGTGCTGTTGACATTGTTGACATATGTAGATGTTTATCATCTATAAGTGTTGATGTATGCTAGTGTTTAACTCATTTCTTTGCAGGTTTGCCTAATCTCTCTTAACAGCCAGTGTTGAAGATTGTAGTTATTTCTTCTTTATTATAATTCATATTACTAATAATTCCATCCCCATCAGTTGATTTATATTGCTACTGGTTTCTTTCTTGTTCCAGTTATTATTAACAGCTTACTGTTAAACCTCTGTCACCAATGTTATGGTTTTCTTCTAAAATATTTCTATTAAATACAACTTAAAATGTTTATTTACAATTAAAATTCACTTTAATTTTATTTACACGATTTTATATTCACGACATAACGGTCCGTTTACAATGAATTTATTCTGCCCAAGAAAACCTCTGCAAAAACAGTATGCCATCTTTCTATAAAAATCGAACGACAAAATTTTTTTATCCGGAATGTTCTTTAAAACAAAATAACAAATTATTTTTGTATCTTTTCTAAAAAATGATATAAAATGTAATAATTGTGTTAGATTTATTTCTGTAGTTTGTAAGTATGAACATGTGACGAATTTTCGTATCCAACTTGAAATTCTTCTGCCTAAAGAGAGACGTAAAATGCGAATGTCTGTTTTCCTCTATAAGTTTTTTAAGGCTTGTATTCCATCCTACTTGCTGGATGTTTTTGAGTTTGTGGAAAGTGACTATGATACTCGTTTCCGTTTATGCAATTTAAAACTTCCAGTTTGTCACTCGAAGTATTTTAAGGGATTTTTTCAGTTAGCAGCGGCAAAAACATGGAACTGCTTGGATTCTCAGCTTCGAAGAACTGCCAATGCGAATCATTTTAGAAAGGAACTTTCAAGTTTGGGCAAGTCTTGACTTGGCGATTTATGTATCCTTTAGGTGGTTGGGGAATGGATGAGCTACGATTATTTCTGCGTTTCTTTGTAATCAACTTGGTATATGTAATATGGAGTAAACAAGAATTTTGTAAACTAGATAAAGTTTTAATGGAAATAAAAATAAATAAATAAATAAAATACAAATTTAACGATAACAAATACTGTATGTATTAATGTTTTATTTTATCCTTCCTATGTTGTATTTGTTTCATAATAATTCTATTGATGATGATAAATTTAATTCCAATTTGTATTTCGTAACGATTTTGCTATAACCGTGGCAAGATTTAGTGCATTTAATTCTGAAGCAATTTTTGACATGAGATGCATATCCTTGAAAATTGATATCTTAAGAACAAAAAAAACTCTCTTTATTTTGGCATGTTTTAAGGTAATGTAGGTAGTTTCAAAATTGTGAAAAAAAATTCAAAAATGATTGCCCTACGGTTTACGACAGCAGCCCCATTTTTAAAACTTTACTTCTTAATATTTTTAACTGTGTTAGCAAAACCTTACGATGTATTTATTTTTATTTTTTAAAAATATTTGTTTATTGTTTCTCGTTTGCACTTGGCGCCATCCTTCAAATTCGATTAACAAGTGTTTTCATTGTGTTAAACTTTTTTTTTATAACGGTTGAGAATGTTCGGGATCAATAAATTGTTGAATATATTCCTTACCTTTAAATTTTAACACACAAACATTAGAAGCGGGTGAAACAAGTTTACATTTTTATTCTTTTATCTTAAACTGTTTTTGAGTTTAGCCCAATTTAATTATTATTTGTTGTCCATAAATAATATTAAAAATTAGTCATGTTTATTTTGTTTACCATAATCAAATAAACCAACAAATAAAAATATAAACAAATTATTTCCTAATTATATATATTTAACGTCATTAAGTAAATTTATTCAATTTATATTCTGATATTGTTGGTTTTTCCAGAATTCCACTTTTTCGAAATACCGAAACCAGAATCGCGTTTTCTATTTAGAAACAAAGTCAATTTAATGTGTTGCATTTACTCTGTTAGTCTGCAAAATAACGTTGAGTTGATTCAATAATGCTGTCGTGAACTTATTTAAATAAATAAGTCAGTAGTAATTTAATTAAATAAAGTAGTTTTAGAATTAAATACATAATGTTATTACTTATAATAAATTTTGTGATATTATTAAATTATTGCAACGGTCAAGGTATATCATTTGTTATTTTTAGCCGTGTTCGATTTGACTGAAACAACTGATACAACAGAAAAATTAAATGCAATTGTTGTTGTTTTTTCAGTTGTTTCAGTCAAATCGAACGCACCTTTTATTAAAACAATAAAATTAAAGTGTAAATGTGTTTAAAGAAATCGCGTTTCGTCGACTAAAAAACTGGATTTAATCTTTTACTTGAAATTTTTGTTATATTATCTTTTTTAATTCTTTACATGAGATGTAAAAAGTAGAAAACGAAGTATTTCTCTATATGTACATATTATGTTTGTTTTAAGAATATTAAGGGATGCAAGCTTACCAATAACCGGCTATACCTGCTTTAAATTATTGAGAATCATTATTTTTGGTTTTGTTAAGTTGCATGATAACGATCTCTGAGGGTCTGTTTTTTAATTCAACCGTGTCGTGTAGAGCTAACAGATTTACATTGATCGGAGCGAAATTATTCCAAACTTATTTTAATTAGTGTGGAACATTTTTACACGACGCATGTGCAGTGTATTTCGTGTTGAAATTTTGCTATTTTGACAAATCGTTATAAAAGTTGTATGTAGCTGTATGTAATGAATATTAGAAATAATAAATCATGAATTAAAATTTATTACAATAATAATATTTATATTATAATAATAAAAACAACTTAAACTCAACACAAAACCATCTTTATGTGCAATAAAAAACAATTATTTTAAGCTTTCGAAATACAACCCACCTGATTAGAACTGTCACAATATTTTCAAACAATGTTAAAATAATTGTTATTGAAAAAGCAATTTCAATAACCATGACTAGGAATTTATCTTTAACACTAAACGTACCGATACTTTTGGTATACTTATTCCTACCGCAAGGGGGTCAAATGACCCATTTATAAAATGTTATGTTAATTTATAATATGTTATTCGAAATTGATCGAAGCTCGCTACTCGGGGGTTTTTGGCGTCGCTGAACACGAATATGATGTCGGCGATGACCCTCGGAGTACCTAGGGCCCAGGGCGGGTATGTCTAACTCATCTCCTGCAACTTTCCATAAGTACAGCTCGAAATTGATCGAAGCTCGTTACTCGGGGGTTTTTGGCGTCGCTGAACACGAATATGATGTCGGCGATGACCCTCGGAGTACCTAGGGCCCAGGGCGGGTATGTCTAACTCATCTCCTGGATCTTTCCATAAATACAGCTCGAAATTGATCGAAGCTCGTTACTCGGGGGTTTTTGGTGTCGCTGAACACGAATATGATGTCGGTGATGACCCTTGGAGTACCTAGGGTCCAGGGCGGGTATGTCTAACTCATCTCCTGGAACTTTCCATAAATACAGCTCGAAATTGATCGAAGCTCGTTACTCGGGGGTTTTCGGTGTCGCTGAACACGAATATGATGTCGGTGATGACCCTCGGAGTACCTAGGGTCCAGGGAGGGTATGTCTAACTCATCTCGTGGAACTTTCCATTAATTCAGCTCGAAATTGATCGAAGCTCGTTACTCGGGGGTTTTTGGGGTCGCTGAACACGAATATGATGTCGGCGATGACCTTCGGAGTACTTAGGGCTTTTTTCTTTTATTAATTCGTCGAATAAATAAGATATAAATAAATCAAATTGTAACAAACAGATGGAAACTCTTTACTCCAGGATTTTTAAGGTCACTGAAATTCGATCCCTAGGTATTCCGGGGGTCATCATCGACATAATATTTGTGTTTAGCGGCCCCAAAAGCCCCCGATTAAAGAGCTTCGATCAATTTCGAGCTGTATTTATGGAAAGTTCCACGAGATGAGGTGTATATAACCCGATCTGGCCCCTACGTACTCCGAAGGTCATCGCCGACATCATATTCGTGTTCAGCGACCCCAAAAACTCCCGAGTAACGAGCTTCGATCAATTTCGAGCTGAATTTATGGAAAGTTTAAGGAGATGAAGTGAATATAACCCGCCCTGGTCCCTAGGCACTCCAGAAATTTTTTTAACGAAAAGTGGCTATGTTCACAAACTTTCCTGACGGCTTCCTGAATCGAATGCAAAATACCGCATCTCGTTCCATCTTACTCTGCCAATTTGCTAAGGTTTAGTGCTTTATTTCCTCGTCTATAGTGATACACTCGTAAAAAATTATCAGTGGTAAGGCTTCTACCACACTCTGTGAACAGTTCTAGTAGCTTAAGAACTACGAATTCCCCAAGTGGAGCTGACGAATCTCTGTTCTCATCCTTCCCCAAACATGGAAATCCATTTATAATATATTTGGTCTTGACGTCAGACGCTTGCCAGAATTTGATTCCAAACTTATCTGGTTTGTTTGGCATATACTGGGTAATTCTGCATCTCGCTTTGGTTGGAAAAAGCTGTTCATAGATAGTTACATGTGGCCCAGGCTTATAACAATTTTTGCTATTCTCGATGAATTTGTACCATACTTCTAACGCATAATTTCACAGAAACAATTACTACTTATGGTTTTTAAAAAAAAATCAGGGCCCATTTCTTGTTCCAAAGATATGATACGTTTAAATTTTTTGCCTCATATGCGCCACGTGCAAATAGAATTGCCAACAATGCATTGAGTTTTTCAGGAGCTAAAATCAATTTATATCCTAACAACCGAAATGCCTCTTCTTCTGTGCATTTTATTATGTGTTTTATCACGTGGCTGTTAATTAGCAGAGAAAACGCAGTTCTCACCTTGCATAATATATCGTTTGGTATATCGTGTCGGGCCTGCAACCTCTCTAAAAATATTATGAATAAGTGCACGTTCAGGTGAAAACCCTTGTTGTATTTCCTGCCATTTTGTCCCATCGGCCGCAATGTCGAGGCATCGTTCTTCTTCTTCACTTTCCGAACTGAATAGCGTTTTTTTCTCTTTTGTCTTCTGCGAATATTCAAAATATTATCGTCTTCACTTACTTTACCTGAAGACTCACTTCCGCTTGTACTGTCAGATGAATCAATATTTTTTTCAGTGTTATTCACTTCACTTTCAGATAGCTCCTCTTCACTGTATTCTGAACACACATCTATTTCATTTATTATTTTCAATGATTTTTGGTATTTTGAATTTCTAGACATTTTTTCATCAGTAAAATAATGAACACACAATTCTTGACTCACAAAATAAACTATAAAATGTTCAAACTACAATTTTCACTTAGAGTAGAGTACTCTTTCTAATTATTTCATCACCAAATGATGTAAATGATGAAAAACAGCTAAATAGAAGATGCAATAGCAAAACTATGTAATGCGATAGTTTTTTCAAACAATTACACATTCAAATCTTTATGAATTTACAAAAATTCACCCAGGGGTCAAATGACCCTTTGTGGTAGTTTAGCCAAATCCAATTTTTTTCTCGTTTAAAAAGTAGTTGAGAGATGAAGCAACGTTGTGAAATAATTCGATTTTAATTTTCAAAAAAAGTAGTGAAAGCAAATAGTGGTTTAATAAAGTCGTTTTTACGAAATTCTAAGAAATTTTTTGAAAAGGGTCATTTGACCTCTGACGGTAGTAATAGTGTTAATAATATTGACAATTCAACTCACTAAATAAAGTTTCGATAAGGTCCAATAAAAACGCTTCATTTACTATTTTTTAACAAATCAAAACGAATTATATCGATTATTTTTCTCTGGTGGGAAGGAACAGCGAATTATAGTGACTATTTTCGGCCTACTTAATATATTAATTTAAAACTAGAGATATTGAGATAATTTTTTTTTCTTAATGAGATAATTTTTTTTTATTAATAATTTTTTTAAAAGATAATTTTTAGTTTCTAAATAAAATTTTTTCTACAAATTATTCAATAATACAAAATTATGTAAAAATGCAATTTGCAAATAATAAAAATGTCCGTTTTCATTCATAAATGATTGCATGTTTATGTTTATTTATCAAAAATAAATTACAAATTTATAACATTTATGCGCCTACTAAGATGAAACATTTAATTTTGTTAGAAGAAAAAATGACAAAAAAGGATTATGTTGTATGAAATACAGGCTGATTCTGACATACCCTCACAGATGTAAAAATAGTCATAGCAAAGACTTTTCTCTTAGCTAAGACTAAAACCTCTTAAATGCGATTCTGTATGTAGTCACAACTGTGAGATGTCAAAAAAAAACCTCTTAACGTAAGACCATCAAACATGGTCATCTTAAGCATCATAACTTAAAGTTTCATATTTCTTATTTGAAATCTTGTATGAAAAATTATATTAATAAAGGATAAAATATTATGAATTATTTATGTAATTATTATAAAATTTATAATAATTATCTATATTTTATTTAAGTTTGAATCAAAAATATAAAACAAAATATATATTGATATATATTGATTTTAAATAAAATGGCGATTGAAAATTTCATATTTGCAATATCAAACTTTTACGTCTCATGTTGTTTTATGAAAATTTTGCAAATTTTATATAAACTTTAAGGAAAAACAATAATTCTTTTCTAACAAATTTATTGCAAAATAATTAATATATGGTATAATTTTATATTAATTGTATATAAATTATTATAAAATAAAATACACTTTTGATTATTGAAAATGGCGTTTGGTATTTTTACAAACAAAAATTATTGATACCTTAAAAAATTTTATAAAACATAAACTTGATTTTTATAAAAAATTATTATATAATATACCATAATTCTTAATAATAATCTATATGGTATTTTAATTTGTATTTGAATTATTTAAAAAGAAAATATGACATTTTATAATACTTTTGTTTATAAACATAGCCGTTTGAAAGATCTCCAAAATATATTTGTAGAGTTATTATGAGGTTTTTTATGACAACGTTCTTAGAATCGCAATTAAGATATTCCTCTTAAAAAAATTGTCATAACAGAAATAATCATAGCTAAGACCTCTTAACTCAGAATCAGCCTGATAATGTTTCTATTTCTGTTCGTTAAATTGTCTGCTAAATACAACTCGTCGCCAAATTATTAGTCGATTGTTTTTCAACATTACCACTCGTCCACTCATGTCATTTGAGGTTAAAAATTTCCCTCGTGGTGCGCATAGACATTCGTAATAATGATTATGAAAAATAATCGACCATTATTTGACGACTCGTGATATTATATATGAAAACTTCATTTTCAACTAATAATTACCGATAAAAACCCTAATATTTTAAAATGTTTAGTTTGATTTATTTTTGTAACTAATACTTAAAAATATAAATTAATTTCTAATAATATAACAAATAAATTAAACATAATAAATAAAACAAATAATTCATATGAAGCCATTTTTTTGTTTGTGTTATAGTTTACACGATTTACTCGAGCGTACCATTCAGAGCAAACTCGACAACACCGTGTATTACACCAATCGATTTAAAAACGAAGAACGTCATTTTAAGTTTACACAGGTTTTATTTAAAAACGCAGTTCACAGGCTGAATTTACACTACTCCGCACCGGTTGAATTAAAAAACAGACCCTGAATTGGGTTATTGAACTTGTAAATGATCTTAAAGCTATGTTCCATTTTCAAAATAAATTTTGATGTTTCTTTTTGCGTGTGTTGACTATTAAAAATGGATTGAATTGATGAGCTAGGTAGCTGACGTAACAGTGGAATCTAATTATGATTTATTGTTACTAACTTCAAATGTAAGGAATAACCATTTGTGATTTTAAACAAATTTTTTTATGTTGATTATCGCACAACACAAAATAAAAATTTTTAGTTATCTTTAAATAAAATATTCGCATATTCGTTTAGCTTGCGTTTTATCGTTGATTTATTTGTGTTATTTTAGGTACAGGGTTATGTTCACTGCAATTTCGTTACAGTTATTTCAAACGACATCTTTCCTTGTAACTGACCAAATTTAGTGTTACCCAGCATTTTATGCAATATTACATGTCGATAAGACTGAGACATTTAAATGAGCTGAATCCATGAATGCAACAAAAGGCACTGCTGATGTCTTATCCGGCTCAAAGGACCATATTTTTGTTTGGAGTTACGCTTTGACGTTAAACAATATATTCTTAAAAATAATTTTCTTCTACCCTCGACTAGCATGTACTAGCATGTTCGAAACTGTTTTTTGTTGGCGTAAATAATTTAATTGCTAATCAAATCACTATAATTTCACTCATTTTTTGGCATCTTATTTGACGTAATTCACTGGACATTCACTTTTTCTTAAATCTGTGCTTTTATTTCACCAATTTCGCTTTTCCAATCACTTACAATAATTTCGATAAATTTCAGACCATTAATCTTCAAATTTCGCCTCATTTATATTTTATAATTTTGGTATTTATTTATTTCATTCAGCAATGCAAATCAAAAAACAGCTTCTAAGTGTCGTTACAAATATTTAACAAAAATGTTTGTTGAAGATTAACAGACAGACATGTTTGTTAAAATATTAAATATAAACAACATGTCTTTTGAGTAAATTTGACAGACAATTGTTTGTTGTATTTTACCTATAAATTTTTTCATTTATAAATTCAAATTTATTTGCCATTCAAAAATCGTATTTTTATTAATCGAATCAATATGCTTAGCGTTGAATCCCATCCACTTGACCCAATAGCATTGAATATCACAGAAACCATGTCGACCGTTTTCAATCAAAAGAATGCTTGAGTTTTGTCAATTTATGTCCTATTTTAACTAACATGGATTACATGAATTATATTTTTCTAAAAATTTGTTGGACATAAAATATCGATAAAATTTTGCAGAACAGGCAAGGGTTACCTATGCTTTTTGAAATCCATAGAAATAATGAGTAGCTTCAAATCTTAGAGAATGACATATAAACAGACATGACATATTGCTAAAAATAAAACTATGCTTGAATTTATTTTAATCTTTTTGTTTTTCGCCCGTGCAAAAACCCCCGAATATTTTTAAAAAAATTTATATTAAGTTTTAATTTCAAAATGGCGTTATATTGTTCATGATTTTTTCTGTGCTAAAAAACAAGAAGGCTTACAATATTGGAGGTTATTCGTCTTTAACTAAAATAAAAGAATTTGCGAAAAAAATTTTGTGAGAAAAATAAAAAATTACAAGAAAAGATTTTGTTGGAAAAAAAATTAATGAAATTGTATTTTCATATTTTTATTTTAAATAAATTCGGTCAGTAAATAATGACAATAAATAATTTTTATAACTTCATAATTAAATTTATTAACAACAAATTAAAAATTGTTCATTAATAAATTATGTAAAAATAATACATTACAGAAACATGTAATCATTATATTTTAAAATCTTTCTTATTAAACAACGACACAAGAGGAAAACTAACAAAACAAAGTAAAACAAGCAAAAATATATATAACGAGTATTTAGAAGAAAATAAAACTAGATTTTATTCCTCTTTTCTTCTGAGCGAAATAAAATAAACAAAATAAAATTTACCACGCACAAAAATAAGAAAATAAAATTTAGCTCTTTGAGTGCGGATTTTTATTTGAATTCATGTTATTTTGGAAGACAAAAACTTTTTGAGGGCAAAATAAAATAAAATCGGAACACCGATTAAAATTGTAAACGCCTAAATTTGGAAGCCATATCAGTGGTCCTATTTGTATGCCTGACAGAATCATAATTTTCTCAATTTTTTCCTAGATATTTCAAGCTAATTAGTTGCGAGTACACCTAATTAGCTTGAAATGCCTAATTGCTGGTCTATTTGTGTCATCCATAGGACGCCATTAAACTCGTCATCGACAGTTTAAAATTTAAATCAATCTAACCAGTTTGACTCGTTACAGCAAAAAAAAAAATTCTAATTGATGTAAGAAAATTTCTCAGAGAAACATAGCCCAACACCTTAAATTTTAGTTTGCATGGCTTCTTCGTATATTCAGAAACATTCATTTATAATTTCGTTAATTAAAATTCATACTAAATATGTCTATACTTTGTATAAAAAACAACAACAATGTAAATTTATAGCTTATGAGGCTGGTTGTATTTGCACTGTAACTTCACAGAGGATTTGTATTGGTGAATAGGAGCTGTCGAACACCTGTATGTATTATAAACTTCAATAACTTCAGGGAACGACTTCCGATTTCTATGCAACTTTGATTACGGGCTTTTTGTAATACTTCTTGGTTCTAAATCGTAAATTCAAGTTAAATTTATGTTTAATCTTTTATGATTAAATGTAATACAAATATCATAAACATGTTTTTCTTTCCAGCAATAATATTTAGGGACCCAAACAAATATGTTGGTGACAACTGTGTCATAAAAAACACCAACACTGTTGGTGTTTGTAGACCTCTTTCAGATTGTCAATCTATTACTAATACTAAGCCTAAACCATATTGTGGCTGGAATCTTGACATTCCGATTGTTTGTTGTCCTAAAACATCGTTTCAAGCGGAGCCTTATCGACGAATCAGTCAAATCAGTAAGTTTAACCTAAATTAATATTTTTATACAAAACTTATTAATTTTTATTCTTTATCCTTTGTGTAGAATGTGAAGAATATAAATCATTTCTGAAGACACTTAAGCCTGTAAGCGAAGAAGATAAAGTATTTGGTATTACTGTAGTGGGAGGAATAAATGCTGACAAACATGAATTTCCACACATGGTAAAATTAGATGAAATTCATTAATTGATTTATCTATTTAACAATTATTTGTGCAGGCACTTTTAGGTTGGACAAATTTGAATAATGAAATTGAATGGAAATGCGGAGGATTTCTTATTAGTGAAAATTATGTACTTACCGCTGGTCATTGTTCTTCAGATAGAGGGTAGATAAAGTTCTTATATTTTTTTTAAGTTTTAACATAATGTTTTGTTTGCAGTGCAGCTCCGGTTTTTGTTCGTGTTGGAGAACATGATATAAAAAGCACTTTTGATGATGGGGATATTGAAGACTACATGATAAAGCGAATTATAAAACATCCAGATTATTCAACTCGTAGTTTCTATAATGACCTAGCTTTGATTGAACTAAGCCAAAGTGTTATATTAAAAAAACACATTCGCCCAGCGTGTTTATGGCAAAGTTTTGAACCGGATAGTAATACTGCTTGGGCAACCGGATGGGGAAAAATAGAATATGGTAAAATTGAACATAAATAACTAACTATTAGTCATAAAATGTTTTAAATTTTTGATTATTATAATTATTAAGCTGGAGACTCTGCTTCTATTCTACAAAAAGTTATCTTAACAGTTTATTCGAATCAAGTTTGTAATAAAAGTATACCACAAACAAGAAAACTAGAACATGGCATCGTTTCAACTCAAATTTGCTATGGTGACTCAGGTGGTGATAAAGATACATGTCAAGGAGATTCAGGAGGACCAATTCAAACTAGATACAGATATTTGGATGAGTATGTATACGATATTATTGGTATTACATCTTTTGGATCATTTTGTGGATCTTCAGCACCGAGTGTTTATACTAGAATTTCATCTTATTTAGATTGGATTGAGTCTGTTGCTTGGACTGCGTAATTAATATACAATCAAATGTAACGATAACAATAAGTTTAAACAAATTAATTTTTAATTTTTAAATAAATCGATAAATTAATGTTGTTTATGTGTTATAATTTATATAAAGTCTAAAACGTGAAATTGCATGTTACATTAAAATACTGTTACGATTCTACGTAATCGTAACGAAATACAAAACAAAATTGTATTCGACCTCAATTCACCATATTCAACTAAACATCTGTTACAAATTCCAAGAAGGATCGAAAAAAATAAAAACATTAAATAAAATACATGCAAAACAATGACAACAATTATTCTCAGAATTTTTCGAGTTTTATTTGTAAAAAATTGACCTTGAATAATCCAGAAATTAAACAGAATTGTATTTAAGGAATTCTTTTTGCAAAATGAGACAAAATTTAAATTAGACTTCGATAGTTTGAAGATATAGTTAAAATTAGATTGCGAAAGGGTAAACAGTTAGTTCACGATGAAAAAAACGAAATAACTGTAGTTAGATTTAAAAGACAAACCATAAAGTTTATCAAAAAAAAATGTCCAACTAAAACTATCCGATATTTTAAAAACGATGTAGTATATGTAATTTTCGTCAACTAATGTAAATTATAAAATGTATTTTAAGTTTAATTGTAAATGAAAAAATGTAAATTTAATAGCATATTGCTATATATATATAAATTAATCAATCAATCAAACAGTTCAAATTGAAATTGTGTTAAGTGAAGATTAACTGTAAACGAAACGCGTGATACAAAATTTCCGTGCACAAAATTATGTACAATACATATCATGCACATGGTGTAAAACGCCATACACACAAATGTCACCCGCATGTTTTACGAATAAAAAAAAACGAAGCAAAACGTAAAACTTAATTAATAATAATAATAAACAAAGATTAAAAAAATGGAGAACGAAAAAGTATTGTAATTTTACATTTTATAAAATGACTGATTTCATTTAACTTTTTATGAGATAATACTACTTTCGTAATAATAAATTGATGAAATTTCATCTATTTAGATCTAAAATTATGTGTGAAAGAAATCATTTTGTGAAGGTGATAAAAACAAACACAAAAAACAAACGGGGACTTTGAATAATTAATTTTAGCTATTTAACAAATATATTATGTTTATTTAATATTTTTGTTTGCTATGTTTCATGTTGGAATACTGATATTTAAACTTATTTCTTTATAATATTAAGAATCTTATGGAAAATTAATTTTATTTTTTATATGTAAGTCAAATATTTAAATTTTTTGAATTCTGATTTTTTTTTCATTTCAATTGTATCGTTAACAAATTGGACGCTTTATTTACAAATGCAATCACAAATATACATTTTCAATTTGCAACTTAAAAATACGACCGCTATCCTAATTTATCGAAATGACGTTACCAAAAATATCAGTCTAGGAAAGATTCATGACGTATTAGAAGATCCTATATTCATAAAAGTCATACATCAATATTTTTTGTTTTATACCCGAAAGTTCTATGCACATTTTGTTTACATGTCTGCATGGTTTAAAAAAAGTTCAATTGTACGAAGTCATACATATGTATAACGTTAGCACTCAAATACTTCTAAACTTCAACTATATTTTTAAAATATACACTATAATATATTTAAAATAATTATTTTGTTTACATGTCTGCATGGTTTAAAAAAAGTTCAATTGTACGAAGTCATACATATGTATAACGTTAGCACTCAAATACTTCTAAACTTCAACTATATTTTTAAAATATACACTATAATATATTTAAAATAATTAGTAGAATAAAAAGGTGCACGATATGTGCATATACGAGTCCACAATGCACTTTATGCTTGTAGGGATATATTTTCTAAAGACATAAAGAAAATTTAAGTTCGACAAATTTATTTTTCATCGATAAAACTTCGGAAACTTATGCTTGGTTGTTATAAAAAAACACAGTATCTTTTTTTCTTTTCTTTTTTCACAACCGCAGGGAGGGAGAAAATCATTTTGTGGTAGGGTTTTTTGTATAGATTTAAAAAAATCTTTAAAAAATTTGGAATCAAATGAAAAAGTTACGCACATCTATGGAAAGCAATTTCGGTTTCCCAGAGAGTAAAACAAAAATAAAAATACAATTTGACAGATGCGTATGAACGCTAAAAATTGGTTATGGTGATCGATTGTTTGCTTGTTATGTACCTAAAACAAAAATGACCCAGAACACAAGTCCAACAAAATTAAATTATGATTTATGAACGTAAATTTAAAAAAAGTCGCCGATGGTGCTGTGAACGAAGAACAACAAAACATCAAAAATAATTGTCAAAAAGTTGCGTTGCAATATATTTATACTGCCGAAGCAAGGCCACATAAAAATGAATTTTTTTCTTCTTCAAGCTACGAAAATGTCATTTTAATATAAAGTAAAACCTATGTGAAAAGGAAACTTGTTCTAAGTAGTGACTAAAAATGTTTTCAGTCACTAGGACTGAAAGTAAATAAGTTTCGGTGGTCGCCTACAGGTGGTGGTTATTTAAAGGATTGAATATTTGAGATTGAATTTGATTTACTGTTTCTATTGTTGTTTCGGTTGCTGCGTTTATTTCTGTCAATATCGCAGCATTTTGAAGGGATTGAATATTTTATATTTTCCAAAAAATTGGCTAAAAACTAAATGAAAGCATTTTTTGACACACTTGACAACATTTTTTTGACAAACTTATAATGCCAATATTCTCAATAATAATAATATATTAATTCTCAATATAATTCTATAGTTCCATAATTCTCAATAATAATAATAAAATTTCATTTCAAACAAACAATTTTATTTTTTTCTAAAAAATTGGGTAAAAAAATAAATAAAAATCTTTCTTTTGACACACTTGACAACATTTTTTTGACAAACTTATAATGCAATAATTTAGTTTTTGATCTCACATACCAATCCCGACCATCAAAATTTCTCAAAATTTAATGTTCCTACTCGTAATCACTTAAAATGAACGTTTTTTAAGCCAAAAATATGAATATTTGCTATTTTTGACACACATAATGATTTTTTGACACACTTCCGGTACAGTTATCGAACACAGCGTCCTTTCGGACCTACCTATTTTCAGAAAAAATATTTTTGAAATCCCTCCAGCGGTTTTCCCTGCAGCGTAGGTAATGACGGCGGCCGGCAGCCAC
This sequence comes from Diogma glabrata, assembly GCA_963693315.1. Taxonomy (NCBI): domain Eukaryota; kingdom Metazoa; phylum Arthropoda; class Insecta; order Diptera; family Cylindrotomidae; genus Diogma; species Diogma glabrata. Next base: position 253,684,310 of record OY856188.1, on the reverse strand, counting down.
ATTTTTTTTTTGCTTTTTTAGAATCAGTAGGTCCTAAAACGTCGAGAAATGCCAAAAAAGTGGGGGTAAGAATTTCACTTTGAGCTCATGAATGTAATACTTAGGTCTTTCAGACCGAAGTAAAACACAAAACAAAATACGGAACAAAAAATTGTTATAGAAAACATTAAATTTATCACCAATCAGCGATGGCGTCATTAATAATTTGCATATTATAATCAACATATGTGAACCGATTGTATTGTAAAAATATTATGAAATTATAAATTTATTATTTCACCCAAATATTAATTTCCTAATAGGCTGATACAAGTACTAATTTAGTGGTTAATTTTGTTGTTGTAAGTAATGTTAATCAATTATGAATCAATTAAGATATGAACGAATTTTGGTATGAATAAATTAGATTTAATTGTATTGTAGAAAGAAATAGAACTTTGGTGTTTCTCTCTCTATATTATACAAATTGAACCTCAGTCACGGATAGATAGATCGATATTGATATGTATATTTATATATTCATATTGACTTAAGGTTACCAGTTGCAACTTCAAAGAATACCGGTCGAAATTTAAAATTAAAACAACAAAATCTTAACATTTATATTTTATTTTCCATACATTTTTGGTTCTTTTTATATTTTTCATTCTGCGATGTAGCTTTTAGCAGTTTTTTTATTTTTAGAAAATATTTATCTTATAGTGTATTCTTTTCGGCTGTACCGAACAAATTTCAGTACAGTTCCAACACCGAATTATTTTTTAACTTCCCGAAATGGGAAGTTATTGTTTTTGGGTTGATTTTCGAAATCGGAATTTTTTGATATTTTTACGTTTCATGACCTCCTGAAGCTGTTTAGACTATTTTTAGCTGGCAGTCTGTATGTGTGTGTGTGTGTGTGTGTATGTATGTATGTGTATATCGCTGTGTGGAGAATTTTCGCCCAACGCTTTCTCAACAACGGATGGGTCAATTTTAACGAAAATCGTCGCAATCGATGTATCTTGTCATAACTTAGAGCCCAGTCCTTTTCTAGCGAAATTAAATCATTTGTTTTTTAATGGTTTCCAAAAAACTGAAAATCATCTCTTGCAAATATCATAAGATTAATAAATAATGCTATCAAGGTCATGAAGCTTCCATATTGTTTGTCATCATGTCAGACATTTATAATGACATTTGTATAAACAATTGCTATCTTAGTTTTTGAGATTTTTAACAAAATGTGAAAAAACTACGTGTTATTTTCTTTATGCAAACGCATGATATCTGGATGAAACTTTTGTATGTAAATGAGCTGCAACCGTATCCCGGTTTACTTGAATATCAAAAACCTGAGTTCCAAATTTGACAAAAAGGTCAGAGGTTCGAGAGTAGATTGCCTGGTCAACTGTTTATTAACTTCCCGACATGAGAAGTTATTGTTTTTGGGTCGATTTTCGAAATCAAAATTTTTATAATATCTTTACGTTTCACGACCTCCTGAAGCTGTTTAGGCTATTTTTAGCTGGCAGTATGTATGTGTGTATGGGTATGTGCGTGTGTATCATCGTATGTGGACAAACATTTGTCCAACGCTCTCTCAACAAAGAATGATCCGATTTCAACTTCAATGGTCACAATCGATATATCTTGGCGTAACTTACAGCCCAGTCCTTTTCTAATGAAATCAGTTCATTTATTTTTTAGGGTTTCCAAAAAACTGAATATCATCTCTTGCAAGTATTATGAGAATAAATAATGCTATCAAGGTCATTTACCTCCCATTTTGTTTGTCATCATGTCAGCCATTTATAATGACATTTGTATAAACAATTGCTATCTTACTTTTTGAGTTTTTTTAAGAAAATTTGAAAAATAGGCGTTATTTTCATTACGCAAACGCATGAGAACTTGATGAAACTTTTGAATTAAAATGAGCCGCAAAGCATCCGGTTTTATTTGAATATGGAAAATGTGCTATTTTGAATCAGCTATTTTCAAAAATTGGCAAAGGAGTCGGGGAGGATGTCTGTGGTTCGTTGAACAACTTTTTTTTTAGACTGCTCAGTCTTGACATTTAATTTTGTTGAAACTTAGAGCATAAGGTTCTTGTAATGTTTATAGTAGCTTTGCAACTTGCTGCTTTTGTAATGTTCGAAGTTAAGCGAGGAACAAAAAAATAAACACACTTTTTTGGAAATAACTTAAAAACTAAGCAGTCGATAATTCATTGAAATGTCTTTTTGAAATATTTGGATTTTTTTTGATTTTTTTAAACCAAACTCGATTCCTTAAAACAAACTTTTGTTTAACTATCTCATTATCAATGTCCATAAAATATTGATAAAAAAGAATATTCATGATTTTCTTGTTGTCAGTAGGCGTGGACAAATACATTGTATAACTGTAAAAAATTGCAAGTTGATAGCACTTACAGTTTTTGAGAAAATCGATTATGTAGAAATTTGGACGGACACCGAAGTCTCACCAATAGGGTACCGTTTTTACTTTTTCAAAGTACGGAACCCTAAAAATGGTGATATTGTTTGAGAAAAATCGAAAAAATTTTAGCAACGTTGACAAAGTAGACTTTAAGTAGACTCCACCGCTAGTATTTTTTTTTAAATATATGGTGCAATGAAAATCTTCTTTCTAGTGTAACCAAAAGATGAAAAAATGACGATTAATTGCAAGTCTTAGAAAGAGAATTTCAATTTATTAAAGTTTTAATAAAATATCTTTATGTTACCTATTTAACTTAACGGGAAGTTCTTGGCGTGGCCGCTATGGTCACACCCTACCCTACTAGTTTTGTATTGAAATTCATTCCAAAAGAATACAAAATTGAGTCCAGTGGCGAAGCGTCGGTAAGGACACTAGGCCGTGTCTACCCAAACATAATATAAATATGAAACTTTATTTTCATATTGTTCGCATAATGTCGACTTTACAAACAAACAGAAATGTTTTTCTCGAAGTAGACGTTTTAAATTATGACTACCGTAATAAACAATAGCAACAACAACAAATTTTCAACTTTTGTTCCTTCTTGGATTGACATTTTTGTTTATGTCTATTTCTGTTTATATATTTTGTTTCCAAATTTTTTGAGAAACATATTATGGAAAACATTTTTGACAACAATTGTGATGTTTCTTGAGCAATTTTTTGTGTGATTCCAGATTCGATTCTAAGACTTCTGAATAACAGGAACAGTTGGAAAATAAATTTGAATGAACATCCCAAATGGTTTTGTGTAAATAAACTTTTAAAATTAAATTTATTAGTTTTTACTTATAATTTTTATTTATATTAGTTTTGGATTCGTTCGGTTCTTAAATTTTCTGTTTTTTTGTTATACCAATTACAAAATACAAAATATTTTTTCACCTACATGAACTAACCCTGATATTTTTTCACCTACATGAACCATGAACTAATATTTAGATCATGATTTGTGATCCAAAAACAAAGTTGGAACTCAATTTGCATGTAAAATTTAAGCAGATCCGGATCACACGGTTTCATGAAATGCAACTAATATCTTTTATCTTTTGTACAAAATATTTTTATTTCAAAATTTTTAAAATTTTAAATTTTGATTTAGATGGAACAATCTTTTTCAATCAAATATTTTGCTTGCGGCGAATAAAAAATATAGTATATGATGCACGGACGTAACTCATTTTAAACTTAATGTAGGTGCAAATCTCGGTTGGCGCTTCTACTCGCAAACTCCACATACGTCCAAAAACCTTAGCTTAGCTTTCTGTCCTTTCATCTTAATATACTATAATTAGTTTCTACTGGCATATTAATAAAACTTTTGAATATGTCTAGTGTCTACCCTAGTTTCAGAACCACGCTTCGCCACTAAATTCGATAATTTGGTGTTGGAACTTGTTCGGTAAAGCCAAAAAGAGTTCACTATTACATTTTGGCTTGTATAAGGAATATTAAAGAAGATACAAAGTTCGCTTTTAACTAAATTCAACGACATTCGGTTACGTTCGTTGGTCCATAGATTGCCCATCACACTAAAAATCCTTTCAACATTCGCATTCGAAACTGGGATCGAAAAGACGAACTGAGCTATTTTCAATAAATTTGGTGCAGACTCTTTTTGAAAGAAATAATTCCACTTTTCAAAAGAAGATGTTCCTTCAAGTGTCTCCATTACCGAATTCAATGCACATATTTCGGCGTGTAAACAGTCTGGTGGAACTTCATCTTTCAATGGCGACAACATCCAAATTTTAAAATTTCATCCAGATTTATAGACTTTTTACCGTCTGCGAGGCTCATACCTTGAAAGTGCATACAAGGAGAATTCTGGAAATCAAACCATTTTTCCAAATAGTTCAATGCTCTAGCATATACATTTAAAGCCTCATTTTTGAATTTATTCACCTGGCAAGAATCTAAATAGTTTTTCATCATGGCAAATTTTACTTTCATGCCAAAAAATTCGGTGTCCATGTTATTTTTCAACGACTCGAAATTTTACCAATATTAAATAAAGATCACATGCCAGAGTTGTACGAGTTTCTAGAATTAGTAAAATTTTTTTAAATGAAGACATAAATAAGTGAACGAAATAGATATAAATTTCGGCAATCGTAGGTTCATTCAATGGCGACATTTCATTTTCTTGATCAGATATAATTGTCCATATTGGTCTTGAACATTCGTCTTCACCTAAAGCGAATAAATAATATTTGAGTGGCTGCCAGCTTAGTGACAAACGATCAACTGCTCTAAATAAAGATAGCCATTTAGTAGGACTATGTCGAACCACTTCATGAAATTCTGGTTCGTAAAAATCATAACATTCCTTTAAATTTTCTCGCTTTTTAGCTGAATTAGAAAATTCAGCAAAAACTTTCGATATAATGTTTTCCAAGTCGAAGGATAATAATTTCAAAGCATTTTTAGCACAATTATGAATTATATGATCATTACAATGAGCTGCATTAATGGTTTTATTTTCTTCATTCACTAATTTTTGAATAACCGAATTGTTTACTCCATAATTCACACTAGTGTTGTCAGGTCCATATGCAGTAACATTGTTCCAACTTATTCCGTTCTCATTTAATACTCGACAGAGCTAATTTTTAATTGATCTTGAATCTTCGAAAGCATCTTCATAAAAATCTAATATTTTAAAACTCAATCCATTCTGTATAGAATAAAATTGAGTTACTACAGGATATAGCTTACGATTACCTTTGTTCGACGCATCAGTTAGCAATAGAAAACGGTACGTTGTTTTTCAAATCTTCTATTAAAAAGGTTACAAAACAATTTGTACAACTGCCTAAGCTTTTGTACGTCCAGCTGGAACATTTTTAGAGATTTGAGAATCATAACTGTTTTGACTGTTTTGTAATTTTAATTCCGCATTCCTGAGCCAAGTATTATAAATGGTTTTTACACCACGATAAATATGCAACAATTCAGCAATAGCTACTGCATCGTTTTGAGAATTATCTTTCGATGCAAAGAAAGATGATAACCTTTTAGAAGAAGTTGCAACAGTTTCAGCTTCAATTTGCTTTTTTGAGGCTGCGAGTTGGGTTAGGGCTTTAATGCCATCATACATAACAGTAAACGTTACATTACACAGTTTGCATCTTGCTTTGCTGTTGGATTTTTCATTTCCAACATAGCCTTATATTTTTTTGCCAATCTGCATTGTAATTGCATTTCCTTCTCTTTGTTGTTGAACGTTCCTCTACCTCACTCATTTCTTAGCTAGAATTCCTTTAAATTAATTTAAAATTATTTGCATATTAAAGTTATACAGACCTAGTTAAGTATTATAAAAAAAAACAAATTTAATATTTAATTTTTCACTTAATATATAATTCAAACTCTAAATACTTTAAAATTTATTTTTTAATTTATCACTCTTCACTTTTGATAATTGAAACTCTAAATACCAAAAAATTTATTATTTAATTTATCACTTTACCATCAGCAGAAAACTTTAAATAATACTTTAACATTTCGTATTAAACTAAAATAAAATTTTCCATAGTCACCTGCGATAAAAAAAATTAAATTTAAAAACTACCATTTATGACCGTTTACTTGCCCTTCAAAACTTGAGCGACAAAAAAAATAAAAAAATTCCAAGTGGCACGTATATCCGCTAGAAATAGGTAGATTTCGAGATCAGACAGTTTTGTGTGCCAGTAGAATCTGATGTATCAGATTAGTTTAAACAAAACAAACTAATTTCAAACAGATATCGAACAAATTTTAAAAAGAAAATCAGCTACATATAAGCATAACTATATTACATAACTATACTTTTCTGATTTATGAGCTTGTCCTTGATATTAATAAAACACACATTCTGAGATGAAGTCCATTGCAAAAGGTAGATTTTTATATTAAATCTACCTAAAATACGAATACCTCAAATTTGAAGATTGTGGAAATAAGGGTCGGGAGGAATACCGGACAAATGTACGTCCGGTCTTTCTAATTTTTTCCCACCGAACAAGTAGTTGAATTAACGGACTGTCCGGATCAAAACCGGATACCTGGCAACCAATTATTGACTTCTGTCCCAATGCATCATCAAGTCAGAACAAATCGAAATGTGTGATAAAATTCACATTACTAAGATTTCCTGGCTCAGATCATCTACAACCCGACAAGAAGTAAGTTAGTAGCTAACTATATCTTTTTCGGAAGATTTAGTTAATTTTGTCATCGGTATATAGAAGTATATAGAAAGGCCTAGGATTTTCACGGAAATAATTGCTACGAATTATTTCTGTCACTCAGATTTAATTTATACACCAATATTATTCATTTGAATCTGTATAATATCTGTTCGGGATATTATGCTCGCGTTACTTCATACTTAACAAGCTCAAGCGCAAACTTGCCACTGGGCCAAAAATCGACAAAACTCTATAAATCGTAAATATGTCATACAAAGCGAAAATTTGCTGCATTCCTAGACTCGTTGTCCAATTTAGCTCGAACTTCATCACGCTGCGTGTTTTGTGCTCATTTTTTCAGTTTTTATGTCATTTGTCAAGATCTGTGACAATTTATTTTCTTGGCATTCAAAAACACTAGGTTAACCCGTTTTGCAAGTTTGATTCGATTTTTTTGTTAAGAAAAAATGTGTAAAAGTTTGATGGCTGAAATCTCTGAATATCCATGTAATAAAAGTTAGTCAAAATAAGACGATTGCTACCTACAACTGGTTAAAAATTGACAAAACTCCAGCAATCGCAAAATTTCCATATAAATCGAAAATAAGTTGCCATTTATAGACCCGTTGTCCAATTAAGCTCAATCTGAATCTCGCTGCATGTTTTGGGCTCACCTTTTAGTGTTTATGCTATTTGCCATGAACTGTGACAATTTTAATATTTTTGACATTTAAAAGAGTTTTAAAAGATTCGATTCGAAAGTTTGATTCGATTTTTTGTCCCAAAAATGTGAAAAAGTATGATAGCAGAAAGCTCTGCATATCCATCTAATCAAAATTAGCTAAAATAAGAAGTTTGCTGCACACAGCTGGCCAAAAATTGACAAAACTCCAAGGATCGCAAATTTGCCATTCCTAAATTGTCGTTGTCCGATTAAGTTCAAACTTCATCATCGCTGCCTATATATTTTTTCATAAAATCTACCTAAAACTGAAGGGTAAAAATATGGAGGGGCTGAAATCTCAAGCTCTGAGATATCAAGACTTCGGTCTGGGCAGCGATGTATATCAGAATCAGCGATGTATATTTTTAGCAGCGATGTATTAAAAAAAGCTGCTTGCTATTAAAAACCTTACGACAAGGACCCACAAAACCCAATTTAAGAACGCTGTTCAAAAATTGGGTTTTTTGGGTCGTTGTCGTAAGGTTTTTAATAGCAAGCAGCTTCTTTTAATATATAAGTCATTTATTCGTCCTTGCATGGAGTATTGTTCTACGTAACTAGTTTGAAATGTCTTGATTCTATTCAGCGGAGAGCTATTAAATCGATCGGCAATTTAAATTTTACTAACGAGCTTTATTCCTTGCAACATAGAAAAGATGTTGCTGATTTGACGCAATTTTATAAATACATTATGGATGAACCTGCTACCTTAACGCGTCACACTAGAGCAACAATAGCAGCCCATCCTTTTACAGTTCTAGAAACAAGGTGTAGAACGGTAACTTTTCAACGTGACTTTTTTAACAGAGTCTCATGTCATTGGAATGCCTTACCCGCGTGAGTCTTTCCTGATAATTTTAACCCTCAAAACTTTAAAATCAACGGGAATAAATTTCTCAAAGAAAATTAATAAATACTCTTGAGCCCTATTTCCTGAGCTAGCATGGTATCGTCGGATATTCAAAGAAGTTAATGTATAATTTATTATGGTTAACACTAAACATGTGTAATTTTGTATAAATAAAAAAACATAACTCTTTATTAAAGTATATGTATTTATTTATCTCTGTTTAGAAATTTATTACAAAACTAACACGAAACATCAACACGTTGCCGGAAAATTATAACAAATCATAAATTAATATAATTTAGTGAAAAGATGATACACTCAGCAAACTGCTCAAAAACCTCTCCAATTAGCGTTTCGTGAAAATATTACAAAATCACAAATTCAAACTTTTTCTAAATTCAAAAATTTAAACTTTTTCTAAATTCCAATAATATTCCAAAAATTCTTAAAAATTCAAACTTTTTCCAAAATTCTAAAAATATTGCAAAAATTATTACAAAATCAAAAATTGAAACTTTTTTCAAAATTTCAAAAATTATAATAAAATCAAAAATTTTAAATTTTTCAAAATTCTAAAAATATTCCTAAAATTCTTACAAAATCAAAACTTGAAACTTTTTTCAAAATTCTAAAAATATATATAAAATTCAAAAATTCTATTTTTTTTTCAAAATTCTAAAAATATTGCAAAAATGATAACAAAATCAAACATTAAATCTTTTTAAAAACTTCTAAAAATATTGCAAAAATTATTACAAATTCAAAAATGTCCAGGTCTATTTTCATGCTCAATTACATTTACGTCATAAAAACAACTAAATTTTTTTTCTAAAAATTTGGCTAAAAAAATAAATGAAATCATTTTTTGACACACTTGACATTATTTTTTTGACAAACTGCCATAATTCTCTACAGTAATAATAAAATTTCATGTCATATACAACTAATTAATTTTATTTTTTTCCAAAAAATTGGGTAAAAAAATAAATAAAAATCTTTCTTTTGACACACTTGACAACATTTTTTTGACAAATTTATAATGCAATAATCTAGTTTTTGGTCTCACATACCAATCCCGATCATCAAGATTTCTTCAAATTCAATGTTTCTATTCGTAATCACTTAAAATGAACGTTTTTTAAGCAAAAATATACAAATTTCCTTGTTTTGACACCCTTTACAATTTTTTTGACACACTTCCGGTACAGTTATCGAACACATCTTTCTTTCGGCTCTTCCAATTGAGTAAACCTATTTTTAGAAACCAAAATTTTTGAAATCCGTTCAGCCGCTCTTTTAGATTTCGTTGGTTCTGACGGCGGGCCGGTAGGCCGGCAGACAGAAATACATTTTTTTTGCTTTTTTAGAGTCATAGGTCCTAAAACGTCAAAAAATGCCAAAAAAAGTGGCGGTAAAAATTTCACTATTGGCTCGAAAATGTAATACTTAGGTCTTTCAGACCGAAGTAAAAATGTATTTTCTTAAATGCTTCACATCCTAGCCCTATAAAACAAACGAAAACGACTTTATTTATTTTTGAACTCTCTCCTTGTATGGACAGGTTAATTTTATAGGCATCTCAAACTCCAAATCTATTATAGAATTTATAGTTCACGATATAATCGATACATTGGTTATGCTGGTACACGTTTTATTCTCACTGATAGTGTTTCTATTACGAGACCCTAAAAATTCACGATTCCCATACATAACTCACAAACACTGCCAATAAACCATTAATATTGTCTTACATATTTAATTATACATAAACGTAATCAATTGAGTATCTGTTTTTTGATTTTGCCTTCGTTTCTTAGGATGTTAACTAAAAAGAACTATTCCCATTCTATAAATTTAATGAAAAAATTCCCAATCAATATGTACAGTTATTTCGTTATTAAATAAAAATTGCCAAATTAAACAAAATCTTATATAGCATTTATTAAGAAAAAGGTAAACTTAAAAAAAGAATTCGAAATTTATTTTGAAAGGTCAATTTTGTTAGTCATACAAAAGTATAATATTTTTGTTTAATTATTCCAAGAAAATATTTTTAAGATATCAATAATCAAAAGCTAAGGTAACTGGTAAGTCATTTAACTTTAACTTAATATTTTACGGAACTTCTTTTTAAAATAAAGAAAAATTCCGTCACAACATGCGCTTTATGGTGTTTATATGTTTTTCACTGTTTCAATTCACAACAGACAGCTTGTTTCAATTCACAGCCCGACATTCCATTATTCTGACAAAGAAGTATTTTTGCATGTTATCAGTATGACCGTATGAGATATGGACCATTTGACTGTTTACACTCCCTGACTGACGAGCAAAAAGAAGTTAAGAATACATTTGAAGTAAAATGCATCTGACTACATCTCAGACCGTTGCTTAAAATATGTTTTACTTGAGTTAAAAGCCTTATGTTTTGCATTCATCCCACACTTTTCCCCTCAACATTATCCCGCATGAACCAGAAAAGATTCTATGAAGATTACTCGATTTGTTAAGTCAATGTGTTTATAATTTTAATAAAGAAACGGCAAAAGAGGATAAGGATATATATTTGGATATATTTTGATTTCATTACTGTAGAAGGGATTTTTTTGGTTTTATTATCAATTTGTTATTGCAAATATTAGGTGCGTTCGATTTGACTGAAACAACTGAAAAACCAACAACATTGCATTCAATTTATCAGTTGTATCAGTCAAATCGAACACGGCTATTATTCTTTGTAATGCAAGTAAAAAGTGGGAAATTTGAAATGAGTGATGAAATAAAATTCTTGTATATATGTATTTAAGACTAAACCGGTCGTAATTTGTTGGGATCTGACTAGACATTCGCTAGCTTCCGTTATCAAGAAAAAATACCAGATTTCTAGGATTGATAAACATTTATAAAAAATGGAAGCTTAATAAACAAATTTCCTTCATGTGAAAGTGTCCAAAATTACCATATCGTTTTGATATTTCTTTTGCTTTTTGTTAAATATAATTATCATTTATAAATATTTTGTGATAACCTCTCACATAAAACAACACACAAATCAACGGATTATTGTTTATAAATTTCTCTTTCCAGTTTGTTGTATTCGAATCACAAATTAATTTTTGTTTTCAATCGATGCACTTCCGTTGTTATACTTACGTTTTTGGCGGATAGTTTTGCAATACATATTTATCGATACTAAAATCTCAAAATCTTTTCTCCTCGTCTAGGTCGTAATAATTTTACTTCTAAAAATCAAATCAATTCATAAGAATTAAGACATGTTTATCATGACTCCATATTATGTTTTAAATAAAAACAAAACCGAATTTAGTTTAAATAATCAGTTTGAAATATTTCGTTGAGTTGTGAAGAACCAATTTCTCAAAAAAGATAATAATAAATAAACCATGAGTCAATTAGTTAAGATTAGTGAATTATATTCGTTTAAAATGTTATTAGTATTGTTATGTTTTAGTTTGTTTGTAATTTCTTGTAGTGCTCAAGGTAAGAAAATACCATATCATGCAGGCTTTTTTTTAATATGTGATGAAATCTCTTAAGTGATTAAAATTGTTCGTAATATATAACGCTTATATATATATATATATATATATATATATATATATATATATATATATATATATATATATATATATATATATATATATATATATATATATATATATATATATATATATATATATATATATATATATATATATATATATATATATATATATATATATATATATATATATATATATATATATATATATATATATATATATATATCTTCTTATATATATAAAAATCACGTGTCACGATGTTTGTCCGCGATAAACTCCGCAACAACCTAACCAATCTTAATAAAATTGTGTTCAGTGTGTGTATAATGGTCCAACTTGAGAGATAGGATAGTTTTTATTTTGATTAAACGCCTAAATATTTTTTAATTACGAATTAAATGTTAAATATGGATAGTTCATAAGCAAACTTTCAGATGGCAGCGTAAATTAATTTATTCAATTGATAGTAAACTTGAACTTCGTGTAAGGCCATTATTAGACTATCAAATATGTTTTAGAAAAGAAAGTTTTGTTTTATTTGATAATAAACAAAAAGCATATTATGCTAAGTCAAATACGTTACCAAAGGTTATTAATAATTTATGGCACGATCAGGCGATTTTGCATGTTCGCTGATTCGTAAATAAACATAGGAAGTTTCGTTTACAAATCACTGGTCGGTAAGTAATTACTTACCGATCATGCAGCCGGTAAGTAATTACTTACCAGTAAAGGAGACCTCAGGGTGTGAATAAAAACGATTATTAGTTAAATAATTGTGTACGTCTATTCACTAGCTTCAAATTTAAATAACATTCATTTAAAAATATTGCAGTTAAAAGATTTAAAAAAAGCAATTAATTTTGAAAATATATTCGATGGAATTTAGTTTTGCAACAAAAAAACCTATAGTATTATGATGGAACGCAAAGCTTACTATTTTGAAATGACATTTTAAGAAATTTTCTTTAAAACATTCAAACTTGAATTTTGTGAATGAATTTTATTATTTAAATAGTTTTGATTGAATTTTTATTAATCGTGCAAAAAATGTAATAAGCATTTTGAGCATTAAGAGTATTACCGATTTCGGATATATTAGAGATGTCGACTTCGTCTCGATCTCAAAACATATATCCTCAATCGGTAAAACACTCTTACTGCCCTTAATACTTAAATAACTATTGTGGAGATTATATATTAATTATAGAAGTGTTAAAAAGTATCGGAATTCGGAACCTGTAAAAAATTTGTTGTATTGGTTTTTATAAAGTTGGAATAAATATAAGAGTAAAAATTAAAGAAAACAATAATTTAAATTTATTTATTTATTATTTTAAATTTTTCATTGATCTTCTATGTTAATTTACAAAAATCAATATCAAATTGAAAAATACTCTTATTTGTATTGCTAATTAAAATATAACGATTAGAGTTAAAAAAAATTGTCATCAAAACTGGATGAAAAACTAGGTAGCGAAGTCTATTTTTTTACAACGTTTGCACTCTCCAATTCATGTCATATTTTTTTTATTGACCAATATATTTGATAGTGTGATATACGCCTCATAAATTTGGGTTATCCAATAGATGGTGTTGTATTTGTATTTAGAACGTTGTTTTTAACGTCGAAGTTTGTGCAAATACACTACGATTTGCTTTTCAAATTGTCGTGTATTATTTTTTGATTGGTGATTGATGATAAATATTTTATTTGATTTTTTGTTTAAATATCGGTTTATGAGCGTAGTTTGCTTTGATCAATGTTTTTATAGTTATAATTAAAGAATTCAATAACGAATTAAATATATACTCCCGCAGGAAGATTTGTAAAATTTTAAATTTTTGATCTATGGGAGTGACAACCCAGCGTACTTAGATTCCTGCTATTTGCATATGAGTTAGCTTGAGTTATCGTAAACTACTGGCAATAGTAGTGAGATATCACTAGCCAAAGTGATATCTTAGGGATGTTGGCGGATGAACTTTTTTCAATCAACGATAGCACCCTTAGTCTTAGTTATAGAATATTCTTTGATGATGACACGTTATTTCTTTTAAAATAAAATGTGTTGGGTAGTACGAATTACAATGTAAGTAACAACAACTCATGACAACCTTTGAAGAATAAAGTCCACAACAACATGCTTTCTAAGGTGTTGATGGACGCAAATTTTTTGTTTAGCAATTTGCGTCCATCATCTTAAAAAACATGATGGTGTGGAACCTAGGTCTTAAAGAATTTTATGTGTTGTTGTGAGACACATTGTAATTCCAACTACACAACAAATTTTATTAAAAAATATTTCAAATATTTTGAAATAGCACAAATGTTTTTAAAAATTTTTGGTGAAAAAGATGATGAACAAAGTCATTGAAGCTACAATCAATTTTGAATGGAAAATTCAAAGAGGGAGATGTACTGTTGCTACGCATTTCAATGGTCCCAACAGATATGGCATTTGAATTCAAACGTTTAGTTTCCAGTGCGACTCGCTTTTGCAATGACTGTCAACAAAGAACAAGGAAAATTGCTGCAAGGATGTGGTAGATTTGGAGAATCCATACTTCTCACATCTGGACAACTGTATGTGGTGGTCAGCTAACGTCGGAATACCTTCTGATTTAAAAACGCAAAATATAATGTGTGCCCACAAGCACGAGCAAAGAAATAGAATTGAAACGACATTTTGAAATTTTTTCCTTATTAAAATAAATAATTGTTGCAATAAAAATGATACAATGTAAATTGAATGTTTGGTACGTTTAGTGTGACTAAAACAATTGAAAAAACAACAACAACTGTATAAAATTTTTCGTTGTATCAAATGCTTCAGTCAAATCGAACACGGCTGTTATCAGAACGAGTTTTCTTGAATTTCCTTTCTTATGAGATACCGACAATATGCGACGGGTATAATGTTAAATAAACAAAAGTTTTACACTATTTGGTGTAAAGTAAATAAAGTTTTGAGAGATTTTAAGAGTGATTAAGCTTAAAGTAATTATTTTAATTCACATGAATTTTGCAATTTTAAAGCATTTTTATTTTCGCTCAGAAAAACTTCTTTAAAACAGTTTTTGTGTGTTTCGTGTCGGGAACAAATACAATTTACAATAGTATAATCACAGATGAAGAATTCAATTTAAATAAATATGAGATAATGGAGTTTCAATTTAGAAATTATCTGAACATGAAAATTGAAATATGTTTTATTGTTGTTTCATCCACTGTGGCTGAGTCTGTATGATGGCTTTGAAGTTTGAACTATGATGTCTCTGATGAGTGTGAGTTCAATCCCGACAATAATTACTTATTATCGGGAATAATACTTTCAATAATTACTTTGAGCAATAATTGCTCACAAAATCGCCCAAAAATTAATATTCCATTAATGTTGTCTATATATGGAACATATATGCCAATATATTGACCGTGTGTTAGATATTAGTTTCGCATTGATTTGCAACAATCAATAATGACTTTAAAATGACTTAGGATGTTGACTAAATAGAAATATTTCTCACCCTATGAATTCACATCCTATGAATTCTAATACAAAAACATCCAAATAATTTTGATTTTTTTGGCATCACTTCTTCTATTCCTTTTTTGCATCACTTCTTCCATACCTTCATCATATTATCACTATTCTTACTGCCCTTGCTGACCATAAAATGTTATAACGATCAAAATTGTTTGCAACGTTTTTAGTAACCTACCACAGGTAAAGAAAGCGTATATTAAACCGCATGAGCACTGTGAAAATTTGTGAATCCATATTTGTTCCGTATGTTCTAATGTTCTATACACATCTGAAAACTTATTTGATCGCGTATTTTTTTATATATCCTTTGTTGTATATATAATACTATTTTTTTTATATTTTACTGATCAACTAGAGTGGTGATCCTTTTACATTCATATTTAAAAAAAAATAGATCATTTCTCATTACAACTCTTTGAAATTATTGCTACTACGTCAACAAAATGTATACACACAAACTTTATTTATAGGCGTAGCAAAGCACGCCGGGTCCCGCTAGTATATATATATAAATTAAAATAGTTTTTTGGTTTAAGCCAATTTTTAATTATATTTTATTTCGTTGTTACCCAACAATTGTTTCGGTTTTATTTTAAAACCATTTTCAAGGGTATTATTCAGACAAAAAATTCTTATACAAAAAAAAAACTAGTAATAATTAGGCAAAATATTGACATAAATATCAAAAAACAATGTTTTGGAAAAAACATCCAAAACATTGTTTTTTGATATTTATGTCAATATTTTGCCTAATTATTACTAGTTTTTTTTTTGTATAAGAATTTTTTGTCTGAATAATACCCTTGAAAATGGTTTTAAAATAAAACCGAAACAATTGTTGGGTAACAACGAAATAAAATATAATTAAAAATTGGCTTAAACCAAAAAACTATTTTAATTTAAATAATTCACAAGCCAAATATATATCATACATATAAATATATATATATATATATATATATATATATATATATATATATATATATATATATATATATATATATATATATATATATATATATATATATATATATATATATATATATATATATATATATATATATATATATATATATATATATATATATATATATATATATATATATATATATATATATATATTTATTTATCTATTTATTTTCCTACAGTGAAATATATTACAGTGAAATAATCTTTGTAATTTGTTGTTAACATTAAATATTCTAATAAACCGTGAACTTATCACTTCTAGGAAAGTTCGATAATGATTTTGTTTTTGATACCTAAAAAGTTTTAAAAAATATTTTGTTTTTAAATATATTCATTGAAGAAGAAATTCGGACATTTATAAATTTTCTTTGATTAATAATCGACGCGCCAAAAATAAATCTCTAATAGCTATTTTATGGAAGATGTGCACTGTAAAAAAATTCAAACATGATCTCCCCAACTTGAAGTTAATAGTTTACTATCCAAACAAAGAATAAATACTTGCAAATGATTTTACTGTGATCGGAACTACTACAAGTTTTGGTAGCTTGAGTTGATTGAAGAGATGATGTGTGGTTTCGGTAGCAGGAAGTATCCAGATGTGAATGGCGGCTAGTAGCGTTTATTAATTGTTGATTGATGCAGATAAAATATGTTTAGTGATGAATAGTTGTTAGTTGTTGAAAATTTCGAGGCAAGTGTAGAATCTAATTTTAGGTATCTTGAATTATGTTACGAGTATCTGATCTTGAATCAAGATCTGCGGATCTGCCTTCCAATTATTATTGGAATACGTCTAGTGTTCTTCCGTTGCAGTATAGTTAACCAGTGCAATTACACCATGATATCATCGATTTCTACATTAAAAATGATCCTTAATAATTTCTGCTATTATTGAGTTTATAACTTGAATATCTCGCTATAAAATACTGAATTTAAATAGTCATCAATTTACAGCTAGAAATTCAGCTATCCTAGAGCTAATTTTAAATCAAACTCTGTAATAGGCTCTTATTAATTTGTATTTACTAAATTTATTTATTTTATCTTCTGGGAGTTCCATTAAATATGGCGTTTAAATTCAGCCAAAAAGTTCTTAGAAATTACGTCTTAACATCTCACATTTAGTAAATGATTAGTAAATCAATCCAAAGATAAGCATTTTCATCAAAAATTCAAAACAATTATGCATTTATGCATACCAAATTTAATGTATATTTCAGAGCACTAAATTCATATTTAATATACAATCATAATATCTTTTTTATTCGCCTACATATTAAAGTGTTACTTTATTACTGTGATTTGCGGCCTTAAAGTATCACTTTTCAACTATTTATTTTGTTGTCATAGCTACGTCCAAAAAAGTAAAAAGCATTTGTATTTGTTTAAATTCTATGGAAAATAAAATTTTTTATCAAAGCAACCCTTAAATTCAAAATTTCATTATCCAATTAAAATAGTTGTTATCATTTGTTGTCATAGCTACACAATAATTTGGAAAAAATAATAAATATTTTGTCAAAGGTTACTTGTTCCACATATTTTTATTTTAAAATTTATGAAAATTTATAATTTTAATTTAGAATAAACAACTTTTCTTAAAATATTTTGCTTGCGGCGAATAAAAAATAGTAAATGATGCACGGACGTAAGCTATTTTGGACTTAATGTAGGTGCAAATCTCGGCTAGCGCCTCGATTTGCAAACTCCACATCCGTTCAAAATCTTTAGCTTTACGTCCTAGCATCATAATGTACTATTAATTTAATATCCTCTAACAATTATCATAGAACAAAACATTTTATTTTATCGAATGTGGAATAAATGAGAGCTACTTGAAAGTCGGAACGACTGACAATACGTCGGTTGAAGTGGAGTGCTTGGATGAAATAACAGATGAACAAGTTTCTTAAGATGGACGAGTCTACGTCACAGAAGTACTTGAAACCCAGCTCCGACCAAGGACCATCACAACAATTTCGTCGAAAAAAAAGTCACTACAACAACAACAGTTGAACAGGATGAAAGTTACTATTTAGAAGGACTCACGAATCCTGCATCAGCAATTTTCGAATACGACTCTGATTACGGTTGATGTCAATTATATTTATAAATTATGAGCTCATATTATTGAGCGAATGAACTTTTTTAATTGTTCCTCGGATTCATGATCAGCAACCCCGAAAACTCTCGGGAGACGATTTCAGATGCGAAATATAAATTTTTTATTTAACTGCCACTTCTTGAGGTAGCTTTGAGGGGTTGGAACTACCTCCACTTGCTTTTGAACCTCGGATTCGTATTCACCAATCCTGAACATCACCGAGAGACGATTTACCTATTAAAATTATTTAAGCATTTTAGACGATTTATTTATTTAAAATTTTCAAAAACAAAAATTATCTACCCTATTACTATTTGAGATGCTTTGGCAGGGGAAACTTCCAGAATATCTTCATTTTTCGATGAAATTCAGTGGTTAATTCAATGCTGATTAATCTTCGTAAAAGTCCAAGGAATGCAGAAAAAAAGCATTTTTCAAAATCGGTGCTGTTCCACCACTTTTACAGATTATCCGGCTGATTGAGTGATACTATGTATCTAAACTCTTCGCTAACTATACTAAACTCTTCGAAAAAAACCAAAGTTTTGATAAATCGGATTGGGACGTTTTAAGCCCTCCATATTTTATAATTACTTTGAGGTTATTAATCGAGTTTATGGACATTTAATGAAATCTTCGGGTTTGCATAGAATTTATTCCGGTTGTGTAATGTTGGGTTGGTTGGGTTTATGTTGGTAACCCTATTATGGAGTTTAAAGACAGTGGAATAGTTCAGCTTAAGTAAAATAAATAAGTGATGAACAAGTTTCTACTTCGAAATTGTCATCGCCTCAACGGCGTAATCAACAGTGTGTTTGCATAAGGATTCGAAGAAGGCACTGAGGAGAAAGGTTCAAATTCATCAGAGACATGAAAAATGAGAAGTGGAATTTTTTTCTGAGAAACTTCCAACCATACCTTCGAATTGAAACAATTCCAATGATATATGAACTGAAAGGCGAGACTATAACATATAAGTTTGAGCTTAAATGAACAAGGGACTGGGAATGCCAGCATATTTAGTGAATATCTTCATCTTGTTTGGAAAACTTGCGAGTATTGGAAGCGCTTTCTTCGGTGGTAAACAACGAAGAGGCATAGCAGGCCGCGTACCAAGCGAAGTTTAAATGGCCTTTTAGACTAGCTTTCAGCCTTCGTGGATTGAGAAAAGATTCCTGCTACTTTAGCACAAATACGTAATGTACGCGATAAACAAAATATATATAGAAATGGAAACAAGGCAAGTGAAAGAATGAGACTCTGGCGACCCCTTTGGCAAAAGAACCACGGTCACCGCGTTCAGCACCACATTCACTCACACCTTCACACGTTCTCGCATCTCACACGCACACACATCCTACTCTCGCACACCCTCACCCACATACACACACGCACCCACTCACGCAGGCACCCTGTCGCCCATACCTACATCCATGCTCACACTCAACCACATTTGAAACAAATCACTATTTAAAATTTTGCCAGTTTTGTTAATATTATTTACAGAGAATGATTCTATTGACACAGTTTAAATTAAAAAAAATTGTAACGGTATATATCACACATGGCCAAACCGCGGCTCGCGAGCCGCATGCGGCTCTTTAAAAGAATAAATGCGGCTCTCGAAAAGAAATGAAAAAATTAAATAATATTTAATAATTCATAAAAATTGTAACAAAATTAGAAATAATACATATAATTTATAATGCTGTTTAATATAATATGAAAATATACAAGTAAAATAAAATATTTAAAATAATAATATATGTAATATCCCGACTGGAAATTAGTTCAGGGAACCCGGATTATGATCAGATCCGGATCAGATTTTCCGTAATACGGCTATCTGATCAGTTCCTGATCAGCGTACAGTACCGTTTCCCTTGATCCGGCCATCTGATCAGTTCCTGATCAGCGTACAGTACCGTTTCCCTTGATCCGGCCATCTGATCAGTTTTGGATCAGCGTACAGTACCGTTTCCCTATATCCGGCTATCTGATCAGTTCCGGATCAGCATACAGTACCGTTTCCCTTGATCCGGCTATCTGATCAGTTACTGATCAGCTTGCAGTACCGTTTCCCTTGATCCGGCCATCTGATCAGTTCCGGATCAGCGTACAGTACCGTTTCCCTTGATCCGGCTATCTGATCAGTTCCGGATCAGCGTACAGTACCGTTTCCCTTGATCCGGCTATCTGATCAGTTACTGATCAGCGTGCAGTACTTTATCCGGTGATCCAGTCATACGATCAGTTTCTGATCGAAAAAACTCATCTTATCCGATGTCCTAAGTTGGATAATAATACAAATTTAGTTTTTTACCTGATCCATTATGTATATAATATTGCTCATTAAACAATAAATTCGTTATTTGGTATAACTGAATTATCTTTTTAGGGTGAAAACTCACTTTTTAACACGTAATGTCAAATAATAAATTGATCTGAGAGCAAAAAATGTCAGAACAATGTTTTGGCAAAAAGAATTTGACATATATATAATTGTTATTTCTGTGTTACCTTAGTTACATTATTATTATTGTCGGAATAAATTTGAAATGTTTAGCTCTATATAATTTTAAAATAACTACAGTATCGATAAATTGAAATGCTGTGAAATTGAATTTTTATGAATAAAAAGGAATCATTTTTATGTTATTTTAAAAAAATAATAAAAATGTAATAAAAATAAATAGTGGTCAGTCTGTGAATCGAACCCTCGAACGTCCTAAACTTAAGCATCAACATAATATTCATAAATAAATTGATGTAAATAATTATTTAGATAGACGAATGGTTAATGCTGCTGCCTTGTACACAGATGTCTGGGGATCGAATGCGGGTTAAGTCCAAAATAAATATTAATAATAAATATCATTTTATCTTTACAGGGCCCTTCTTAACCGCTGTTAATCCATTGCCGTGTATAAAATTCTCTCACCCTGAATTGATAAAAAAACGATTAATAATTGCAAAAAACTAAATTTTTTTCATTTTTTTGGTGAGACAAGATGGTAGCATAATAGTAGCATAACAGCGCAAAATGTTTTACATGCTTTTAAGTAGATTTTACTTAGTCAATTTTGTTTAGTTCAATTCGTACGCCATTTTCAGTTAAATTTACATATACTTTACGTTAAATAAGCTATCTTTTTTTTCTGAGTGTTTAAATTTATAAGCATTTGAAGTGTACTTGAAATTATGAACAAAATTAACGAAAAATTGTAATATTTTTTTCATTTATTTAATGTCAAATTACTATTTAGGAACAAAATTAATTCTAAACCTTTGAACGGATCTGGTATGGATCTCTTGAGCAGACCGGACATGAAACTGTTGAATGGATCCGGCATGGATCTTTAAGATAGATCCGGAATAGATCTTTGAAATGGATCCGGAATGGATCTTTGGAAATGGATCCGGAATGGATCTTTGAAATGTATCCGGCATGGATCATTTAAACGGATCCTGTACGGATCCTGTACGGCGTGACGATTTTTCATCATGTCCGGATCAGGAGGCCTGATTCATCCCTGATCAGTCTTCAGGCAATCCTGATCCGGATCGGACCCTATACTGATCTAATTTCTAGTCGGGATGATTTAATGCAATCATTTTATTATATTTAGGTCCGTCCTGTCGAAGTTACTACTATTGGAGTTTTTTGCGACTTTGTTTTAGTTTGATACTACTTTACTTCGCGAATAAAGCTGTTATAAATAAATTTAACTAATTTTATTATTTAAGGTTATACGTTTAACATATTCTAGTGGGCTAAAAATAAATAATAATTTGTCTCAAATTAATGCACAAAAATCTTTCTCAAAATCAAAAGTCTTTCCTTTTGGATTCGTTTGTTTTTCTATGAATATCTTTTTCTGCAATTTTTTTTATAAACAATATTTTTGATATTTTATCTTTAAGCACTTTGCCGACGTTAAATTTAATGTATCCTTTAATATTCCAATTAAAAAATGAATAAGTTCATAATTAAATAGAATTAAAAACACATGCAAATCCGACATATGCTACCTCAACCGCTTCTACATCTACGACAGTAAGATATTACCCTAAACCAAAAACGAAATTAAAAACTTAAGGAAATTGCAAGAAAAAAACGGTGATTTCATCTCTTGTAGCGAAATATAATATTTTGCGTGTTTTTTATGAATACTCCGTTTTTTAATTTAACTGCTAAATATGTCAGACCACAAAAAAAGGAGATATGACGGATAAAATCGTAGCTTCAGGCAAGAATGGGTTGAAGCATACGCATTCATCGATAAAGGGGGAAAATCTTTGTGTCTTATATGCAATGAATCACTTGCTCATTATAAAACCAGTAATTTAAAACGGCATCAAGAAAAAAACCACATTAAATTTTTGGATAATTATCCGTTGAATACCAACATCCGAACAAATAAAATAAACTCTTTAAAATCCGCATTAAATACTCAGCAAACATTATTATCATATTTTAGTTCAGAAGCGGATAATACTACCGTGGCTAGTTTTATGATCGCTTGGAACATCGCCCGTGCTAAACGACCTTACACTGAGGGAAAACTTATCAAAAAGAATATGGAACAGGTGGTTAAAATGCTGGATCCTTTAAATATCAAATTCCACAGATTAATTAGCAATGTTCCAGTATCACGTCATACCACTGAGCGACGTATTACGGAAATAAGTAAAGATATTAAACAGCGACTACAAGTAGATGTAAAAATAGTGTAGCTTTCAGCTTAGCCCTTGACGAATCAATCGATACACAAGACACCCCCCAGTTAGCTGTATTTATCCGATACGTTTCCGAATCTTTAATCGTAAGGGAAGAACTATTGGATTTGGTAGCACATAAAAATACTACTCGTGGTATTAAAACTAAGAGTGCCCTTGATAATATATTGTCAGATACGGATATTCCACTGAATAATTTGGTAAGTGTAGCAACTGACGGAGCACCTGCAATGTTAGGAAAAAATGTAGGCCTTATTGGTCTATTAAAAAATGATCCAAGAATACCCGAATTTCGGCACTTCATTGTATTGTTCATCGTGAACATTTAGTTGCAAAATATTTTAAATACGAAAACGTAATGAAAACTGTGCTACAAATTGTGAACTATATTCGGACGAATTCAAAAACCCATCGCCAATTCAAGAACTTTATCGAAGCACTGGACTTTGAAGATCATCCTCAAGATATAACATTTTACTGCGATGGTTATCCACCTATAATGTTCTAAGCCGATTTGTTGATGTAATGGAACCTATCAGAAATTTCCTCAAAGAAAAAGAAAAACACTATCTGGAATTAAAGAATGATGACTGATATAATGGAGCATCTGACTGATATAATGGAGCATCTGCAATCCCTCAACCTAGCTTTACAAGAAAAAGATAAAGTTATTACTGATCTTATTCAAACGATTCTGAGTTTTATTAAAAAAATTCAACCTTTTCAACGAGATTTAACAACAAAGGTGTTCAACCACTTTCCTCGTCTGAAGAACAGACTCTCTAAAATTAATGATAACAAACTGAGTGAATACGACAGTAAATTAGCAGAATTATTAAAAGACTTTCACTTGCGATTTAATGATCTGAATAATTTAAATATTTCTCTTAATTTACTTGTAAATCCATTCGAAATTAACATTATTAACAAGGGCTTATCGATTCCTTGTTATATTTTGCATGACAGTGCCTCAGGAGAAATGGAATTACTAGAGCTACAGGAAGATCACATTCTTAAAATGCATCACAAAGCCACACAATCTCCAAATGAGTTTTGGAAACTAGTGTCTCAATCAAAGTACCCCAATTTGAAAAAAGCTGCTGCCAGATTACTGTCTATATTCGGTACAACATATTGTTGTGAATCACTTTTTCCAACAATGAAGTTTATAAAATCAAACCACCGTTCACAACTTACAAATGAGCATTTAACGGAATTAATTCGTACTGCGCTAACAAACTATGAACCGGATTTCAGAAAATTCACGGCCAAGTTACAAACAAAAAACCTTCTACCAGCAGGCATGTCACAAACTTTAAAGATGTATTTGTATGTATTTATAACCATAAGTACATAATTGGTTTTTCAATAAAATAAATATTTCCAAACAACTGATACTTTTGAAAAAAAAGTTTTTTTTGTGGCTCTCGAAACGAGAGATTATTGTACTGCGGCTCAACGTGTAGTGAAGCTTGGCCACCTCTGGTATATATAGTAACCCAACCTAAGAAGAAACTATTAATTTAATATTTCAGATATTGAATCAATAAAAAAAAACAAGTTAAAACCCGCAATAACGTATTTATAGAGGTAGGGATTCAGTTCTTAATTAATTTTTTTTCCTTTTTTTTTTACTACGGCTCCATTGAAAGAACTATGGGAGAAAACTGGTTAAAGAATACAGGTTTAATTATTGGGTCTAAATAGTAGTACAAAATTATTGAAGAAACATCAAAAACAAATTATTACCAAATTTGTTTATTCTTACGCTGCGAACTTTTAACAATTATCATTACTTTTTAAATATTTCAATTAAGTCAATAAATTATATCGGAGAGATTACATGCACCATTTGACCTAGTATGTCCATCAATATATTTTGAGACGAGTTATAAGAATCAACTAGCTGGTGTAGGGTCCTCCAGGATAAATCTAGGATCTTGTTATTACCGAGGATCTATTTATCTTTTCATAAGGTCTTTTGACTACCGAGGACAAACAAATAACCAATTCAATTAAAGCAGGTTCATCATCTTTCCCAACAAAGATTGCTTGATTGCATTGGTATTCAATAACTTATTTAAAATATAATTCGATGAAGAATTAAATCGAAGCCACGATCTTTGTGGTTAAACTTATGGCACCGTTCGTTGTGTTGGTTGGTTTGAGTAATGTTGTCCATATTGTTCGATAATCAGGTGAAACAGATGAATTACGAAACATAAACCATCGAACAGATCTTAAGAATTTGACGCTATCAGATTGGAGGTCCTTGTCAAAATGTTTACATATTCAATTAATTTTATTTGATAAACTATTCAAATTCTTCTCATCTTTTTGCATAAACATTACAAAGCAAGTGTTTGATATGAACGCCAACATTCTTGTACATTTGACGATAAACATTTACTTTTCAAAACTTCAGGATCATTTATTTGACCATCATCCTTATAGTTATATAAATGAAATATATTACCGAATTTTATTCAACAAACATGCATCTCACGATCCCACCCCTCATACTCACACTCACATATACACGCATTCACGCCACGGTTCATGTCGACACACATACCCTCTCATACACATATGTAGAAAATGGCTCACCTCATGTCTGTCCAGAACCCGTTTCTCCTCCCTGGATAATTAGTGGATCATGTTTTACAGCTGGTTTACATGCTCCCAAAATGCAGGTAAAGTTAAATGCAGTTGATTAATTCAAGAGTCCCAGGTAATATAGATCCGCGTTATCAAATAATGTAACTGTGGTTGAGCAATCATTGGTTGCAATAAAGTCAATGATAATTGATGAATACAATTTAAAATCGGCTTGCTCCAGTAAGGTAAATGTAGTTGAACAATGATTAGTTGCAATAAGTGCAAGTATAAGTTGATGACTGCACTTTGAATCAGCTTGAGCAAATAACGTAACGGTGTCTGAGCAATAATTTGTTGTGAAAACCTCAACTATAAGTTGGTAAAAGCAATTCAAATCGGTTTGATCAAGAAAATTAAAGGTGATTGAACAACGATTGATTGTAATAAATTCGATTATTGATTGGTAAATATGATTTAAGTCGGCTTGATCACAGAATGTAAAGGTGATCGAGCAGCGATTGGTGGTAATAAATTCAGTGTTAAGTTGATGAATATAATTTAAATCAGCTTGCTCCGATACTGTAACTGTGGTCGAGCAGTACTTGGTTGGAATCATTTCACTTGCAGGTTGATAAGTACAATTTAAATCGCTTGATCAAATAAAGTATACGCAGTTACATAATGAATAGTTGTTATATGTTCACTTGTACGTTGATAGAGGCAAGTTCCATCGGAATTTAACTCGGCTGGATCAAAGATAATGTATACGTAGTTGAACTATCATTAGTTGAAATGGTTCAAGTATAAGTTGACAAAGGCAATTTAAATCCACCTGATCCCCTAATGTAAACTTAGTTGAACAACAATTAGGTGTGAAAAGTTCAATTAGATGTTGATAAATACAATTTTACATCGGCTTGACCAAATAACGTGAATCATGGTTAGTTGTAATAATTTCACGTATAATTTGAAAAACGTAATTTACATCACTTGATCAAATATAATGTAACGGCGATTGAACAATAATTTGTTGTAAAGATGTCAATTATAGGTAGGTAATTATATGTTAAATGGACTGGATCAAATAATGCAAACGTCGTTGAACAATAATTGGTCCTGCACACGTAGTGGAACACTCAGTGGCTGTAACGATTTCATAAAAACCAATAAATAATGCTACTCGGTTAGATACACAGGCCTCAGACACAGTTTATCTTTTAATATTTTTATTAGACTCGAATAATGATCACCTTATCTTAATGTACTACAATAATTACGTTAATTGTAATTTTAAAAAAAATTAATGCCCAAAACTACGGACGTAATATAAAAGAATTGTTCATCTTACCACAATTAATTGCTAGCATTCTTTCTTTGTTCAAAAACAGAAATTATATTTTGTACTTTATATTAATTTAGGCTAATTATACTTAACATCATCAAAATGGCTGGTGGCTTTTTTGTTCTTTTAGTGGAAACTTTAGACAACACAAACACATAACTATATTTTTTTTTTGTTTGTTTTAATAAATTAACATTAACGCGTTACTTAATAATTGCACTAAAAACTAATTAACTATATATTTTATAAAAACAGAAACGACAGGATTTATGATTTTATCACAAATCACACATCAAACACCGGTAAATTTTTCTATTTACAACCATCTTTTCTTTGTATTACTGTCAAACTCAATAATATTAAGTCTAATCAGAATATCCAGACTACCAGTCATTATCGAATAAGAAAAAATACGAGAATAAGAGAGAGATTACACGATTTTTGCTGCTATATATCGGTGAATAATAGAATCGATAACGCAGTTTCTTGTAGAGTTTTAAAAATTTTCGTTATTTTTTATCTCCTATCAAGTAACACTGGTTAGGATAGAAATGTGAAATTAGGTAGTTATTAGGTTGTAATAGAAATGTGAAAATATTTCAAAGAGAGATACTATTTACAAAACATTTGAAAGAAATATACATATAATTAACATGCGTATGGATTAAAGAGAATAAACAACCGATACTATAACAGTGTTATAGTGACCCACCAATTAATAGAAAACTACAGGGGGAAGGGGGGGTTGAATATCACCAATCGACAGACGATTGGTTGTAGAAAAGAATCTATGGCTGGACAGCGGTTTGGACTATCACAATGGAATTTGAATTACTCGACATAACATTGTTGATTTATGCCCAGCTTTCGAAACTAATCGTCTTATTACTAATCGCCTTACAGAAAAATAACACTAATTTGAAGAATATAACAAGCTAATCTTTTGTTTATATTGTAATTTTTTTAAATTTAGATATCGTGTTTATTGACAATAATAAATACTTAGGTGATAATTGCGCATTGAAGCCACATAAAATACCAGGAATTTGTCGTCCATTCAAAGAATGTCCAGCAGTAACAGTTAAAATGCGAAAAACAAATTGTGGTTTTAATGGTACAGAATCAATTATTTGCTGTCCTTTTGGTGGACCTTATGGTGCTATTGAGGCCGTGGATCTTAGTAATTCTAATAATTATCTCAATATCGAAAACACTCTTAGTCTCAGCAATGGAAATACTAAAAGAATAAGTGAAAGAAGTAAGATAAAATGTATAGAATATTCGATCCCAAATTTAACTAAGTTTTTTTTAATACATTTAGAATGTGAAGAATATAAAGCTTTTTTAAAAGAACAGAAAACTTTGGAGGGACTTGACCCACAAGTATTTGAGAAAGAAAACGAACTTTTAGCAGAACGTGATGGAGGTGAACCAGATTATTCACATATGGTGAGTTTGTTTAATTGCGAACAGTTTCAGAATTTATATCTAATAAAATTATTTGATTACATATAGGTTGCAATTGGAAGCCTTGACGATTTCGATGGTTTCAAATCAAAATGTGAAGGAACACTTATCAGTGAGAAATTTGTTTTGACCGCAGCACATTGTAATGTAAATAAAAAGTGAATATAATAATTTTGAATGAAATTGTTTCAGTACTGATGTTTATTCCTATTCTAGAGAAGATATTGTTCGGCTCGGTGATTATGATTTTCGTCTTCGTTTTGGATTAATAGGATATACTGATCAAGTTTTAATTGAACGAGTTATTCAACATCCTGGTTTTTCATCTTCAAATAACTATCACGATTTGTCTTTGTTAGAATTACAGGGAAATATACAAATGGAAACTCACATTCGCCCTGCCTGTTTGTGGCAAAAGAACACTCCGGAACCGACTAATACATTTGCGCTAAAATGGGGGGATTCAACATATGGTAAAAATAGTTAACATATAATAATAATTTAAAATAATTTAATTTTTATTTTTTTTAATTAGTTCCATTAGAAACAAATGGATTACAAAAAGTTTCATTAAGATTTATGACAAATGGATTATGTGATAAAAGATATCAACGAACTAAAATTTTACTAGAAGGTATCAAAGATACTCAAATTTGTTATGTTCCATCAACGGACGGAACAAATACATGTTATGGTGTTTCCGGCGGTCCATTATATACTAGATATATCTATTTTGATGAACATGTATACAATGTGATTGGGATTAAATCGTTTGGATCATTTTGTAATTATGGAACACCAGTGGTTTACACAAGAATTTCTTCTTATTTAGATTGGATAGAATCAATCGTTTGGAAGGATGAAATAGGAGTTAAATTCTTAACTCAGGAAATATAATACAAAAATATGTCCCCATACATAATGAATGATTTGCTTTGTTCTTTAATTTATAAACTATACAGAACTATTGTTCCTATTTATATATTCTATATTTTAATTTTAAATTAAGCATAAACTTAATTAATATAAATGACAATTCAACTCAAAAACAAAAGTTTCAATAAGGTCCAATCAAAACGCTTCATTTACTATTTTTTAGCAAATCAAAACGATTTGTTTCGATTATTTTTTTCTGTTAGGAAGGAACAGCGAATATTTTCGAATATTTTCCGCCTACTTTAATATATTAATTTAAAACCAAAATGCATATACAAAATTATGTGAAAATGCAATTTGCAAATAGTAAAAATGTCCGTTTTCATTCATAAATGATTGCATGTTTATGTTTATTTTTCAAAAATAAATTACAAATTTATAACATTTATGCGCCTACTAAGATGAAATAATATTTAATTTTGTTTGACAACAAAGGAATATGTTGTATGAAATAATGTTACTATTTCTGTTCGTTAAATTGTCTGCTAAATACAACTCGTCATCAAATTATTAGTCGATTATTTTTCAACATTACCACTCATGCCATTTGAGGTCAAAAATTTCCCTCGTGCGCTACGCGCACTCGGGACCTCAAATGACATTCGTAATAATGATTATGAAAAATAATCGACTATTATTTGACGACTCGTTATATTATATATGACAATTCAACTCACTAAATAAAGTTTCGATAAGGTCCAATAAAAACGCTTCATTTACTATTTTTTAACAAATCAAAACAAATTTTTTCGATTATTTTTCTCTGGTGGGAAGGAACAGCGAATATTTTCGAATATTTTCGGCCTACTTAATATATTAATTTAAAACAAAAATTCACATACAAAATTATTTGAAAATGCAATTTGCAAATAGTAAAAATGTCCGTTTTCATTTATAAGTGATTGCATGTTTATGTTTACTTGTTAAAATAAATTACAAATTTATAACATTTATGCGCCTACTAAGATGAAATAATATTTTATTATGTATGATTATGTTGTATGAAATAATGTTACTATTTCTGTTCGTTAAATTGTCTGCTAAATACAACTCGTCACCAAATTATTAGTCGATTATTTTTCAACATTACCACTCATGCCATTTGAGGTTAAAACTTTCCCTCGTGCGCTATGCGCACTCGGGACCTCAAATGACATTCGTAATAATGATTATGAAAAATAATCGACTATTATTTGACGACTCGTGATATTATACATGATAATTTTTTTTACATATATATATATATTCATATTTTCATATACTTTTTCAAATCCAGGGAAATGAGTTGTTCCAAATCTTAGCGATTGACAATTGAATCGCATTCAATCGTATTCAATTAAGCTCAAGTGTCGTGCTGACGACGTTTGAGCTTAATTGATTAACGAGTCTTATAATGACTACATATTTATAGTGGACATTTTTGTACTGTATGGAACATTTATTACTTTCGTTTTGTCAATTCATGGCCAGCTTTATGCATTAATCGTCAAATTTTGATTAGACGGATATCCAAAACTTTCTCTCAACATATTTTTCCTAATTTTTCTTTGCCCAAAAATATCGACAAAAACTTGAAAAATAGGCAAGGGGTTAATCTTTGATTTTTAAAATCCAGAAAAGAAATTTAGGCTGAAAAGCAAGAAAAATAAGAACAAAACGTAAACTGTGGTTACGTTTAAGCTTAATCGAATAACGGGGCGAGTAACAGCAACTGGAAATAGTTTAACAAAGCGAGAATGTGTTGATAGGTCATAGTTCTACATTTACTTATTTAAATCGCAATGTGCTACATGACGCAGTAAGTATATTCAATTAATTTAATCCGTCCCCGAGGATCAGATCTATGATGCGTGACATTAAAACCAAACATCGATTGCTGTTAAGTGTTAATCAATGACGACTGAAGTTAAACCATTGCTTTGATATAGGATTCTTGATATGCAATCGATAGTTCAAACAGATTGGCAAGACATTTGGTCAAACAACGGCTGTCTACAAGTGCCCGTCGTCTGTATTAATTTTACAATTCAACGGATTTTCAGGTAAAGTTTCACAAAAGAGTTCACAAAATTCCAAATGACAAAATTTTACTTAATTAAAATAAATATTTTTTTATAAAAATTATAAATAATAACATAATCATTTCTTCCAAACAACTGACTCTATCCAATCTAAATAGGCCGAAACTCTTGTGTATACCCCAGGAGTTGTTGTTCCGCAGAATGTTCCAAATGATGTAATTCCAACAATCTCATAAATAAATGCACCATTAAGATTATTTCTGATTTGAATTGGTCCACCTGAATCACCTTGACACGTATCTTTTCCTCCTTTCGAATCTCCGTAGCATATTTGTGTTTCTTTAATCCCTTCATTCAACTTTCTATTGCGTGGATAGCTTTCATTACAATTTTTGTTGGAAAATAAATTCAATGTTACTTGTTGTAAAATTTTAGCAGAATCGCCGGCTAAATTCAAAGAAAGTTATTACATTATTAAATTAATATTTGGTATTAATTTTTATTTTTTTCTAACCGTATTCTAGTTTCCCCCAACCTGTTGCAATTGCTGTTTTCTGATTTGGTTCTTTTTTCACCAACAAGCATGCTGGTCGGATATGACTTTTCAGAGTTATTTTCTTATTAAATTGAATTAATGCAATATCATTGTAGTTATACAGACTTGAATATTTAGGATGTACAATAATGCGTTTGATGCTGTATTCTTCAATTAAACCGTTTCGAACAGGTTTTTGTCCTAAATCATGTTCACCCAGTCGTACAGTGATCGGTGGAACTCTATAGAATTAAAATATAAAATTTATGATTATTTTTATTATATTTAATGTATATTAAGTATATAAATTTACCCTCTGTCAGAGGTACAATGAGCTGCTGTTAATACGTAATTTTCACTTATAAGTGATCCCCCACATTTCCATTCTGTGTTATTTTCCGATCCTTTCCATCCTAATATGGCCTATTACAATTGATAATTTTAATAATAAGAAATATTACAACATTAAATTATATTATACCATATGGGGAAATTCAGCTTTTTTGGCATTTTTTCCACCAACAACTTGTGTGTGGACGCCACCATCTGTTAAATCGAGATCCGTCAATTTTATCCCAATTTTTGCACTAAAAACTTCTGTCTGAAGAGCACCAACGAATGTTTCTTTTTTCAAAAATGATTTAAATATTTGGCATTCTATATTTTTAATAAAAAATTATTTTATTTAATAATTCATCTTAACCAAAAATTTATATCACTTACTTTTTTCACATATTCTTCGAGTTTTTTTTGGTTTTTGATCGCCACCTGCTTTCGGTTCTAAACTAAACGTTGAATTTGTAGATGGACAACAAATAAGTGGCTCATTTTTTTCAAAACTACAGTATGTGACTGTTTTCAAATTTTGAATAGTTGAACACAGAGGAACATAGCTACACACACCTGTTGCGTTGTTAAGTTTTGCTACGCATGAATCACCAAGGTATAAAATGTCATCCTCAAATAAGTACTCTGTAAAGAGAATACGAAATGTTTATAGTGGCTTTAGTTAACAACAATTAATTTACAATAATTTTGAGGAGAATACAATATATGTATGCAGAAAATGGCTGTAAACTGGCTGAAATTCAGTTATTTATAAAACAAATTTTCCAAAACTATTTTTTGGATCGAACAAGCTTCAATTTATTTGAATTGGCTTCGCAAGAGCTAATTGACAAAATAAACTTAAATATATTAACTCTACACGGCTGTACCCCCACCATACCTTAACTTTTCTAGATATATTTAATTTTTTTTTCTCAAATACCTGGGTACCCGGGTAAACCGGCTATTTCAAAAATTAATACTCGACTACCCGGGTACTTGCAAAGTAGAGTAATTTGGATACTCTATGTATGCCAGATTCTAACTCGTATAGTTGTGTGTAGGATATATTAGGGACAGATTGGGAAATTTTTAGGTTGGATTTTGGATTCAAATGTGATATATACATACTAGAATTTCATGGTAAGTCCATTTTCTAAGTAATTTGTTGGTAATGTAATTTATGTATATGAAAAAATAGTCTTTCCTATGCATGAATATGTATCAAAGTAGCTTGTTTTTGTTTATATTTGATTGAAATTATTGTAAATCTTGTTTCCACGAAATAGTAGAGTATACACCAAAGGTGAGAAGTGCATATTTTTTCCCCAAGGTGTGTTTGGAGACCCACAGGTGAAGCCACTTCCAATGCATGACGTGAATGACGTGAATGATGTGAAACAGTCAATCCAAAGAAAAACAACAATTGAAGACAAAAAATTTAATTATGATAAAACAGCAAAAAGAGAAGAAGATGAACCTTAAACGCCAAACGGTCAAGAAATGTATTCTAGGCTTAAAAGATCAACAAAACACCTTGAAAAAATTTAATTCATAATTTAAAATTAGTTATAAGAAAACTTGTTGTTCTTATTGCATCGACACATATAGCTGCCCTTGCTGTCGGTCTTGCAGTGACACACTTCAAACGCGTTTAGAAAATTAGCATCACAATACAATACTATTAGATTATCAACGGAGAACAAAACATACTTTCTATAGAACAAAGTATTAAAGAAAGACGTCAGAAACTAGGTTCTTATCCGATTTTACATAATAAATTATTTATTAAATAAATAAATAAATAAATTATTACCAACACAAATTTAATTTACATAATTAAATTTTAGCCCAACACTAAATTTATACAATTTTACTTGCAAAAGGGTCTAATAGTTCTTGATCTCAATAAACTAATACGGTTCAAAGCCCTCACTATTAATTTCATCTTTTATTAATCAAATCAACGTATGTTTCAAGTACCTTGACTTTTGCAGAAGCTAACCAATAACATAAAATTTAAAACTTTTAACAACATTATTTATTTAGCAATAATTTATTCACAAATAAATTAAATATTTAAAATACTTATTTGTTGGTAACTTAAACTCAACGTAAATTATAAGACTAAAAATTAATAAAATCTTTAGATTACAAAAACATACTATATGAATTCCTTCTTTCCACCTTATTTGTTTTTGTTGATTTTTTATAAAGAATCCCCCAAAAACAATAGAAATCGTTTTTTTCTGCAAAAACATACGTATGAACGTAAATACGTAGAGGTAACTCTTATAAACATATAACTATGACGTGTTGTTTTGAATTTTATCTAAAATAATGATCTTCAATTGACAAAGAATTTTGGATCGTTTTTCTAAATTAGCATAATTTAAAGATGCGATGAATAATTTATTAATTTGTCTATTATATAATAAAATATTCAAAAAATTATTTATCAGAAAATCTTTGTTAGATGAATTCATATGATTTTTAATGCATATTCATCGACGGTATGTATGTATTTAGAAATTATTGTAAATCCCCTTAAATTAAATTTATAATGATAAAAGACAAAGTTGATGATTCAAATTGTTGTGTTATGACAACTTATGTAGTATGTATTTATTCGGTTAATTGCATCGCTAACGAAAATGATGGTCAATAAAATAACAGATGTGGATAAGTTATTATGTCTATCGCCAGGACCTAAAGATATATGATAGCTCAAAGTAGCTGAGAGCCAAAACAGACATCGAGCCATACAAATATTTTAGACACGATGCAGTCGATCCGGTTCGGTAAACGCTTTTGAAATATGATGCCATTCCTTAATTGTACGATTAAGTACAAACTTACTCAAGTCAAACGTCACACGACACACATCACGCGTCACACATTACACGTCACACATCTCACATCACACATCACACGTCACACGTCACATGTCACACGACACACGTCATAGTCACACATCACACGTCCCGCGTCACATGTGTTGGATTGCTGAAAATTATTTTATTTTACAAAGCAAGCTTTGAAATTCTTCAATTATTTTTATTATAAAATGTTTTTCTAATTTTATTGTAAATGCAAATTTGGTTCAATAAACACATTTGATCAATAGGTTATGGGCCTTAATTGATATGGATCCCCAAAATAATTGTGTTATTCCGCAATTCTTCGGCGGAGATTATGCTGTGTGGAAATTTCGTTTGTCATAATTGCTTTCTTGAGAAATTATTGCTCCAGCACATTCAGTTTTTAGATTTAAGGGGTGCGGCTGGAAGTGCTAAAGATAACAAGATGCTAAATGAATAGAAAGCAATGAGTTATATAATTCGTGCATTGGCGGACAGTCATGTAGAGTATGTTCAGGAGAGGGACACAGCTCTAGAGATGATTACGAGTCTGGATCAAGTTTTTGAGAGGAAGTTTATTGGGACAAAAGTTTCCTTGAAGAAAAAATTGATGAACATGAAATGTGAAAATGGCAGATCATTAGCATCTCTTTCAAAGAATTTGAAGGTGCAGTGCGTGCATATAAATGTGCTGGTGGAACAGTCAATAATCTGGATATTATCATCGATTTATTGATGGCCGGGCCTGAAAGTTATGTTCATGTGGTAACTTCGTTAGAAATGATGGAAGAAAAGGATCTTTCTCTTGAGCGTGTTAGGAGCGTCTTACCAGAAGCAGATCTGAGGAGAGCTAGCCAGGCTATGGATGTTGGAATGAATGGAGAAGTACCTCTTGCATTGTATTCTCAGAATTTTAGAGGTCCACGAAGAGAAATAGTGTGTTTCAATTGTAATGGATAACAAGTCATATAAATAAAAAAAGAAACTAGCCAAGAAACAAATATCTCTGAAAGAAGTGAGGATATGTTATTCGCTATGATGGGATTATGTAATATAGAACCAAATTCGAAGGTATCAAAGAAATTGCCCTGCGTTATTGATTCTGGTTGTACTGATCATATTTTGAATGATCAGGAGTCAACGAAAAGTAGTCAATATTTTGACATACATTTAGCCAAGGAAGGAGAAATAATTACTGTAACAAAATTTGGAAGCATGACAATCTCTACTATCGTGAACGGGGTCATGTAAGAAAGTATACTTCATGATATTATTGTGGTACCATCTTCGATACAAAACTTGCTATCGGTGAGCAGTATAGACAAAAGAGGAGGAAAAGTTGTCATCGAAAATGGAAAAGTACAAATATTTTCATGAACAACGAAGTTATCGGATCTGGAGAATTGAGAGGGGCTTATATTGGATGGACTTAGAAAGCATAAAAAAATGTTTAGCAAATCTTTGTAGTGGAAATGAGCGTACTAATAAACTATGGCACAAGCGTCTTGGCCACTTTAATATGAAGAATGTTGTCAAATTAACTGAAATGTCTGAGGGTTTGGATAACAATATAACGGATGAAATAAGCTTCCGCGAAGCGTTTATCATTGCTAATCAGACTCGTCGGTCTTTCAACAAAACACGACCAAAGTCATCACGCGCTCTAGAGCTTAAACATTCAGATATTTGTGGACTATCAACGACTTGTCGTTTTGTCGATTTATGTCCAGATGCATGCAGCGGATCTCCAGAGCTGTTATGCCATCATATTTCGACACCTGTTTTTGACGAGAAATCAACAATTTTTATAAATTTACGAGAAGTTCTTAACCCTACCCCCTAAGATCTTCTTAAGATTTTTTCTCAGTAATATCATTTTTATAAAAATTTCAGGATAGTAAAATTACAATCACTAATAAAATTATGAGAAATTTCAGATCAAACTACAACTCAATTGCGTCTTAAAATAGCGATGAAACTATATTTTTCGAATAGAGTGGTCAAAAAATCAAAAGAGTTAAACTTATTCGTCACTCTTGGAAAAATATTTATTTCAACTACGTTCCCAAACAACTTCTTCAATCCAATCTAAATATGAAAATACTCTTGTGTAAACGCTTGGTAAAACAGCGCCACAAAATGTTCCAAATGAAGCAACTCCAATAATATCGTACATAAATTCAGTAGAATAGTTATTCCTCGTTTGTAATGAACCACCGCCATCTCCTTGGCATGTTTCGTTTACACCACTTTTGCCACCATAACAAATTTGTGAGCTTATAATTCCTTCTGAAATTCTGGTGCTTTGAGGAAAGCTTTTATTACAATAGTCATTTGAAAACAATTTCAATTCAATCTTTTGTAAGATATGTGATGATTCATCTCCTAAAATAATTTTTTTAGTTAAAGTAATATTTTCAAATATTTCAAAGCAGAAATACCATATTTTGATTTTCTCCACCCAGTTGCAATAGCAGTTTTGTTGTCAGGCTCGTAGTTTTGCCATAAACATGCAGGTCTAATATTTTTTTTCAATACTACCGTAGCGTCTAGTTCTATTAAAGCAATATCATTATAGGTGCTTGATATTTTATAGCTAGGATGAATCACAATACGATGGATACCATACTGTTCAAAAACGGAGGAACTAGCACTTGTTAAATCATGTTCACCTAAGCGAACTATTGATGGAGGGATACTAAAATAGGAATATAATATAATATTCTCAAAACACCATATAAATTTAGAATGTATACGTTAACTTACCCTCTATCTGATATACAATGAGCTGCGGTTAGAATAAATTTTTCACTTATAAGCGATCCACCACATTCATATACAATTTCATCATTTGCTTTTCTCCAACCCACTATTGCCAAATGTGGAAATTCTGCAGACTGTGTAATTGTTCCTTCTATCAAACTGAAAACTTCCAACAACAGTTGTTGATTCAAAAGGTTTTTGTAGGTATCACATTCTGGAAAATTCGAAATATTTTAATTACAAGCGAAATACTATGAATTACGAACAAGTAATGAAAACTCACTTATTGAACTTATTCTGTTTAAATTAATTCTTGGTGTTAAAGCATTTGGACAACATACAATTGGTATTCTGTCACTGAAACCACAAGTTGGTTTAGGTCTTGTTTTTAAAATTGACAAACAGTCAGTTAAAAGTTGACATATTCCTAAACTCTTGTCAGACTCTATAATACACGGATCACCTAAATATATATTTGTATCCCGAAATACAATATCTACAAATTAATTAATATGAATATATTTTATATTAAATTTCTTAAAACTACCTTGACTCACACAAAAACTGAATAGTTTTAAAATAATTAATAATTCAACTAAAATCATTT
This sequence comes from Diogma glabrata, assembly GCA_963693315.1. Classification (NCBI taxonomy): domain Eukaryota; kingdom Metazoa; phylum Arthropoda; class Insecta; order Diptera; family Cylindrotomidae; genus Diogma; species Diogma glabrata. Next base: position 253,645,690 of record OY856188.1, on the reverse strand, counting down.
TATGTGATTCACTTTTTTCAAAGTATTTTTACTACTAATTGAAGATCAAGATTTTTATTTAAATAAACCTACCTCAAATTTTTATTTTCAAGATCGTTAGAAAGTTTTTTTCGGTTCGAACTTCGAATGAATGAACTTGTACGTTTTAACGAAAATTTACCAATGTGAAAAAATAATCAATAGTATTGGCTCTTTCTGTTAATAGGATGCACATCAAAGCACAGTTTAACGTATAATTTAAAAATCATGCAGTCCTACCAATAACGATAAAAATTTTTTGTGTTCGTTTGGTATATTAGATGCAGCTTTTATACAATATGTACAATACTAACCCTGCCAAAAATTCTTGTAGGAGTTTTTGTTAGGATCTTACATGAACTATAAAAGATCCTGTGTGAAAATGCAAGTCTCTTGCAAGTTTTGTATACAGGATCTTCCGCGAAACATGCCTGACCCTTGTAAGAACATGCATTTGATTTTTGCATAGTTCACATGATTTCCGCAAGAATCATACAGGATAAAACAATATCCTGAATGATTAATTCAAGAATCTTGCATGACGCTTATAAACATCATGCAACATTAAAATTTATAAATATTATGCTCAAAATATTTATTACTTCGGTCTGAAAGACCTAAGTATTACATTACCCCGACTTTTTTTGGCATTTCTTGACGTTTTAGGACCTACTGATTCTAAAAAAGCAAAAAAAAAATGCATGTCTGTCTGCCGGCCGGCCACCGTCATTACCTACGCTACAGGGAAAACCGCTGAAGGGATTTCAAAATTTTTTTTTCTAAAAATAGGTATACTCAAAGGACAGGTCCGAAAGGACGCTGTGTTCGATAACTGTACCAGAAGTGTGTCAAAAAAATCATTACGTGTGTCACAAATAGCAAATATTCATATTTTTGGCTTAAAAAACGTTCATTTTAAGTGATTACGAGTAGGAACATTAAATTTGGAGAAATCTTGATGGTAGGGATTGGTATGTGAGATCAAAAACTAGATTATTGTATTATAAGTTTGTCAAAAAAAATGTTGTCAAGTGTGTCAAAAGAAAGTTTTTATTTATTTTTTTACCAAATTTTTTGGAAAAAAATAAAATTGTTTGTTTGAAATGAAATTTTATTATTATTATTGAGAATTATGGCATTATAAGTTTGTCAAAAAAATAATGTCAAGTGTGTCAAAAAATGATTTCATTTATTTTTTTAGCCAATTTTTTGGAAAAAATGTAGCCGTTTTTATGACGTAAATGTAATTGAAAATGAAATTGGACATGGAAATTTTTGAATTTGTTATAGTTTTTGAAATATTTTTGGAATTTTTTTCAAAAAGTTTGTATTTTTGATTTTGTAATAATTTTTGCAATATTTTTAGAATTTTCGGAAACATTTCAATTTTTGATTTTGTAATAATTTTTGCAATATTTTTAGAATTTTGGAATAAGTTTGAATTTTTAAGAATTTTTGGATTATTATTGGAATTTAGAAAAAGTTTAAATATTTGATTTCATGCTAATTTTTGGAATATTTTTGGAATCCTAGAAAAAGTTTTAATTTTTGATTTTGTAATAATTTTAGAATTTTGGAAAAGTTTAAATTTTTAAGAATTTTTGGAATATTATCAGAATTTAGAAAAAGTTTAAATATTTGATTTTATTCTAATTTTGGAATATTTTTGAAATTTTGAAAAAAGTTTGATTTTATTTAGTATAACAATATTTTTGGAATTTTGATTATTTCCGGCAACGTATTGATGTTTCGTGTTAGTTTTGTAATAAATTTTTAAACAGAGATAAAAAAGACTTGCACTTTAACAAAGAGTTATGTTTGATATACATCGCTGCCCAAAACTAAAAACCATGTCCTCATAAAAGTTTTTTGCCGAAAACTATATCAAAATCCTTAACCCAGACGAAGTCTTGATATCTCAGAGCTGTGAGATTTCAGCCCCTCCATATTTTTATTCTTATTATTGAGAATTATGGCATTATAAGTTTGTCAAAAAAATGTTGTCAAGTGTGTCAAAAGACAGATTTTTATTTAGTTTTGCACCCAATTTTCTGGAAAAAAAAATTAATTATTTGTTTGAAATGAAATTTTATTATTATTATTGAGAATTATGGCGTTATAAGGTTGTCAAAAAATGTTATCGAGTGTATCAAAAGAAAGATTTTTATTTACTTTTTTAACCAATTTTTTGGAAAAAAATAAAATTAATAATTTGTATGATATGAAATTTTAGTATTATTATAAAGAATTATGGCATTATAATTTTGTGAAAAAAATAATGTCTGTGTAAAAACATGATTTCATTTAATTTTTTAGCCAACTTTTTGGAAAAAAAATGTAGCTGTTTTTATGACGTAAATGTAATTGAAATAAATTGGACATGGAATCTTTTGAATTTGTTATAGTTTTTGAAACGTTTTTGGAATTTTGAAAAAACTTTGTCTTTTTGATTTTGTAATAATTTTTGCAGTATGTTTAGAATTTTGGAAAAAGTTTTAATTTTGTAAGAATTTTTGAAATATTTTTAGAATTTTGAAAAATTTTAAAATTTTTAATTTTATCATAATTGTTGGAATTTTGAAAAAAGTTTCATTTTACTTCGGTCTGATAGACCTAAGTATTACATTCATGAGCCAAAAGTGAAATTCTTACATCCACTTTATTTGGCAATTCTCGACGTTTTAGGACCCACTGATTTTAAAAAAGCAAAAAAAAAATATTGGTCTGTCTGTCGGCCGGCCAGCCGTCATTACCTACGGTGCAGGGAAAACCGCTGGAGGGATTTCAAATTTTTTTTTCTAAAAATAGGTGTACTCAAGGGACAGGTCCGAAAGGACGCTGTGTTCGATAACTGTACCAGAAGTGTGTCAAAAACAGCAAATTTTCATATTTACTTCACCACAATTTTAAATTGTGTGAAGTAATGCAATCTATCGTGAAAAAAAAATCATACATACCCCAAATTTTGTTTTTTCTTTTGTTTTGGACCATCCTCTATCTAAATAGCCAATAAAAATTTTGGTTTACGTCTGTATGTGCGTGGGTGGGTGGGTGTGTGGGTGACCTTTCTGCATAGGATCTTGATGAAACTTTGGCAAATGATACAGGTACACTTGAAAATGAAAGATCTGGATTCATTTCAATTTTGGAAAATATGGCGGGGGGTCTCCCGAACACCTCTAAGTTCAAATCTTGAATAACTTTTAATCCCGGATTATGATCTTAATGAAACTTAGTATATAAAGTTTTAGTACAGTTTACAATATTTCTGCATACCAACTTTCAGTTTGTCACTTCCGGTTAAAAAGTTTTTTTTCAATTGTTTATCCCTACTGTAGCCTACAATTACCAATCGATTTTCATTAAACGTTGGTAAAAGCTTTCAAGTATCATGAGAAAGATATTATCAGCTTTTGGAGTACGTTGGATAAAGGGTTGGGGGTCCACCATACAACAGGTGGTTTTTACCCAATGTTTTTTATGTTTCTTAGGAGCATAAAACATTCGTTCGTGAATGAATTTTGATGACACTTTGGAAAAAGATGCAAATATGTATGACAAGGAACTGATTAGTTTTTGAGCGATAGTGACTAAAGTGGTGTGGGGTCCCCGGAGCACCTGTTTTTTTTAAAGCTCAATAACATCTGTACCTGATAATCGAATTGACATCAGCATATAGTATGGTTCACAACAGTTCTGCGTACCAACTTCCGGTTTTTCACTTCCGGTAAAAATTTTTGTTATGTAATTTTTTGCAGTTTTTTCAGTGTCTTTATGCACACTACAGCCTACAATAATGAAGTGATTATGATGAAACTGATGGAAAGGGTTTCAATTAGTGTGAGAAGATAATTACCATCTTTTGGGACACATTGATCAAAGTGGCGGGGGGTCTACCATACAAATGTTGACTTTTCACACTTTGTTTTTTAAGTTTGTTGGGAGCATACAGACTTCGTTCATTAATTTATTTTAATGACACTTTTGAAAAAGATGGAGACTTAAGTAGAAAAGAACTGATGAGTTTTTGGATAATATTGGAATAATCGTTCGTGAACGAATTTTGATGACACTTTGGAAAAAGATGGAAACATGTATGGCAAGAAACTGATTAGTTTTTGAGCGATAGTGAACAAAGTGGTGGAGGGTGTCCCATACACCTGTTTTTTTTGAAAGCTCAATAACATCTGTACCTGATAATCGAATTGGATGAAACTTGGTACATGAGCATTTAGTACAGTTCACAACAGTTCTGCATCCCAATCTCCAGTCGTTATTGCATTGATCAACTGCATTATATTATTTTTTTATACATGATCATTCAGCATTCATCCTGATGTACCTGCTATAAACGTTGTGCATCTGATTCATCCGAGCAGGCATAATTATAAATTTATTGTCAAGCTTCAGCGATATTGCATGAGTCAATAGCATTATATATCGTTCTTATTTAATCCTCAGTCGCCATCGCATGGTGTAACTACTTTCCAGCATTTGGTTACATTTCATCACGGCTTCATCCGTACTGGCATGATTCAACTGTTATATCTTTGAGCCGTCATTCAAAATTCAAACTCTCAAACTCATTTCCTTTTTATCACCTTAATTTCGATCATGCATTTGGGATGGTGAAGGATGATCGGCTGATCAGCTCAGACCAACAAGGAAAGGGTTCTGGACTAACCATGGGGTCAGTAAATCTTATATATTTATATATACGGGTATGTAGGTATGCGGGTATGAGAACGTGTGTGAATATGGTCGTGTGTGTGTGTGTGTGGGTGTGTGTGTGTGTGTTTTTGTGTGTGTGTGTGTGTGTTTTTGTGTGTGTGTGTTTTTGTGTGTGTGTGTGTGTGTGTGTGTGTGTGTGTGTGTGTGTGTGTGTGTGTGTGTGTGTGTGTGTGTGTGTGTGTGTGTGTGTGTGTGTGTGTGTGAGTGTGTGTGTGTGTGTGTGTGTGTGTGTGTGTGTGTGTGTGTGTGTGTGTGTGTGTGTGTGTGTGTGTGTGTGTGTGTGTGTGTGTGTGTGTGTGTGTGTGTGTGTGTGTGTGTGTGTGTGTGTGTGTGTGTGTGTGTGTGTGTGTGTGTGTGTGTGTGTGTGGTTCGTACGCGGGGGTCGCCAGAGTCTGGTTAGTTGTTAGTTCACTTGTTTTTTTTTTTTTTTTATTGGAGGGCCTTGAGACTTGCAGTTCAAGTAGCACTGCGACCTGAAGGTCGATTGTGCTTACCCTGAGTGTTTTATTGTTTTAGACGACTGACTGTCTGTGCCGTTACTGGTTGTATTCTGTCATCCAAGTTGAGACTTTTAATAAAATTAATTAGCTCAATTGGAGTGACGTTTTGTGGTAATGGAAGTGTTAGTCTTCTATGACCAAGTTGGTTGTATCTGGGCTCAGAGAGTTCAGGACAGCTGCAGATGACGTGTTCCATCGTTTCCGCGTCCGAGTAGCAGAATCTGCACCTGTCGGAAACAACAAGGCCCATTTTGATAAGATGGTGGTTTAAAGGACCATGTCCAGTAACGCACTACGTTAAAATTTTTAGAGACTCTCTGTTTAAGTCGATTGTTTTTAAGGGTGAAACAGGGAGGTTACCTTGAAACTTCTTAGAGTGTACTAGTCCTTCTCTGCTTCTCCATAATTTAGCATTTTGTTCCTGTTCCCATGTTTGAATTGTGCTTTTGAGCGAACTCTTGGCCATTCCGAAGCATGGTTCCGGTCCAACACACTTTTTATCGGCCCCTTGCTTTGCTAAAGCGTCAGCGATAGCATTTCCTTGTATTCCTGTGTGGCTAGGTGCCCACACAAGTGTTACTTTATTATTGCAGGAGATTTTTAGTAGATTTCGGTAGCATTCCCATACCAGTTTTGAATCAAAGCACGTAGATTTTAGTGCCAAGAGTGCTGCTTGGCTATCAGAGATAATATGTATATCAATATTTTGGTATTTTCTTTCAGCAAATAGCAAAGCGCAACTGCTAATTGCAAACATTTCGGCTTGAAATATGGTTGTTGTGGTGCCTAGGGCAACCGTTTGCTTCGTTCTAGGACCAAACACTCCTGCTCCCGTGCCCATATTTGTTCAAGAACCATCTGTGTACCAGATGCTGGCGTTATGTGGCATTGACCGTCTGTAGTTTTGAATACGATTACTGGCCAATATCTTGACATCAAAGTGCCTGTCTAAATCTATGGTTTTTTGCATACAATCTGAAATATGGTATGTGTGCATTTCAGCTTGTAATTCAGAAAGGATTTTAAGGTGTCCGGTTAGATTACCCGGCTTAAACCCTTCTGTGAGCTGCAGTCTATGAATGCACAACACCGCTACAGATTTTACATGTAGGTGCAATGGAGAAAGCTTTAGAAGAATGTCCATTGCTGACGTTGGCGTGGTTTTGAAAGCACCTGTGGCACTAAGACACACAAGCCTTTGTATTTTTGTAAACATATTTTGAGCAGTTATTTTGCGCGCTTTAGGCCACCAAACTAAAGCTGCATATGTTAGAATTGGTTTAATAAGACATTGGTGCAACCAAAGTATCATTTTTGGGCTAAGACCCCAAGTTTTCCCAAACAGGTTTCTGCATGTGAAGAAAACTTTGTTTGCCTTATCGGAGATATTTTTCAGGTGTGAGTTCCAGGTTAGTTTGCTATCCAGAATGAATCACACCCAAAAATCTAACCTTCTCCTTCCCGTTTGTGAAAACGACAATGCTTGTTTTTCGTGGGTTGATCGACAGTCCCAATATGTTGCACCACTTTGATACAATATTAAGAGCTGTCTGGTTTCGACCAGCGACAATGGAGTCATGGTTCCCTCTAACCATGACTGCCAAGTCGTTGTCATAGCCTACAGTGTTGAAGCCGGAATCATTTAGCTTAGTGAGGAGATCATCAGCCACCATTAGCCAAAGCAGCGGAGAGAGCACGCCCCCTAGCGGGCAGCCTCTAGATGCAGTAACATTGAATAATCACCTAGTGTAGCCGTTATCTTCCGACTCTGTAGCATCTTGATAATCCACGCAATGATAAGCGGGTTTATATTTTTCTTTGTGGCCATTTTAATGATAGCATTGAAGTGGACATTGTCAAAGGCTCCTTGTATGTCCATAAATGTACAAACAAGTGCCTCCTTATAGTTTAGGGTGCTCTCAATTTCTTTCACCGTTTTATGCAACGCCGTTTCAGTAGATTTCCCAGTCTGATAGGCGTGCTGGCTAGAGTTGAGAGGGTTTTGTTTAAGACATACATGACGGATGTGATAGTACAACATCTTTTCCATTGTTTTTAATAGAAAAGATGTAAGACTTATGGGTCTGTATGATTTGGCTTCATTAGGTTTTTTTCCTGGCTTAGGTATAAAAACAACTTTGATTTCTCGCCATATCTGAGGAATGTAAGCAAGGCGAAAGCTTGCTTTGAACAAACGCATGAGATATAGAAGAATGATTGTTAGACCCTTTTGCAGAAATACCGGAAAAATTCTATCACCTCCTGAAGATTTATACGGACCGAAGGATTCCATAGCCCATCTCGCTTTGTTGGGGGGGGGGGGGGGGGAAATTGTGTTGGTTAAATAATCTGCATTACTTTTAGTTGCAGGATCTAGAAGACGTACGTCTTCGTTGGCATTATCTTCCGTGCTCCATTTTATTGAGCCCGGAAAGTGGGTTTGAAGTAAAGTATCTAGTGTCTCAATACAGCTGGTGGTATACGTACCACTTGGTTTGCAGATTGAGCCTAGAGGGTTTGTGTGATCAGACGACATCAATTTTTGGTGTCGAGCTGCAGCAGGCAGATTATCTATCGTATTGCAGAGCTCTTTCCAGTTATTTCTTTTTGATTGTCTGAGTTCTTTATTATAGTTGATTAGAGCTACTCGGTACTCTGTCCAATTATTTGTTGTTTTTGCTCTGTTAAAGAGCTTGCGAACTTTATTCCTTTTCCTCTCCAAGTTACCTTTCCACCAAGGTACATCTCTGCATCTTTTGGATTGAGTTATTGGAGTATTAAGGTTGTATGCTTCAGTGATAATTTCTTGTAAATTATTTGCTGCAGAGTCAAGCTTAAATGTAGAGTTGATACTGCCGCAACTGTTTACATTATCATGAAGATATGTTGTGTAAAGTTCCCAGTTGGTTTTTCTTGGGTTTCTAAACTACTGGATGCTCTTTGGGTAGTGTTCTATGTTGAAACATATATAAGCATGATCAGACATAGAAGCTTCCTTCGAAACATGCCAGTTCTTAATATGGTTAGTAGCGTTTATGTTAGTTAAAGTAAGGTCAAGGACCTCGCCTCTGGTTGCGTTTCTAAGGGTAGGCTCAATACATTTGTTTGCAATAAACATATTGTTTGTATACAAAAATTGAAGCAGACGCTCGCCTTTTGTGTTAATGTTGCTACTTCCCCACACGGTGTGATGAGCGTTAGCATCACACGCTATTATGAGGTTATAGTGGTTATTGTTGCAATACTTGATGAGTTTCTCTACCACTTCTGGTGGTGTCTCGTCCTCATCCCCCGGGAAGTATGCAGAAGCTAAAATGAATTTACGAAATCCACCTTGAGGAAGATGAATTTCTATCTGGACCGTTGTAAGATCTCTACAGATAAATTCATTCAATGGAAATATTTTCAGATGTTTGTTGAAGAGAATCGCGGTTCGCGGTCTTTCCACATCTGAGAAATAGATCAGTTTTGTATTTTTGTTTGACGATAGACCTTTTATTCTTTTACTGTCTGCCCACGGCGCCTGTATAAACGCAAGATCGTGAGCATCCTGTTCAATTAACCGGTTCAAATTAACTGAGGCCATTTCTGATCTGTGCAGATTAATCTGAACGCAACTTAATTTAGGTACTTTTGATTTTTGTATATATCGTACAGGTCTTCTGTCTGACTTAGAGTAAGCTGGTGAATCAGACATTACCCTAGAGTCAGACATGGTGTGTGTACTATCCGAATTAGGATAAGCTGATAAATCAGGCATGATCCTAGAGTCAGACATGGCATATATGCTGTCTGGTTTAGAATAAGCTGATAAATCAGGCATGATCCTAGAGTAGGACATGGTGCACAGTTTTGTTGTTAGTTTATGTGATGCGTTTGGAGAAGCATCGCTCTCATCTAAAACTTTATAGTTTTCCATACAATATTTATGGAGAAAGTAGGGAGGTACATTGGTCAACCACAACAGAGCCCTGTGCTGTGGTAAGGCTATTGAAACTGGAAGACGCCCGGTATCCAGAGTTCCGTACTAATAATCAAGCACCCCCTTGACCATGCTAAGCTTTCGGCGTACGTGTCTCACCTTAGCTTTGGGTTTGGGACTTGATCTTGGCTTTGATTCTCACCAAGGATCTAACGGCAAGGGTGATCCTACTTTTGTAGCTCCTAAGATCACTGAGTCTACTGAGCCCCATCACTACGTCAAAGTGCCAAGTCCATTAGATGGGGTTGGTGTTTGATGAGGTGTTTTTTTCTTACATCCGTTCTTATCTTATGTTACGCGTACTAAATTGGTATTTGTGCTGGAGCAGCAGGATTTCTTTCCCGTCCCCATGGACTGCAGCTAGTTTGGGGCTAATAAAACAATCTCGCTAGGTACGCGGCCTGCTATGCCACTTCATTGTTAATCAACGAAGCAGCGCTTCATTACAAAAGTCTGGCACCAAATCTTCTTGTTTTCCTATTATTGACGGTGATTTAATCGTCACTGTCACAAAAAGAAAAGCCACATTGTTCGCGGAAGTTGTTGCTTTGATCTCCAATGTTTTGGAACTCTTGGACACAGTTAATATGCAATACCAGTTAGCACCACACATCAGGAGTTAATATTAAAGATCTTCATTTCAAACCCAAAATTTTCGAAAAATCTTAAGGGAGCTAAACATCAACAAAGCCTCCGGTCTGGACAACATGCTTCCTACTTTATTCTAAAAACATTTTCAAAAGAACTTGCACCTACGCTCAAAATTTTCCACAAATCCCATAGATCTGGTATTTCCCTTTCGTTCGTGAAGTTATCCAATGTCCAGCCCATTCCCAAAAAAGGAGCAAAATGTGAGATTTCAAATTATAGACCAATAGCCTTGCTCTCAGTCCTTTCTAAAATATATGAGCTATTATATTAATACACATTACACATTGACATATATCAACATTTTTGGAACACAACTATTTAAAAACTATCAGATTACGGTTTTCAAAACAAAAGTTCAACAACCGAAACTATGAATTGAACTGTAACCCATCGTTGGAACAGCATACTTAAAAAAGGGTGGTGATAAGTGATAAAGTACGTTATCGCATTAGACATCTCTAATGCATTTGATCTAGAATGCCAACGTGATCAACAAGCTCGATGCGTACGGATTACACCCCGCACTCGTATTTTCTTATTTTCTCTTACGCTGATGTACCTAAAGATTCACTTTTATTTCCGACTCTACTATTAATTAATATTTCACGAACTGGTGAAAATCATCATTAACCCAAAAATAGTTTTGCAGATGATAGCACACTGCACAAATCATCTTCAAAAGGCAAAATACAGGAATGATTAAATCCTGCCCAGAGAGACGCTGCCATAAATGTAAACTAGGACCAAGAAAAAGTCGCCGATTGGGATGACAAAAATTTTTTCAATTTTAATTCCACCAAGACATAGAAAATTGACTGTTTTCAGATCAAAAACCGAGTTCCCCAATGATATTTCAATTAGTATGTGTGACGAACAAAGAGACGAATGTGAAAACGTTCGTTTATTGGGAGTCACAAATACCAAGAAATACCACAAATACCAATACCAAGAAAAATATTTCCGGTAAAAAATGGGTTGTTTAACATAATAGTTGTAGGGCATAGGGGATTACTACATGTAATTCTGTTCATTACATTTTCATGTGTATTTGGGAGTCTATGATGCAGTCAGGTAATTGTAAAATTCAGATCTTCTATCAACGAGAGTCATTATAGTATAAATGCATTAATAATAAGTTAAAAATGTATTAATTTTGAATCCAAAATATTTGACTTCAAGTTGCTACGAAACATACAATTTTCCCAACATAATTTCCAGTTTTTTTAAATGCCGTTAATAACAAAATAAATAAATGTTAATCGCTCTTTAATTGACGTTCGTCTCTACTGTGCTAATATGACTTAAATCACATCAATGTCATTAAAATAAAATAAAACTAGTATTTGGAGTTCGTTCGTTTCTTTCAACCGACCACCATAACTAATATTAATCGTGATTGATCTTCTGTCAAATCGTTTTTTTGTTTGTTTGTTTTCCTTTATTTCTCTGAGAGAGAAACCGGTTTGTCTTCCCAAAGACGTGCATAAATTTTTCATTCGATTCAAAATTGTACAATTATTGCGAGTTTCTTTTAAATCTATAAGAAAAAACCTACCACAAAAAAATAATAGTTTCTCCCTCACTGCTACTATATAAAAAGAAATAAGAAAAATGACAGATTAGGATTGGATTCTAACCAAACATATAAATTTTAATCTTTTATCTATTAAAAATAAACTACACAATAATGAAAAGTTGGTCGCCAGCTAGTTTTCATAATATACTTTCAGGATGTATACATAACTTAAATATTTGCACATTTGCATTATAAAATAATAAAATATTCACTATTATAAAATCACTGAAAATAACACAATAAATGTAAAATACTCTCGTAATTATTTTCATTCATTTTATAAAAATTAGCACAACTAAAAATAATAGATTGTACTTTTTGTTTCGTTTTAAATTATTTGATTGTTTTTAATTTATAATTTAATACAATAGTTGGTTGTTGTAAATAAACAGAAATGCAAATGGCGAAATGAGAAATTGAATATGACATATTAGCAAACACGATTACTTATGTCTCTCTTCATACAATTTTAAAGTTATGTTCTCTCTATATTTATATATACTCTAAGGTTTCTTTGCATTAATAATTTTAGTTTTTGAAAAGATTTACGTTAAAAATGTCACAAAAATTTAATTTAATTTTTAGTTTATTATTTTTTGTTGCCGATATTAAAGGTGACGTAAAACAAATTAAAGGTATTTGATCTATCTTTTGAAATTAAATTAAATAATAAAAAAACTGTTTACATAAAATTTAGAACCATCGATATTGGTATTCCAATATCCAATCATAGATAGTAAATGTGAAGTTAAAAAAACTGGGGAACAAGGAATATGCATAAAAGCATACGATTGCCACACAATAAAAAATTTCAAAAACGCAAATGTTTGCTGGTTTGAACAGGATATTCCGATTGTTTGTTGTCCTGAGACGGTCGTTCACGAAGAAAAAGAATTAAAAATGGAACAATCAATCAGTGATAAGTGTAAGTAAGTGCAGTTGACCCGAATTTCATAGCTTATATCTCTTCTTTTGTTTGTAGATTGTCAAATTTATTTTGCTAAATTTATTGAATCAACAAAAGATATGAACAATGATGACACTAAAAATTTACCAGAGTTTCCACACATGGCAAGTATTGGATGGACACAAAGTGATAAAAGTATTTTATGGAAATGTGCTGGTTCTCTGGTAAGTGAGCACTATGTGTTGACGGCCGCTCATTGTGCTTTTTCCCAAGGGTAAATACTTATTATTGGTTATTGATAGTTTTACTACAATACTCTATTATGTATTTTAGGATCCTGCCAGATGTTGTTCGTCTTGGTGAACATAATTCGGAAAATAACAGTTATTCTCACACTGCACAAGAACATTACATAAACAAAATAATAAACCATCCCGATTACAAACCACCAGAAATTTACAATGACATTGCCTTGATTAAATTAAATACACCAGCAATTATAAATTCACATATACGACCAGCATGTCTATGGAATAAAAATGAAATATATAACGATACCGCAATTGCTACCGGGTGGAATCACGTTGAACATGAGTGTGAAATTTACGACGTCCTACAAAAATATGAATTAACAAATTGTCCGAATACAAAATGCGATTTGAAGTTCGATAAGAATCGTAAAATGTCAAATGGGATTGTAGACACACAAATATGTTACGGTTATCCTAATCTTATTGGAGATGAATCATGTCATAGTGATTCTGGTGGTCCGATACAAATAAAACGAGTATTTAATACAGGAATCGAATATCATGTGGTTGGCGTTACATCATTTGGAAAGATTTGTAATGTCAATGATCCAATTATATTTACACGAGTTTCTTCTTTTGTCGATTGGATTGAATCAATAGTTTGGAGCGATGAGGATTGTAAATTACATAATGATTAATTTTTTTAATTTTTTAATTTTTTTTTTAAATAAAACTTTATTAAAACTATTCAGTTTTTCTTCTAAAGTAGTTTTATTATTCGCCTGAAAAGTTGTTTTGCGGCAACTATTCACAGCAATCATGGTGATCGATCAAATGTAGTCGATACAAAATTTAAAATTTTATAAGAAAGCAATAGCTATACCAGTGATTGATAAAAAAGAAAATTTAAAATATGAACAAATTTGATCGCAGAAAGCTCCTGCTATCCATCTAGTCAAAATTAGTCTGAATAAGGCGATTCCTGCATGAAACTGGCTATAAATCGGCAGAAACCCTACAATTGCAAAAAAAACCTACAATCGCAAATACTCCATACAAAAGGAAAATATGCTGCAATTCCTAGACCCGTTGGTCTATAGCCTTCCAATCAAGGCTATAAACTATCAAAAATCTTCAAATGATTTAATTCCTTTATAAATAGAAGCTAGTATTTCTCGCTTTAACCTTCCATCAATTATCCCTTTGAAATTCTTTTAACAAGAACTTATGAAATTGATACGAACTCCTTTGAAATTAAAGTATGTTGCCAAAGTCACAATATACAGATGAAATCTTAAAAAGTCAAACTCAATTCCAAACAGAATTTAAGATTTAATTAAAACTGGCATAGATTTATCAATATAACATTTATTTTATATTACAATTTTGAAAACTAAACATTACAATTTATTGTGTTAAACCGACATATTAAACTTTTTTATATTTTTTTTAAAAAACGAGAAGTTTTAATATTTTGTGGAAAAATTAGAATGGAATAAATTTTGTTTTCTTTCTAATAATGTTACGTAAAAAACATCGCCAACTAAATTTGAATTTTTAAAAGTTAATTTAGATGTTCGCCACAGGTCTGATGTTTTACATCGGCGATTCCTTATAGCTGCTACGTACAATAAAAAACAACCTTCGTATCTTTTTACGTATACACAATTTATTATTAACTATTTGATATTCGAAATTTTATTTTAATTATACACTGAAAAAAATAAAGTTAAACTTAAGCTAGTTTAAAGCGTTTAAGTAATAACTACCCTGTTTTTGGTTAATTTGTTCAAAATAGGCTATGTTTAATTTAAACTATGCGTGTTTTATATTACAAAACTAGCTATGTTAATTAATGTTGTGATTTTTTAAGATAACATTGAATGCAAAACTGAAGTGTGATTTTAAAACTCAAGTCTGAAACTCAAGTCTGATATGTGAGGCAAATGATAGTGGAATTTTCTGTAGTATTATTAAATGTAAATATATGGTTTTACATATGTAAATAAAAATGTTCATATATTAGGATATTATAAGTTTTTTTTAAAAATTTAACATGTGCGAACGGTTGACATTACTATGCAATATAACGATGAACTGGCTAATTTAAATGATGCAAAGTAAAATCTACTTATGCACCACTAAATTTTTAGGTTCATTTCACCGTATTATTTATTTTTTATTTTTTGTTTTAGTTTATTTAGTAATGATTTTGCAACTGCAAAGCAAAACTTTAAACTTTTTTAAAATGGTTTCAGTGAGAGTTTCTTAAATCTTTTTTATATTAAATAATGGATTGTTAAGGTGTTGTGTGGTCATGTGGTGCTGAGTTAAAAGTATTAAATATATTTAATAATTTAAACAGTTAATATTACTGCAAATGTGGTATATTATTCTATGTGATATCTTATGTCGTTTTCTTTTTGCCAGAGCAGAAAGAGTGATATTTTTTTCATAAAAAGAATATGACAGAATTCGATCTAGTTTTGTAGTTGTGTTTGTGAAACTGTCATTTAATGTTTTAGTAATTAATTGTATTTAATTAAATAATTTTTATTAGTTTTTAATTTAAAACACGATTTAAACATAAAATTTATTTAACCACTAATATTTCACTTAAAAAAAATAATAATAACTAAATGGCGTTTTGTTTGTCTACATGTTTTGAGAGATGTGTAAATGTATTTGTGCAACTCTGTGCAACAACTTGCTCAACGAAAAAATCTAGATTTATTTTCAGAGCAAAAAGAGTGCTTTTTTTTGTCAAATAGAATACGTAATGTCAAAAAAAATCGATCTAGATCGAAAATGGGCGTGTTTAGAGCAATTTTTTGGGTAAAAAGAAAACGACATTATACTACTTTACTTTAGTAAAAATATGCAATACAAACAAAAGAACTAATGTATATAGGTACGCCCGGGGAGGAAGATATGCATTGATTATAAAGACATGCATTGAAAATTGCATGTAAAATTCAACAAACAGTTGTCTGTTTTTCAATGGACATGTGGTTTGAATTTGAGTGTATTAACAAAACATATTTCTTTTAACAATGCTTACAAGCTGTTCGTTGATTTCTGTTGTTAAATAAAATAAATGAAAACTAAAATTATAATAAAAATTTGAAGGCGAATGGTTTGAAATTTAGTGGACTTAATGTAAATACCGTAAAAGTGCGATTTGTGAAATATGAACACAGATTTTAAACAATAGTTCAAAAAGTTTCTGTTTGTTTCAAGCAAAATGCGTAAAATGTGTGAAATTATAGTTTTTACCAATTAAATAGTTTAAAAGCTTAATGTCAAACTAAAAAAATGTATTGAAAGTGCATCAACAATTTTGTCTTAAAAGATGTCGTCTATAAAGGTAAATTATATTCCTTCAAAATTGTTATCTTTAATTAAAATCATCTAAGGAAACATACAAGTTATAACCTTACTAATTATGTACATCAAAGTTGCGCGAATATTTTGTAAAATAAATAAAAATCGTTTAAAGTTCAAAATTTAATACATGTACTATTTGCTATTTTTATTTATCAGAGTTAAAGTTAGGAGGTTGTTTTGTACCCACGTTGTTTTGTGATTTCCTAACTTTTTTAGTACAAACTTTCAGAATTTGAGCTAAATTTTTAAAAACGGTTCATTGCTTTCAGTAACATTAACAAAAAGTTGCCAAACAAAATATTATTAATATTTTTTCCAACATGTATAACATTTATTTATTTTTACTTTATTTATTTTATTTTTACTTACATCTTTTACTCAAAAACAAAAAAGTTTCGGAGGTTCTGTTATTTTAAGTTCAAAGTTATGTTACTCAAATTTCTGTTATTTTAAGCATTTTTTCAAATTTTCCGTTTAACTGAACAGTGAATTTCTAAAAACAATATTAAACAGACAAAATATACTGAATGCAATTAAGTACAATATTAGATTATATATTTATTACAAAATTATTTGGAGATAAAAATATTTGCAAAGCCACTCATATGAAAACAATTATTTTGGAAAATGCTGCAAAACGAGTTTCAAGCATTTCATTCGTATTAGCATCGCAACGATTTTTGATTTTTTGAGTAAAAACTTCTTTAGGCGAGTTGTACGATTTTGTATGGTGAAAAATTTATATATTCGAGTTATAGTCACACTAAATAAATATTAAATTTAAAATAAATATTGAGAGTTAAATAAATTGTAATTATTTGTTATATTCTTATTTTCTTGATTTATAATTTGTTTCTTTTTCTTTTTATTGAATTAAATTTTTGATTTTTAATAACAGTATGTACGTGTGGTATAATAAGCAAAGATTTTGTTGTAATTTAAGTTATATAAAAAAAATTGTTTATGTCATATTTGATTTGTGTGTTTTTCTTTATAGTTTTTAATATAGAAAATGCAATTGATAATACGAATAACCTAAGTATTGTTGAAATTACTTTATAATATATAATAAATAATTTTACTCTCGTTCTTTTGGTTTATATTTTGGTTCTTTCTTTTTATTAAATATTCTGATGTTTTCTCAGTTAATAACAGTGTGTAAGTGTGGTAAAATAAGTAAAGATTTAGTTCTATTTAGCCGATAAAAACACAGCTATCTCACAGTTTTAAGCTTTCACTTCTGTCGGCAGTCCTCAAGACTGTCTTCTTTTTTTTTAAATCCAGGTTTCGGGTTTAACACGTTTATGTCTTAAAATTTTGGTGCAAAAACTCATTATTTGAGAAGAAATTTAAAAAAAATTAACTATAAATTGATGGCAACTCTTGAAATTTGTATTTTCGGTAGAGTGCCTCGGTAGAGTTTACACAATAATAGAATAATAGCAAATACTAAACTATTACGATATTAACTACTAAACTATTACGATATTAACTGATATAATAATACTGTTTTACTATAACAGATAGTTATTCGATATTTATGATTTTGATCTATATTATAATGTCCAAATTCTAGTCGTTAAACTTATCCTTAACATTACCTTAAACTTTTCGGTAACGCAAGACCCTATGAGTTTGACGTTTGATTTTACATTAATTTTGGGTTTATGATGAATTTTATAAATCTGTCAATTCTTTTTGTTTGTGCTCAAAGCAATCGCGGCACTCGTCATCAAACCATTCATTAGGTGATTTTGGTGGTTGTTTTCCGATTGTAGTTTGTGCTAAGGATATAATGTTTGATTGAAGCGTTTGACATTCTTCTGGTATGTTTAGTGGCATCTCAGACGGCACCTCACATTAATGGAACATCACATCTCTATCCAGCGTTTCCTGATGTTTAAATGCTTCGACATTCCAGCGTACCGTCGTTTTTGCTTGTCTATTAAACGTAGATGACAACTTGCGGTGTCCATATCAGCACCTCTATATTGATCGAACGTCAGTCACACTTGTAGAGTGTGTCTTAGAAATCATGACATGATCGATTTGATTGTCAGTTATTCCATCACTTGATTTCCACGTTGCTTTGTGTATTCTCTTATGAGGACAGAATGTCCTAGATATTACTAGATAATACACCATAGCCAGTTTACCTGCACGAAAGCCGTTATTGTTACCGGTATGGTGCAAGCTGTTAGGGCCGATATGTGTTTAAAGTTCTGTACTTCTTCCAATTTGAGCATTCAAGTCACCTACCACGGTTTTTATATCGTGCCGCGATATGTTATTAATGACTCCTTCGAGTTCTAGAAAAAACCGGTCTTTAATATCATCTGCTCTGTCTTCAGTAGGTGCATGAACATTGATGATCGTTACTCATTGTGCATTATCGAATATTAATTGGGCAAAAGTCGATAATATGTTGATTCACGCGACGATGTATGAGAAAGCCAACTCCAAATTCTCCTCCTGTTGATGACCGCAATAGTAGAGAGTGTATCCTTTGGTTGTTTCATAGATTCTACTACCTGGCTATCTTAGTTCTTGTAATTCCGCTATATCTAGTGTGTAGCTACCGCTTTGGTTTGTAAGTTTTAGTAGATCTCCTGGTCTTCTAAGGCTTAGCACGTTCCAGGTTCTCATTTTTAAATCCTAGTTCGGGTACTGTTTCCGAGAACGTTCTTGTAATGAATCCGAGATAATCCAAGGCCAGTGTACAGAATTCATGACCAATAATTTTTTACGGAAATGGAGTGTTAACCCATCACCCAACCCAAATTTTCGTGAATGGGTTCGTTCTGCATCTTAGGTCACCAGAAACAAACTTTTTACAGGTTTATATAGCGAGCCGCTTGATCCAAGACAGACGCCCGCTCCAAGCCGCCCCTAATATGGAGAACATACGCTTTTTACACTTTTATATAGCAAGCCGTTTGATCCAAGACAGATGCATGCTCCAAGCCGTACCTAACATGGAGAACAGACTCTTGAGTTGCATTGGTTATATGGCGCCAATGACTCGCCATGGTGCAGAATCATTGAGTATAAGCAGTATTTACTCTGCCCCTCTTAACTACACCAATCTAGTTCTGTTAGCGTTGCCCAGAATGACGAATTAGAAATATGGCTACCGCATTCTATCTCTCAAATTTATTCCGAACGTTTATACCACAGATAGAACCCTGAAAAAAAATTCACTAAACTCCAATAAAATTGTTCGTTGTATTAATAAACAGTAAATAATGAGCTACTTTTCATTGGATCTATAAACAATTTATCATTCGTTATTCGAAACCATTCGTAATATTAACAAATTATTTATCGAACCAACGATGTTGTTTATTGAGCCAACGAGAGGAGCTCAATAATCATTAATGTTTTTTATTTAACGACAATTTTATTGAATTTTATTTTCAGTGAATACATAATACTTTTTTGTGGTATAAACACCCATGATATCGTTAGTTTAATAGTAAAAACATATTATTCTATTAAACTATCGGCGGTATAAACTTAGCATTAGCAATCATGCAATTATTTCATACCTGTTTAAATTTATTTTGTTTTTAATGTATTTAGTGTTTAATTTTTATTTAATGTATTCTTATATTAATTTCTAATAAATGAGCTAAAAATCAAGTATTTCTTTGTTTAGTATATAATTAATTATAAAGTTATTTTAACTTAGTAAAAAGTTCAAATGTGTGTTAAACATAACATAACAAACATGCGTTAACTTAACTAAGAAATAGGTCAAAATTTAGTTTAAATGAACTATAACGCATAGTTTAAGAATGGTTAAATTAAACAAGCCACATTTTTAAAATTCGTTAAAAATAACGTTAAAAATAGTTTAATACAAACTAACATTTATTAACTATACATAAGTGAATTTGACTAAAAAATTTGTTAAGTTAAATGATTAGCAAAGGTCAAAATAACTAAGCAATTACTGATGTCATTTATAGTTAAAATTGACAGATGCAAAGTTCTAATTTACTAAGCAAAAGCAAGTGTTAAAGTAACCCATGCAAAATTAATAATATTAAACTTGCGCTTAGCTGGTTGAAAAACAACCGAAATTCTTGGTTAAGTTAAGTATGTTTTTTGGTTACAATTACCCAGAAATTTTTTTCAGTGTACAAGTATAGAGAACTTGGCTATAAATTATATGTGTTGATTAATCGATAACTTTCAAGCGTATACACGATCTCCCTTAATGAAAAGCTCGATAGTAAGTGAAGGAATATTGTTTTTACCTTTTTACCGCCAACCAAAATGACAAAGAAAATATTGCATTGAACTGAATTTGCTGTTCGAAAATCAAATTGATTAAATAAATTAGTTAATTAATTTATCGTATGGGTGGCGTAAATATGATTAAGTAGCAGATGGTTCATGTCATGGGTATGATCGTTAACTGATCGTGTGATCGTTTTAAGTTTTGTGGTGATTAATTATTTAGATTTAAATATATTAACCACCACAGGTCGATTAAGCTAAAAATTGATTACGCTGCATGTTTTGGTCTCACCTTTCAGTTTATGTGTCATTTGACATGATTTGTGACAATTCATTTCTGTCACTTTCAAAAAGGGTTTTGCAATTTTTGTCGATTTTTTGTCCTAAAAAAATATGAACACATTTGATCGCAGAAAGCTCTGGCTATCCATCTAGTCAAAATTAGTCTAAATAATGCAATTCCTGCATGCAACTGGCTATAAATCGGCCAAAGTCCTACAATCGCAAATTCTCCATACAAAAGAAAAAATGCTGCGATTCCTACACCCGTTGGTCGATTAAGCTAAAAATTGATTACGCTGCATGTTTTGGTCTCACCTTTCAGTTTATAAGTCGTTTGACATAATTTGTGACAGTTCATTTCTGTCACTTTCAAAAAGGGTAGATTACGCCTGGCCTGTTTTGCAAGTTTTTGTTGATTTTTTGTCCTAAAATAAATATGAACAAATTTGAATGCAGAAAGCTCTGGCTATCCATTTAATCAAAATTAGTCTAAATAAGGCGATTCCTGCATGCAACTGGCTATAAATCGGCCAAACTCTTACAATCGCAAACTCTCCTTACAAAAGGAAAAAATGCTGTCGGTCGATGAAGCTCAAAATTGATTACGCTGTATGTTTTGGTCACACCTTTCAGTTTATGTGTCATTTTGTATGATTTGTGACAATTTATTTCTGTTGCTTTCAAAAAGGGTAGTTATAACCCCTGTAGCCCTATTCCGGTACATCGTGAAATAGGAATTGAGAAATAAATTATAGCAATTTTTTCCTAACTAGTATTCCGTGTCGCGGGGAATAACAAATTCGTATTAGAAAATATTTCTTTATTTCATTTATTGCAGTTTTTTCTCAATTCCCAATTCCCAGGGAAATGCCGGAATAGGCGTACTGGCCTGTATTGGAAGTTTTTGTCGAATATTTGTCCAAAAAATATGAAAAAATTTGGGACAAAACGGACAAGGATAAAGCGCAACAAAAAATACTGAGTCGCGTTGTAAAAATAAAAAAATACGTTAAAATTCTATTCACATTAAACACAAATAGTGTCTCGCGGTGGAATTAGTTTTACAAAGATGGCCTACACACATTTATTTTTATAATATTTAAAATTAAACTAAATTGAAAATACTTTATTTTAAATTTAGGTTATGTCTAGTTTATTTTTTATTGAAATAGTAAATTCCATATCCTATGATACCAACTGCAGCAGCGGCACCAACTACTCCGCCAACAATTGCAGCAACATTTCTCTTGCCCTTCTTTTCTTCTGGGACTGGAAGTGGTTCTATTTCTAAAAGAAAAAAGCAATAACCTAATTCAGCACAATATGAAAAGTTATCTGTTTCTTACCGCTTTTATTTTTTTCTTTCAAAAATTTCAACAATGGTGCAAAATATTCAATCAAAGATTCGCCGCTGATAACAGTTTCACCAGTCATTTTTTCTAAAGCTACAGACCAATGTCGACTTAATCCTAATTCCAAGCCAGCACGTATCTTTGCTCCAGCTTTCTCAGAACCAGCAATATCACATTTATGTAAGGGCTTGGTTGGATCATTGGGAACGTATTGGCCGGCTTCACGACAAACAGCACGATGAAGTTGAAACTCTAAAATATGAGCAATAAAATATGATATATATTTTGAATCCGCTGCAACATGGTATTTTGCACCAGGATCAAAATCTGTTTCACTTCTTTCAACAGGTGCTGCTACTTTCTGATATGTTTCTCTATAAAAACAAAGGCGAAATTATTTTATAGAAACAATATAAATGTTGAAAGCACAACGAACCTTAAATACCACCAATGTTTATTCCATTCTGTTTCTGGTATTGTTTTACTAAAAACATCCCATCTCCATTTATCAATTAATAAACCGAACGGTAAAAATGCAACACGTTCCAAAGCCATTTGAAATAAAGAATTGATGTTGTCTTCATAAGAATCAGCATAATCAGTTAGGACTCCAATTTTAGAGAGATGTGTTGGTGAAGAAACAGAAAGTGCAATTAAATCTCCAACAGCTTCATGAAATGCAGGATTAGCACCCTCTCGTAAAGCAATGGGTTGATTTTTGTATAAAATATAATATTGTATATGACCCATTTCATGATGAATTGTAACAAAATCTTCCATGTTTAAGCTCGTGCACATTTTTATTCTGAAACAGGATTAAATTAGATTTAAACAGAAAACACGAGTGGTTCAAGCATACCTAAAGTCCTTTTGATCACAAAAGTCCCATGCTGACGCATGACAAACAATAGGTTGTGTTGGCTTTTCGATTACAGCTAAATCACCGTAACTCATATCATTTGGTTCTAATCCTAGTTCTTTGTAGAATTTATCAGCTTCTTGAAACATTTCTAAAACTGTGTATTTGTTCTGAAAAGAAAAAAATGTTAAAATCACAAGAAATGTTGACTTTATTAAAACAAACCTTAATGGCTTGTGTTACATAAATCAAACTTCCGTTTGAAAATGGTTTAAAACGATCGTACAAATTAACCCATGATTGTGCCCACATATTACCCAAAAGATGTGCGGGAATTAAATCGTCTGTTCTTGTATATTTTTCACCATAATATCTTTTTAATTTCTTCCCAACATATTTATGAAGTTCGTCATATAACTCCTTAACTTCACCCCACATGCGATCTATATTTGCAATAAAATTATCATCTTCATACATTTCTCTCCACATTTCACCATAATCAACAAAACCATTTGCAACTGCGGCTTTATTACCCATTTCAACGTATGTTTTGTATGACTCTCGCATTTTTTTTCCAGATTCATCTCGCCAATTTTTCCAAATGTACAGTAATTCGTCATAATCGTCGGAATATGCTAATCTTTCACTTAATTCAGGGTCCAATGTCCACGGGTTAAAACAATTATCCTTTTGATATGGGCAAAGTGTTGCTGTATTATATACAACCTCCATATCGCTTACTGTTTTTGTGAACGTATCTAAGTCTTCCGCACTAAGAGCAGCAGTTCCTAATTTTTTAATTTGTCTAACTTGTCTTTTTGTGAGTTCATCTTCAAATTCATCTGGATCGTAATTTCTAAAAACCAATGCTTGTTCCTTTGCAAATATAGCATATTCTGCTGTTTTTTTAATAAGATTATCTTGTTTAGTCTCATTAGATATATCAGTATTATACGCCCATTCTGCTGTTACCATAATATTGCACTGATTTGGTGCTTCCTTATTGTAGGCATCAAGAAACTCTAGAGCTTCCTTAGCTCGTTCTTCTTGGAAAAATTTACGTAATGGACGGAAATATTCCAATAAAGCTGCTGCACTTATTTTCTTTTCACCTGTTATTGCTTCTAATGCATCAGGCCATGGTTTTGAAGCTCCAAGAGCCAATCCAGCTTTTAATTTGTCTCCCGCAGCAGTTGATTGATAAAAATCGCATTTGTGTAATTCAGACTTTTCATTTGTTGGATCGTATTGTCCAGCTGCTATACATAACGATCGATAAAATTGGAATTCTAAGATGTGTGCTACGAAATAGGAAATATATTGTGAACTTGCTGGAATATGATATTTTGCACCAGGATCAAAAAATTCTGCATCGTTTCTGATAGAAGGTGGTGAAACTTTTTGATAATAATCTCTCAACTCCCACCAACGTGAATTCCAATTTTTTTCTTCAACTGCACCGCTAAAAACTTCCCAGCGCCATTTATCTATCAGCAAGCCGAATGGTAAGAATGCAACACGTTGAAGCGCCATTTTAAAAAGAGCATTAATGTTATCTTCATTGCTATCCGCATAGGAGTCTAATAATCCAACTTTTTTTAAATGCTGAGGAGTGGATACGGAAAGGGCAATTGTATCTCCAACAGCCTCGTGAAAACCTGGATTAGCTCCACCACGAAGTGTAAGCGGCTTATCTTTGTATTGTAGATAATATTGAATGTGTCCCATTTCGTGATGAACTACAAGAAAATCATGCATATTCACTTGAGTACACATTTTAATACGAAAATCAGTTTCATCGCAGAAATCCCATGCAGAAGCATGACAAGCTACAATTTTGTCTTCTGGTTTCTCAATAAGTGCTGGTGGAACTTGGTAACTCATGCTATTGTTTTCTAATCCCATACTCATATAAAATTCATTCGAAACCTCAAACATTTTATATGCATTATATTTTAATTCTTCCATTTTTGATGTAACGTCAATACTACTCGCATCCTTAAATGGTTTTATATCTTCGTACAAGTTCTCCCAAGTTTGTGCCCACATATTTCCTAAGATATGAGCTGGGATGTTTTGACTGTTTTTATCAAGTTTATCAGGATACATTTTCAATAGTTTTGATTTAACGTATTTATGGAGATCATTATACAGAGGCTGTACTTCGTTCCATAATTCATCTATTATTTCTTTGAATTTAGGTTCATCATATACGGCAGTCCACATTTCACCTGCATCTGCAAAATCTGTTCGAATAAAAAATATACCTTAGTTAGTTATCAATTTATTTAATCTATCCAATGGGATTTCTTGGGCTCGCGAGTACATATATAACTATAAGCTGAAGGTTTATGTAGATCAATTTTATACTTCTAAACAATAAAGAAACTACTTTTAAAACCGATCCAAAACTTCAATTCGATAGCATAAAATCAATTTTGAAGGTTGATGGACACCAAAGTCTCACCACAACATGTTTTATGTTAGTGTGTTATTAAAAAAAGTTAGAGATAAAGAAGTTGTTGTAAACAGTATGAAAATAATTACATTAGTGTACATTTGCTTTTATAATATAAAAATTCAAAGAAATGAGGTTTCCTACAGACATATCCCGCTTATGCAATTAAGCAACTATATTCAGTTAAAGACCAGCTTGTTAATTACTAGATCATACAACATCATGCAGATTAATTGAAACAAACTAACTACTTTTCAAGAAAGCTTATTTGATCTCTAACTTATTTGATCGCTAATTTTTCATATATCCGAACTGATCAGCTAGAGTTCTGATTATTTTTCATTCATATATTTAAAAAGAAAAATTAAAAATTATATTCTAGCATTTCTCATTACCACTTTTTGAAATCATTGCTTCTACGTCAACAAAATGTCTACGCAAAAACTTTATTTATAAGCGTAGCGAAGCACGCCGGGCCCTCCTAGTAATAAAAATTCTAACAATCTCTCAAACTATCATACCAAACACACACATTACAAAATTGTCGAAAAAAACAAAGAAAATAACGTCTATACTGCTAACTCCACCAAATCATTACATAAACTGTAAAAAAAAATATAAAATACTATAAACAAAGACTTGGACGATCCCATTTGATTTGATTTGAGGGGAGGCAGTTGAATTCAAAAATACGTTTAAATTCGTCTATAACTTTTTTATTTATGAGCCGAAAAATCCCAAAAATCTAGGTTACACTTATATCAATTAGCAGTGCAAATTTGGAATGAGCGAAAATTCTTATAAAAAAGCCTTAGGCTGTACAAAGTACAAAGTTAGCGTATTAATATATAAGAAGATTATAAAATTCATAACCATACTATTCTATAGAAATAACACTTACCATTAAGTTTTGCCGCCTTGTTCATTAAACTTACATATTCAGCGTAATCTGTTTTCATTAATTTGCCTGATTTATCATGCCACTCATTAAAAATATATTCAAGCTCTTCATAATCTCTTGACTTTTCCATTCTATCATAAATTTCGTTATCAAGTGTCCACGATGGGCTTGCACATGACTTGTCTGTGAAGGGACAAATTTTCGCACTATTGTAGATGTTACTCATTCGAACGCGTGCTGCATTTAACTAAACAAAATTATTTATTAATTTAAAATTTGGAAAATAATTAAATAAATATTGTTTTACATTTTTTAAGTCATCATCTTCCAAACGCGATGTACCGATCGTTCGCAATGATTTTATTTGTCGTTTCACATTTTCATCGACATAATCATCTTCTTTACTGTTTTTGAAATTTTGTTCCCATTGTTCTTTTTGAAAGTTTGCATAGTTGAGTGATGTTTCTTGCTTTAAAGAAAAAAATAAAAGTATTTATTTGGAAAGAAATTTTATTATAAATTCAAATAATATTATTGTATTACTTTCATTTTACCAATTGTATCGAATATTTCTAAAAAATGTATTGTCCCTTCAAGATTTGAACTTACCTATTCTTTCTAATAATTAATAGTTTTGCCTAGCTCAACAAATAACATCTAAAGTTTTTAGCATTCTCAATACTAAGGAATGTGAACTTGAGCTTTATACCATAAATATTCAAAATAAAAACCTAGATATCTATGCAATACAAACACCTTCACAGTGGACTAACAATTATGTGGAACGATTATGACACCTGGATGAAGATTTCGACACAAGTCACTGTTTCAGCAACTGATACTATTCATCATGAAATTCCAACATTAACTAATTCTAAGCCAATGCATAGAAAGCAATAAAGATTATCACAATCAACTAAAAGTGAAATACATTCAAAAATAAAAAAAATATTGGATGATTCAATTATCGAACACACTCTCAGTCCGTGGAGCTCTCCTTTTTTACTTGTTCCAAAAAAGTCAGATATGGATGAGAATGGATGGCGCTTGGTGGTCGATTTTAGAAAGTTCATTGAAACAACTATCAATAATATTTTTCCCTCACCAAATATTAATGAAATTTGGAACAGTAAGGTCATTCAAAATACTTTACTTCATTAGACCTCGCAAGTGAGTATCATCAAGTCATGCTAGACCCAAAGGACAAGGGAAAAACTTCTTTTAGTTCGGATTGAGGACATTTTCATTTCATTAAAATGCCCTTTGGCTTAACAGGTGCACCTTTCAAAAATTTATAAATTATGTTTTAACAGGCCTTTACGGTTTCAAATGTTTTGTTTATTTGGACGATGTAGTTATTACTTCGGTCGGAATGACCTAAGTATTACATTCATGAGCCAAAAGTGAAATTCTTACCCCCACTTTTTTTGGCATTTCTCGACGTTTTAGGATCTACTGATTCTAAAAAAGCAAAAAAGTGTATTTCTGTCCGCCGGCCGTCCGGCCGTCATTACCTATGAAATCTAGAAAACCGCTGGAGGAATTTCAAAATTTTTTTTACTAAAAACAGGTATACTCAAGGGACAGATCCGAAAGGACGCTGTGTTCGATAACTGTACCGGAAGTGTGTAAAAAATCATTAAGTGTTTCAAAAATAGCAAATTTTCTTATTTTTGGCTTAAAAAACTTTCATTTTAAGTGATTACGAGTAGGAACCATGAATTTGGAGAAATCTTGGTGGTAGGGATTTCTATGTGAGGTCGAAAACTAGATTATTGCATCAGGAGTTTGTCAAAAAAAATTTGTCGAGTGTGTCAAAAGAAAGATTTTTATTTATTTTATTACCCATTTTTTGGAAAATATAAAATTAATTATTTGTATGATATGAAATTTTATTATTACTATAGAGAATTATGGCATTATAAGTTTGTCAAAAAACAATGTCAAGTGTGTCAAAAAATGATTTCATATATTGTTTTAGCCAATTTTTTGGAGAAAAAAAAATGTAGCGGCTTTTATGACGTAAATGTAATTGAACATGAAATTGGACATGGAAATTTTTGAATTTGTTATAGTTTTTTAAATCTTTTTGGAATTTTGAAAAAAGTTTGTATTTTTGATTTTGTAATAATTTTTGGGATATTTTTAGAATTTTGGAAAAAGTTTTAATTTTTGATTTTGTAATAATTTTTGCAATATTTTTAGAATTTTGAATAGAATAGAATTTTTGAATTTTATGTATTTTTTAGAATTTTGAAAAAAGTTTCAATTTTTGATTTTGTAAGAATTTTTGAAATGTTTTTAGAATTTTGAAAAATTTAAAATTTTTGATTTTAATTATAATTTTTGGAATTTTGAAAAAAGTTTAAATTTTTGATTTTGTAATAATTTTTGAAATATTTTTAGAAATTTGGAAAAAGTTTGAATATTTTAAGAATGTTTGGAATATTATTGGAATTTAGAAAAAGTTTAAATATTTGATTTTATTCTAATTTTTGGAACATTTTTGGAATTTTGAAAAAAGTTTTAATTTTTGATTTTGTTATAATTTTTGCAATATTTTTAGAATTTTGGAATAAAATTTTGATCTTTGATTTTGTAATAATTTTTGCAATATTTTTAGAATTTTGAAAAAAGTTTGATTTTATATATGGAATGCTTTTGAAGACAAACTCTTCGATACACTGAAAAATTTATTAACTTGTTCTTCAATTTTACAGTTCCTCGATTTTACAAAAACCTTTTATGTAACTCCCGATGCTTCAAATGTCGCAATCACAGATATATGACTCAGAAGAAATTCCTATTGCTTTTGCGAGTCGTGTTCTTAATAAATTTAAACGAAATTATCCCACCACTGTTACCACTATAACGTTGCGTTTACCATGATTGTTCTCTGTTATTATTTGTTCTTAATTCTTTATTTCTTATTGATTTTTAATAAAAGATTTAATTATGATTTGATGTTTATTGTAAATTTCATATTTATTATTACAATAATATAATTTAAAAATAAAAAAGTTTAACACTTTATAATGTATTTACAGAAATATGCGCACACTACACAAATGCGTGATATAGGTCACTAACAATTATACAAACACTCCACCAATAAAGGATGAATCTGGTCAAATCCTCACAATACGTGAACAACAGCTAAATAGACGGAAAGAATACTTCGAAGACAACTGCCAGCAACATGAAGATAATTTGCAGTCTCCGGATGACAACTATAACGAAACCATCAGCACGCATCCACCAACGGAACGGAAAGTTAGAGAAGCCATACAGAAACTCAAGAATAACAAATCTGCTGGTACCGATAATATATCAGAAGAATTACTCAAGGCAGATGCAAACACAACAGCAGTAGCTCTAACACCACTATTAGCTGATGTATGGAACAAAGGTAAAATACTAACCAAATGGAAAGAGGGTAACAATTCCAAAGAAAGGTGATCTATGAGAATGCAAAAATTGGTGAGGTATATCTCTGCTCAACACAACAATGAAAGTACTAGCGATGATCATTCTCGAAAGAATATCTCCATCAATTAACATGAAACTAAGAAATGAACAAGCCGGCGTTGTACTTTTTGGTTCCTCCATATCTTTTCTTCACTGCAATAGTTTTTTTTGTTTTATCAACCACAAACTTTGTTAGTACCACCGTTGAAAGGTTTAACCATTTGTGTATAATACGTTCCAATAACCGTTTTGCAGTGTCTAGCATACAAATTGATCAATAGGATGATGGTTCCACTGTTTTGCACTTGCCCTTGAGCAAAATCACCAATCGTTGTTTTTTCCATTTTTCAGGGCCTAAGATAGGTTATGTAAACATCTACAAATATGAACAGTTGTGCAAGGACTGCTACCCTTTAAATAACTTTCTGAAAGCCATAGTGCAGGCAGTCCATCCAATTCTTTTGTTGACTTTACTTTTCGATGATTTTGTTTTCGCACCACCATTCACCCCATTTTGTACTTTTCCTAGTTAGCACATCACTTACAAATGTAATATCGATAACATTGTTGCCACTGCCAATGCAAAAGTTTGGGATGTTTTCGGGTTTTGAAAGGACTAAGTTAAGATTAATAAATTCTTCTAGTAGTACTCTACCCCATTCAGTTGTACAGTTTGTTATGCCCGCCAAATTACGTGTTGTTAAAAATGAATGCAGAACAATTGAGGGTCAGCATTGGGTGTATTGACTGGAATTTAAGGCTTGACAGTTCAAACAACTAAATCGGTTGCGTTAACCACGAAGATTAGATTCTCGCTAATTCATTCTATAATTTCCATCTCTGACCTACCCATATATATGTTCGGCAATATCATAATTTTACATTTAACATCATATTCATCATACATACAAATAACTCTTTGACTCACCCTTGTCCATAATACACATTTTACATTAACAATCAAGGTTATAATAGTTTTGTGAATTCTCTTTACAACGTTTCCGTTTCGAATTTTGTTTATTTGCCTTGTTTTTAATAAAAACGCTAACGTTTTAATTTTTCTCTTCATATTATAACAATGCAACGGAGGAGGTAGAAATGAAATTTTACAATACATGAACATATTTTAAACGGGTGGTTCTTACCATTGTTTATATTTTATAAATTGGTAGAAGAACAGGAAAAATGTTATGGAAAAAAATGATACAATCTGTTATTAACTGGTTACGTTTTCTAAATAGTAAAGGTATTGATTACAAACAATATGAATAACGAGCACCTGTTTCGTGCAATTACTCCTACTCCCTCATGTTCATGTTTATTTTTAATTTTTGAAATATATAAAGTAGGGTTATTCTTCAAACTCTGGAGTAATGATTAGAACTTAAAAATGAAATCATGTAAAATTAAATCAAAGAATAATGATGTGATATTTTATTTAAATCAAAATTTATGTTGATTTGTTTACAAAAAATAATATTCAAAGGAAAGTGTATTTGCTTTATAATAAGTTATAATAAATTTTTTCTAAAAAAGATGATTGTGATGATGACAAATAAATGTTTATAGTGGAAATAAAGACAACTCATAATGTGATCATTAGTTTGTTAATATTCCTTTTCTAAATTATTTCCATTTTTGTTATAATAACAACAACGGTTCGTGATCTTTATTCAATTTTAGGCAGCAAATTGTCAGATTCATCGACTAAATTTCAAAATTTTGATGCAGTTATTGAAGTGTTATCTGAAGGAAAAACGTAATGTTTACAATCGATGCGAGGAGGATAGTTTAATTCTTGTCGTTGGTGATTTTGGTTTGCATTGTGGATATGAACAACAGCATGATACAAAAATTTTAAAATGGTGCTGCTAAAATTATTATAGCCTTATTTGTTTCTGCTAAAGAATCAAACAGCGGGGCAACATTTGTGGCGATAACTTTTCGTTTTATTTAAAAAAAGTTTAACTCCTGTGTTTTGAAAGAAAAGTTGCCTGGAATCAAAACATGGAGTGTCATTCGTTTTTTCATTATTATTAATTTGTTTTTAATTTTTCATTGAAATGTCAGATTGATAAATTTTCTCTCCATCTTTAATTTAATAATTTTTAGTATACATATATATAAAATAAAATAAACTCCTAGTTCGTTAATGTTTCAAATTCAATAATTTATAACATTGTATACTTATATTATATATTGGATATGTATCAATATAGGATGGTTAACATTTGTGTATTATTAAAACCGAACTTATGAATTTGTATATATTGTAATAATATTAAAATACAGTTGTTGCTATCGCAAGTCAATGTGTAAAAAATTATATCATTAGTTCATCTTGCTTTATTTAAATTGCTGATACTACGAAGTACGAATATTTCTCATATATGGGTATGGACTAGGAACAATAAATCGCTTGTATCGGAATCATAAAAATACGTCTCAAGAGATATAAGACGTGATAGTATATCAACTACATCAACGTTCAGCTACCTCAACTCTGAAAAATACCGTTATATCCAGTGTCCAATAATTCTCCAGCCAGCAATTCTACATTCATATTTCTGAAAAGTAATTGAATTTATTAGTGTCAAATTTCCTGAACAACCACATCATACGGACAACGCCACTTGAAGAACCTGAAGCTACTGGACACCTAGAAGCTACCAAACATTCAACATATATTAAAGTAAGCTTTGTTTTATGCAATTTGTTTTGATTTACTATATATAACTCTTTTTTCTATGATAGCAAATGAGAAGTCTATTTTCATCACGCTTAATGCCCTGTGAAAATCGCTTTTTTTACAACTATAGTGTAAAAAGAATAACAAATTGTAGTTGCTATGGTTTCTCACATAATTTTACAAAGTTTTTTAAACAACGCAACCATGAAAAAATAGAATATGAATTTTTAATGTTATGTCACTTCGCTAGAGTTGTAACTTAATTTTTGGTTTATATTCATTAGCGTTGACATTTTTTGATAGAGTTTATCTAGTCGGCTAGCCCTGATGAGAATGATAAACTTTTTTAAAGTTTAAAAATTTCTCATTGGTTCGAAACTAGATCGCTCTAAAATTGTATGGATTGCAAAAAGTTTCATAATTTGCACTATAATTTTTTAGATTCAGTTCTTATATTATTCTTGATGGGAGATTTTCCATTAGCTTAGCTTCGTTATACTAAACTAATTTGAATGCTCCGTGGAATAAAACCATCGGCCAACTGCTTTAATTGTATTCGGACCTCAGATGGTTGTGTAAATTTGTCAATTCGTTTTGCTCTCTTTACAACGTTATTCGTCAATCGGTATAGGGATTAACCTGAAACCTATATAGTTATTATTATCGATTCTTTTTTTTCTCTCTATATATATATTTATGTAATTCTTATTCGCGAGAGCCTATTGTAAATCAATTGTAGTTTGCATTTGCTGTAATACGTATTCGTCAGATTCTCGTACTACTATGGAATCCCAAGTGCCTGGTTAAGTCTGGACTTGATTTGTAGTAAAACTACTGAATTCTAATCGTAAATGATATGATCAAGTTGTCCGATTTGGTTTAATGTAAGAAAACACCAACTTGATTGGGTCAAGTAAATAACTCACTGTATCGGTTGTTCAATATCCTTAATCTATGCTAATGCTAATAATAGGAATATTTCCTCCCAAATGTTGTGTAAATGATGTCTACATTTGAAATATTTTTACGTGTCTATTACAATTCAATAACCAGTATTTCTTAATAACGAATTTTAAATGTAAATTTCCCTAAAAAAGGAGAAAATCGGTAACGATTCGATATTATTCACTGATATATATAGCGGTGAAAATCATATAAATGAAGATTCTTATTATTACAATTGTTTTTGGTATTGTGACTGTGCGGCAAACAGTAACCTCGGTTTTTCTTTGATTCATTTTGTGTGAAATATTTTTGTTTGTGACAGATTGTCAGACATTGGTGAAACGCGTGTAAAATGTATTTTTTGATGTTTAAAATATGCTTATAAATAAAATCGATTCCGTTTCTGTGATAGTTATTTCTGTGATAGTTATTCCTGTGATATTACAAGTAAATTTTTCGTGTCTGTGATATCTAGCTAAATTTTTTTAGAATAACAAATTATTAAAACCAGAGATCCGAGGAGATTAATTTTGCTGTTTTTGATGTTTTCATCGTCCTTGACAGGTCAAATTAAATTAAATTAAAACCCAGTATAATTTCCTATGGAAAATTCAATTTAATAAAATAGTAGTTCTGCGTGTAGTGTAAAATAATAAAACTTTATTGATACATTTAAAAAAAAAACACAAGTTATAATAAATGTTAAAACATGATTAATAATTAATGAACCGGGAGCAGCGCTATCGCGCTGCAAAAATTTTCGGTACCTCAAAATTTTTTAGTCAGTGCCTCCAGGTGCCTTGCCGAAAACTATTATGCAAAAAAAATTTTTTTTCAACAAAAATATTTATTTTAATTCAAATTCATAAAAATTCATTTTGTAAATTCAGTATAAATCTTATGCTTAGAATAGTAGATTTTTATACAAGTGGTGAAAACGTTTTTACCACGCGTAGAAAACGCTATTTTTTCTACGCTTGTAAATATAAATGATAATATTTTCAAATTCATCTACTAAAAACTTTCAAAACGACATATCTAAATTTGACTGTGTAAAAAATAAACAATTATATATCGCATTTTTACCAGTGTACAATAATGTTATGTTACTATTGTGTTCGCCTACAGATGGAATAATAACAGGAGAACACAATAATAACGTTATTTTACACAGGTAAAAATGCGATATATAATTGTTTATTTTTTACACAGTCAAATTTAGATATGTCGTTTTGTAAGTTGTTAGTAGATGAATTTGACAATATGAATAATGAAAATAGTTCATAAATTTTCTCTAAAAACTTTTACAGATATTACAGATATTTTTTTACCGACTGGAAGTCATCGTTTAAAGTATAAATTTAAAAAATTGTAGGTAAAGTTTCAATTAAAAACAAATAAAAATAAATTTTTTAATAAAATTTATTTATGTATTTAATAAATTTTTTTTTCTTTTTTTTTAGCGGAAAGAACTCAGAGAATATATTTTATAGCTGACAGTTAATTATCGGAGGAAAAAATTATACGATATATCTGATACAAATTTTATTTTATCGCTCCGATCTCTCCGATATAGAAAAAAAACACACACTCATTATTAGTTTAATTAATTAATTACACACAATTGATATAATGATTAGTTTCGATTCGATTCGATCAAAATATTCAAAATATTCAATCCCTTCAAACTACTGCGATATTGACAGAAATAAACACAGCAACAGAAACAGTAAATCAAATTCAATCTCAAATTTTCAATCCTTTAAATAACCACCACCTGTAGGCGACCACCGAAACTTATTTACTTTCAGTCCTAGTGACTGAAAACATTTTCAGCCACTACTTAGAAAAAGTTTCGCTTTCACATAGGTGTTACTATATATTAAAATGACATTTTCATAGCTTGAAGTAGAAAAATAGTTATTTAGGTATCAAGGGAATTATGAGGATGTTAATTACCGAGGGAAACGTTTACTACCCGAGGGCCTCTGGCCCGAGGGTTAGTAAGTTTCACAAGGTAATTGACATCTAATAATTCACGTGATACATAAATAATTTTATGTTTTACTACCTAAAACATTAGTTAAACTAAAACATTCATTTTTATCAAGTATTTGATAGCATGATTTTTCGTTTTAATTGATCAAGTTAGTTGTTTTTCATTTCAAATTGTATTGCTGGGTTATTGTTATTCGTTACTATGGCTTTATGTAAATAATGTTGTTTATAAATAAACAAAACAAAAATTTATAATGAAAACTAGGTCTATTATGAATCCATAACTCTCTCTTATAATTCCCTTGGGAATTAAGAATGTCATTATTATGTCGGTAACTAAGGTCTAAACAACTTATAATAAATCAGTAAAACATAAAAATATTAATACACTTCACTTGGTCTAACAATTATAAATTATAAAAAATATTACAGATGAATAATGAATGCGCTTTAAGCCAATTTATATTTATTAAGTAAATTTTTTGGAGGATGCCAATCACATAAGCTATTGCCTTCGGTGAGCTGCTTAGCTATCATCAATGCGTTGATGGTTTCTGTCTTCAAACAGTTCCTATTTTTTGTTTTGATGTTGTTAAAGTTGATTAATTAATAGAGTGCCTCTAAACTTCTTTTAAAGTGCCTTTAAGTGCCTCAGTGCCTCACATTCTTCATAAGTGCCTGAAAGGCACTAAAGTGCCTCTTTTGACAGCGCTGACCGGGAGTTCAGATTAGAACATTTTTCGTAGCTAGTAGCTTAATTTTTTTTTTGAATGAGTAGTCTAATTACAGTTGGACATATTCAAATTAGTGGTAAAAGTTTGATGACCAAGAGTGGAGAAATAAAAATAACTGTTTGTGAAGTGATAGGTACCAAAATTTTTTTGTTTGCATAAACGCTTTAAATTCCAAATTTTATGGTTGAATTAGCGGGGCTAATTGATTTTTTTTATTACCAAAATCAGAACACTAAATGAACTAACTGTTTTATGTATTAAACATGTATAAAAATACACTGACTGATTTATTAAGTAAATTTACAATTTGTAGTTGAAACATAATTTGATAATAATTCCGAGTTATAGATTAATTAAATACTAAAATAAAATTACTCAAATTAATTCTGTTAATTAAATTAAATACAAAAAGAAACAACGTAAATTAACGAAACGTTGGCCAAGGTGACAGTGTCACCATTTTTCTTGTATAATTGCCAACCAATACTAATAAAGATAATAATCAAATACAGAAAACTGTTAACGTAAATAAGATCTTTTGATTTGGGTGACGGATTGATTGGTGCGGTTTACTAACTGTAAGGAGGAAGTCGTGTGATATCGTGATCTGACTACAGGGAGAAGGGTTACCATGTTGGGCAGTGGATAAATAGTTGGCGGTACACATATCTCAACGCACGTTCTGATTTTGTTCTTGCACAATTGAATTCAGCAGTATATGGTGCGCACGTACCCCAACGTTTACCTACCTTCATTTGGATCAACAACTTACATATCAGTGTGCCTACTTATGTAACATTTAGTCGTATCTGAAGTCAACCAGTGTATATATAACTCAAATTTTAACTGCATTGTTTTGGATCAACAACTTACCTATCAATGTGCCTACTTATGTAACATTTAGTCGTAACTGAAGCCAACAATTGTATATATAATTCAACTTTGAACTACGTTATTTTGGATCAACAACCAACCATGATTGGCTAATCAACTCCGATTAACAAAGGGGGGGGGGCGGGTTCAGGATATAGCCATGTGGTGAGGGTTACTGGATACTTTTATTTTTATTTTTAATTTTATGTATGAATGAGTATGAATGCGAGTGTGAGTATGGGGGGGTGGGGATGCATGTTTGTTGAATAAATTTCTGCGAGTATGAATGTGAGTGTGAGTATGGGGGGGTGGGGATGCATGTTTGGTGAATAAATTTCTATCTTCTACTTCCGTTAATTAACAATACGGATGAGGGTCGAATAAAAAGAACTGATGTTATAGACATCAACGTTTGCTTTCATGTCAAACATGGGCTACATGAATCGAAGATGTTGTTCATGGCGGATTTGTTTTACCGAAAAATATATTTGTCGTTTCGGCTTACGTCCACCACAGCATCCGTTTATATTTTGTTTTATGGTAATCTATGGTACAATAGATGAGGAAGCTAGGAACAATTTCACAAATGGGAATAATTGGATGTGTAATCATTAGGCCCAGGAAATTGAATCAACTGACACTATTGTTGTTCGTATTCGGTCAACTATTACATGTAATCTCTCCGATGTATTTGATTGACTTAACTGGATTATTAATGGTAATACCAACTGTCTAAAATTTGCAAGCTGGCAAGGAACAAATTTCTTTATGCTTGTTTTATTTTTTTTTGTTAAAATATTTAGCCTAAATAATTAAAGATGTGATATTCAACCAATTTGATTCTGCAATTCTCCAAATTGTGCCTTATTAACGATAATGAAGAAATGACTCGTCATCAATTTAATTACGTTGTATTAGGTTTTGAATTATTTCCGTTTGGTATTTTTGTTCATATTGGAGATATCAAACTATATTCTGCCTAGTCTCCATGAAAACAAATAACACGGTCATATAATTTACAATTGCTATAAATTTAATTCAGTTCGGACAATAGAATTAAAACACGGTAAATAAACATGTATCAATTTTAAACATGTATCAACAAAAATCAAAAAAATTTTAAGGTGTGGCTTGTTTCAAGTGTGTTTGAATGTGAGCATGGATGTGGGTATGGGTGATAGTGTACATGTGTGAGAGCGCGCGTGAGCGAGTGTCTGCGAGTGAAGGTGTGAGAATGTGAGAACATGTGAGTGAATGTGGGGTTGAACGTGCGGATCGCGGTTCTTTCGCCAAAGGGGTCGCCAGAGTCTCCTTTTTTTCACTTGCTTTCTTTCCATTTCTGTTTACATCACGTAATTCGCGTACATTTCCGTATTTGGGCTGGATTAGCAGGATTTACACCTCGAACTCAATACTGCCGCTAGCCCGGAGCATATAAACAACCAAAACTAATTACGCGACCTGCTACGCTGCTTCATTGGTTCGCCAGTGAAAAAGCGCTCCATTACACGACAACGACTCATAGATTCGAACTAGTTATGCACATATGTTCAAACCAAATATTTGTCTAGTTTTATAATTCGTTTTTATTATTTTTGTAAACTCAGTAAAGCCTAATCGAATCTTATATTTATTATTATTCACCAATCATTGAGCTAACATATTATAATATTTAAACAAAACAACATTTAACTTGTTGTTTGCAAAATTGGTAGCACTTACAATCAAAACAAAAGTCTAATCATTTCACCACACATTTCACTATGCAAACAAAAATTGTACTCACATATTTCGCTTCGTTCTCTTGATTTCCAACATCCGTTTGAACTGCCCAGTTTGCCAGTGCATTCGGATTACAAAATGTTTTAGCTTTTGTATTATATTCTTCTAAAATTGCTTTCATTTCTACTTCAGTAGCTTTCGGCTTAATACTATCACCATTTATCACATTTGAATTTGACGGATGACCATAACTAAATTTAAATATCACCAGAAATATTGTGAAACTTGAAAATAACTAAACACAAAACACCATTAATTAATATTTAATTCAAAACACAATTTTTTTTGTTTATAAAATACCTTCATAGTGAATTTGTAAATTTTACAAGTAACTAAAAACTAGAAAAAAATACAAATAAATAAAATTAACTGCCAACTTGTTGTGCGTTCAATCTTTCTTCAATCGAAAATGGAAATAAATTTCAAATATTTCGAATTATAATTTATTTAAAGATTAATTCTTATCAAGTAGATATAAAGCATTGTAATATTTGGTAAATGTGTACAAATTAAAAAAAATGAAACAGAGTAAACGATATGCAACGATATGCTTACACGTAAATTCAAAAATGTTGTTAAGATATTACTTAAATTTTAAGTACATACTTAAGGTTATTAAACACTAATACTCATTCAGTTGAAATTAAAAAATATTACAGTTTATAGAAATCATTATTATATTATTTATGTATTTATGAAACTATCGAATTATTAAATTCGTGAGAAAATTTTTCGAGGGGGACAAAACGGGGGTAAACAATGCTTATCTGTACACCAGTCGCTTCGACGGCGAAAACTATAGAGCCAGTCACAAATTTAATTTCTTAACGTTTCCTAGCTTAATGCGAAGAGCAAAATAGCTTTTGGACTCGATCACTGAATTGTTGGTGAGATCAAAAATTCGATGTAAACATTTTTGCTTCTAGAAGAGATCTAGAAACAACAATTAATACGAAATTTTAAGAACCCTAACAGTTTAAATCCAATATAGTATTCACGTTAATGCCTATCTTTATTCCAAAATGTTTTGAATCACCACAATGTGATTCTCTAGCTGTAATTTTGCGTTTTCTTTCAGAAGTTTGCACAACAAAAACCCAAAAGCTGCAGAGCTGATTTCAATTTTTTTTGCGCAATACAGCAGCACTCCATCATAAAAAATATAGTTCTAATTTTGTTCTTCACTTTATATGCGACAAAATTTAACTGTCGTTTAACGAAGAGAGTATATATCGGAAATTTTACAAACTATGTATGGGTAGTTCTACAAACTTGGGCGTTGTGGGCGGCATGGCTTATTTAGTATATTAATATAGAAAAAATAAATTTATTTCAAATGAAATTCGAAATCCTTAACTATCTCTAGCATGACCTCCTAAACAAACCCGTTTTGAAATATATTTCTTACAAAAAATATGATTCAAAACGTAAAATTATCAGTCCCCTGGTGTGTCCCTTTTTGAAAGTCAAAGCTGGTAAACTAAATAATCAAAGATTCTAAGTGTGTAGAGACAAATTTACTAAATTTAATAATAATGCGTTATCAATGTGAAAATAATCATAAAATTACTCTATATTTCTTTTAACTATCGTTTTTTTTAAGAATCGGGCAGAAAACGTGGTTTTTGGAAATTTTTTGACTCAATTTTGTGATTTTGGTATCAATTGATCGAGCTTGGCCGTCTCCCAAATTTTTTTGAGAATGGGGTGGTAGGACTAACCCCCACCCCGTACACCCTCTTTAAGTTTTAGCATATAAAAATCTATATAAAATAAATGGGAAGCGATAAAAAAAATTTAATTGCACCATTATCTTTTATTCAGACCGGCGCAACTTTTGAATCAAAAAGTTGGTTTTCACCCCCACCCCCAACCAACCCCGTGGGTGGAGTTGACACATTAAATGAGTAAAATATGTCATGTGGGGTATCGTTAGAATCAGAATTTCATAACAAATACAATCCCACATATTACCCCCTGATCTGTGAAAAAAATTTTTTTTGCATGTCATGTTTGGTGTCGATTTCAATATAATCGGGGATGCTGATGATGCTTCAATGATGATGATAAAAATGGGGGCCGGACTCGGGGTAGTCCAAAAAGGGGTGGAGGTTGGTGGGTCGGTTATAATAAATATCGAAATTATCGTCATAATAAAAATTGGGGTCGGACTCAGGGTCGAATAATAGGTGGGGGTTGGGGGTCGTTTATACAAAGTATCGAAATTATTGTCATTATTATCGATTTTTACATAATCGAAGGTGCTGAGTTCAAGAGTGATGTTAAAAATGTTGACCGGACTCAGGGTAGTTCAATAAGGGGTGGGGGTTGGGGGTCGGTTATAAAAAATATCGAAATTATCGTCATCATTATCAGTTTTAACATAATCGAAGATGCTGCGTTCAATTATGATAATTAAAAGTGGGACCGGACTCAGGGTAGTCCAATAATAGGGGGTGTTGGGGGTTCGGTTACACAAAGTATCGAAATTATTGTCATTATTATTGATTTTTACATAGTCGAGGATGCTGAGTTCAATAGTGATGTTAAAAATGTTGACCAGACTCAGGATAGTTCAATAAGGGTTGATAGTTGTGGGTCTGGTCATAAATAGTATCAAATTATCGTCATTGTTTCGAATTTAACATAATCAAAGTTGCTGAGTTCAATGGTGATGACAAAAATGGTGAGGATTCATTCAGGGTAGTTCAATAAGGGGTGGGGGTTGGGAGTGTGGTCATGAATAGTATCAAAATTGTCGTAACTAGTGTTAATTTCAACATACTTGAGGTCGCTGAATCTAAAGGGCGGGAGTTGGGGGCTGAAAGCCGAAAATGCTCACATATAAATTATGAGTATTGATTTTGGATGATAAATCGAGGGCACTGAATTCAATGGTGATGCTGAAATTAGTATTTGGGCTCTATGAAAGAAACTAGAGGATAAGGGTTTGGGTTTAAAATTGAGATAATGTTCAAATATACATAATAAATATTGGTTTTTCTATGAATCGAGAATGCTGAATCTTGTAATGTGAAGTTTATAAAATAAAGAATAAATGACATTAAATATTTTATAAACAGATTTTTTTCCGTCTAGTTTACTCAATATGGTTTAAAGACGAGGTTAAATTATTTATACAAGAAAATGATGAGCACTCAAATTGATACAGTCTTATTTTTGTGGCACTTGTTTGTATATTTCAATAATAAAAATATAAGAAATATAAAGAATTTGCTATTTTAGTTTATTATTTTTCTTATTTAATAATTTTAAAATATTTTTCTGCCGTGTTTCGACGATACATCAATTTGACGATATAATTCAACTAACATTTAAGAATAACCCACTTTTAATGGGCTCCTTTGCTAAGTAACTCCAGCCTTGGTGTAAAAGGTATATTTGAACATTTTTTTATTCTCCACCTCATCCTCCAGCTTCTGGTTTTGCTCCTATGGTTGCTTGATTGCATATTCCAAGACCACCATTGGATTCAGTATTCTCGATTCATAGAAAAACCAATATTTATTATGTATATTTGAAGATTTCCCTAATTTTAGACCCAAACTCTTATCCTCTAGTTTCTTGCCTGGACCCCAAATACTAATTTCAGCATCACTATTGTATTCAGTACCCTCAATTTATCCAAAATCGGTACCCATAATATATTTTCGGCTTTCAACCAAACTCCCACCCTTTAGTGACACTCTTATGTTTTTGATCCCAATTTAAACATCACTGTTGGATTCAGCGGCCTCAAATATGTTGAAATCAATAATAATGACGATAATTTTGGTACTGTACATGACCAGACCCCCAACCCCCACCCCTTATTGAACTACCTTGAGTCCGGTCAACATTTTTACCATCACCATTGAACTCAGTATCCTCGATTATGTAAAAATCGATAATAATGACAATAATTTCGATACTTTGTATAACCGAACCCCAAACCCTTATCAACCCCCACCTTTTATTGGACTACCCTGAGTTCGACCCCAATTTTTATTATGACAATAATTTCGATATTTTTTATAACCGACCCACCAACCTCCACCCCTTTTTGGACTACCCCGAGTCCGGCCCCCATTTTTATCATCAACATTGAACTCAGCATTCCCGATTATATTGAAATCGACACCAAACATGACATGCAAAAAAAATTTTTTCTACAATAAGGGGAGTAAAAAATGGTTATGTCACAGAACAGGGTGTAATATGTGGGATTGTATTTATTATGAAATTCTGATTCTAACGATACCCCAAATGACATATTTTACTTATTTAATGTGTCAACCCCACCCACGGGGTTGGTTGGGAGTGGGGGTGAAAACCAACTTTTGGACTCAAAAGTGGCGCCGGTCTGAATAAAAGATATGGTGCGATTAAACTTTTTTTATCTCTTCCCATTTATTTTATATAGATTTTATTTTATATAGATAGCTAAAACTTAAAGAGGGTGTACGGGGTGGGGGTTAGTCCTACCACCCCAATCTCATAAAGTTCGATCGATTGATACCAAATTTGTAAAAAGGTAATTTTGAAAATTTCCGCGACAGCCCGATTCTTAAAAAAAACGATACTTAAGATATATCCTATTACATTTTGTCCCTCGAATTTTTTATTATTCTCCTGCTAAATCAAAACACATTGCAAATATTGAGAATCCATATTTCGTTCAAGTTATCGCTCGTCACAGGAATTAATTAAAGTACAATAAATATAATATTGCAAGTATTTTCCTTAGTCCGAGGTTTTATCAATCAAAACAATCATCATTGCAAGCAAGATTGTATTTTATCCAGTCACATTATCAGTACCGTTGTAAGGATTTTCTTAAAAAGTATTTTAAATTCAGGTAATTTTATAGTTAATATTGTTACGTTTTTCTAACCTTACTTCGAATTGGCCTAACTCACAATTCGATAAATGCAATTCCCAATCTCTTCCGAGTTC
Source organism: Diogma glabrata (assembly GCA_963693315.1). Classification (NCBI taxonomy): domain Eukaryota; kingdom Metazoa; phylum Arthropoda; class Insecta; order Diptera; family Cylindrotomidae; genus Diogma; species Diogma glabrata. The sequence continues at coordinate 253,602,145 of OY856188.1, read as the reverse complement.
GATCACTGATTAGTAAGTAAAAACACCAGATTTTATTAAGTATTCAACACCTCAAGTGTTTCACAACAATAGAAAAACAGTACAGCAAACAATATCCCTAACTAGAATATTCTTTTAACAGCTTCAGAAACTCCAACGGTTTATTGTAGAAATTTGCAGTACACCACGTTCAAAATAATACACAAAATATTTCTACTCAATAACACTTATAACTTTATTCACAAAAACTAATTTAAAAATCACTTTTATAATTTTAAGTTCACTATCGCAGATTTAAAAACAAAACTAATTCATTCTACAAGAGATAAATTGCTTATATACGATTCTGCAAAACTTCTAGAATATTTGAGGTCACTTTTTAGAAACCTTGAGAAAATATTAGAATATTCGATTACCACTTCGATCTGAAAGACATGATATATATATATATATATATATATATATATATATATATATATATATATATATATATATATATATATATATATATATATATATATATATATATATATATATATATATATATATATATATATATTATACATATTTACATTATTATACATATTTGAAGCCATACATTGATGAACACTTTGAACGATGGTATGGTCTTGTTGTTACACGACAATCATCCGGTACATACTTCAAATGCTGTCAAACAATGGATTAATGAAAATATAGGCGATGCATGGGATTTTGTGTTTGATCACCCGAGGTGAATTAATTTTATCTTGTAATTTTAAATATTTAATTAATGTAGAAATTTGTATTTTCAGTCTCTCTCCAGAGATAAATCCTGTTGAGAATGTCGGGTCAGAGATCAAAGGCAAAGTTAGGAGTGAACACCAAGTGTTTCACAGTAATGATGAGGTCTGGGATGCCATTGTGAGAGCGCACAACATGATAAGAGGCGTTGATTGGCTCCAATATTTCATCAATTTGTTAAATTCAATGTCTAATAGAATGCGCGAAATGATTGCAGCACAAGGCGGTCACATAAGATATTAACTTTATATTATATTAATATTAATTAAATTTAATGAATTAATCAAATAATCAAATATTGTTAAACATTTTAGTCAATTACTTATGAAATAAAATTAAAAATTCTATTAGTTTCTGATTTTTTTTGATTTTTTCTATTGAAAAACTTTTAGCAAACTTTAAATTAATTTTTTTAATGATTTAGTTGGGATAAAAAAACAAATTATATACCAAAATACTCCACCAATATTGAGCTATTTGAAAAATTGAAAACCGATTTAAAATCGGATCACCCAGTACCATTTTATTCACAAAAAACCAACAGTACTTTCGCTTGAAAATAGGTGTATATATATATATATATATATATATATATATATATATATATATATATATATATATATATATATATATATATATATATATATATATAACGATATGAAGTATAACGGAATTTAGCGGCACTCTCACGGTCGCATTTTTCGACCTACACCAAAACAATTTTCTGTGTATGTTTCGGCAGATAATGTCTTGGACAAGTTCGTGAACTGGCTATATCCGGGTACCGGTTAAGCGGCTAGAGCCTAAAAAGTCGAATAATCTAGGGCGCTATAACTTCCGTTTGAATTATAATATTTTAATAAAATTTAAAAATATTGAATATTTGAACCTTTTTTTATCATTTTTATCTAGATGACAACCTTGGCATTTCAGGTTCTTTAAAATCAGCTGTTTTAAAAATTTGCTAAACTTTGCTGTCCTTGATCTAGCTGAAAATGGCCAATCTCATATTTGAAAACTTTTTCTCAAGTATATAAATTATAAATCTTTTCAAAATTTAAAAAAAAAATAGTTCAAATCTAAAGATTGAGACCCTAGGGCTGTTGAAATAAAAACAAACGCAAAAGGCAATGCTTTCATTATGTTTCAGTTTATGTTATTTAAATTCATTTTAACTTTTAAGCATACTTTTAAGCTATAGCCTCAAAAATTTTCAGCTTTCTAACCCAAAAGGTTCCATTTTTATAAGCATTATAATGCAACCCTTGCAAGAAAAATATCAACCAATTTAATACCATAGAAAAATGATCAAAATCTCTTTTGTTTTTATTTTTTTTTACTAGGTAACCGTTTGAAAAGAGATTAAATAAGAACAAAAAAACACAACAACAAAAGATGATTTTGAAATAAAATTGTTTGATAATGTTTGATTATAAATTATGTGTGATGGTATAATTGTAGTTGTCACGTAGTTCATTTGATCTTTGGTGGATTTAATATGTAATTAAAAGCAGTTTAAACCAACTTAAATAAAACTGTTCCGAAATTGTATTGATGGAGTTAGTTCGGATAATGTATTTAATTTGGTTCAATAATTTTTTTGAATTATTCTGTTTTTCTTGAATTATTTATTTAAACTAATCTGACTTATTTAATTTTATTTGGACACAAAACCGTCTGACCCCGAAATCTACCTATTTCTAGCGGATATACCTGCCGCTGGGATTTTTTTCCTTTGTTTAGAAATTTATTACAAAACTATCACGAAACATCAATAATGCAATATGTTGCCGGAAAATTATAACAGATCATATATTAACATAATTTAGTGAAAAGATGATACACTCAGCAAACTACTCAAAAACCTCTCCATTTAGCGTTTCGAGAAAATATTTCAAAATCACAAATTCATATTTCTTTCAGAATTCCAAAAATATTGTAAAAATTAAATAAAATAAGAAATTCAAACTTTTTTTAAACAAAATTCTAAAAATATTTCAAAAATTATTACAAAATCAAAGATTAAAACTTTTTTCAAAAATTCTAAAAATATTGCATAAATTATAACAATATCAAAAATGGAATATGGAAGCCATTTCAACAAAAGAGCATGATGTTATTATTTGCAACTTTGCTAACCCAGATATGTTGGGACATACTGAAAATCAATGGCTCTAATGGCTAAGCCATTACCTGTATTGATACATGTATTGGCCGCATTGTATCTGCACTAAAAAACCAAAGAGGTGAAGTCATTATTACATCCGATCATGGTAATGCGGAGTGTATGTATGATGTATATACCCAACAACCCCACACAGCGCATACAACAGAACCTGTTCCATTTATATATGTTGGTCGATCAGCTAAAATAACAGAACAGTATGCCGGTACATTGGTTGATATTGCGCCTATGTTATTAGCCTTATTGGACATGCCTAAACCGAAAGAAATGACTGGAAACAGCTTACTGACTTTAATATAAATGACAAAGATTACCAAATCAATATGTTTGTTTGTATACTGGTCACGGATGCATTACGAAACCGTTGCAATTTAATAGACCTTCTGCGAAAATATATTCGGTTCCTACTCGTGGCTAAAAGCACCTGAATATTTGTACTGAAAAAATACAGTGGCCTAGAAATTTAAATATCATCGAGGTTTTCCCTTGATTGACCAAATATGCTTACAAAATAACATAAGTCTGCAGAAATTTTGTATTTAACATTTTTACCTATTGGAGATTGGCCAACCTTATTCAATTTTATTTTATGTTTGTCAAAAGTATTTCGATTAAAATAAAACTGATAATATTAAAACTGAAAATTTGATCCTAAATAAAATTTTATCATGTACGCTTTGGTTTTGTTTTCATTTAAACTAAATTTAAAGTGAAATGGATATTTTTTGCTAATTTACTGTTTCTGGTTTTGTTTTAATTTAGAATGAAATTAAAATAAAATATATATTTTTCGCAGTTACTTCTTTCTGGCAAAAGAAGAATAATAATATATTTTTTTTCTATAAATGGAAAGAGATAAAAATGCTGCATGTAATATAACCCTGTATTGTTGTATTTATTTTTACAGGAGACCTTTCTTTTGTGGAAATTATTTTCAATGCGAAATTTGAATTTAAAAAACTGCTTCAATTTTTTTTATAGTTTTCTAGTGTACATACACAAATATTACTTATCCTGTATATTTTATAATCTAAGATCTGGATTGATCAGCTAGAATGCTGTTGTAGAGTAAAATGTATAAACATTATAAATGGTATAATGTAAGTATGGCAACACTAAATGTTAATGATAATCCGCCATACTATATACTTACAAGTTGTTGTAGTCTACACGTCAGATGCAAAGCATCTAAATATACAAAATATTGTAACGTGTTAATACATAAATATAATATAAATAAATATAAAGTGAACTACAACTAAAGTTGTGTAGTTACAACTAAAGTGTTTGTTATCAAAAAAAGAAACGAATACAACAAATGCTAATGATCTCTGTTATTCATATTTCCCAAATGGAAAAATTAAAATAGGCTCCTTCTATTCTCATTACGACTCTTTGAAATTATTCTTACTAATTCAACAAAATGTACGCACACAAACTTTTTTATAGGCGTAGCAACGTACGCCGGGTCCTGCTAGTTTGTAATAATTCTTTTCTATGGCTTGCAAATTTTGCAAGTTTTTGTCGATTTTTTACCAAAAATATAAACAAATTTTATCGCAGAAAGCTCTGGCTATCCATCTACTCAAAATTAGTATAAATAGGGCGATTCCTGCATGTAACTTGCCATATATCAGCAAAACTCCAACAATCGCAAATTTTCCAAGCAAAACGAAAATATCGATTTGTGACAGTTTATTTCTATGACTTTCAAAAAGAGTAGGTTAACTCCTTTCCCGTTTTGCAAGTTTTTGTCCAAAAAACTATGGACAAATTTGATTTCAGAAAGCTCTGGCTATCCATCTAGTCAATACTAGTCTAAAAAAAGCGATTCCTGTCTGTCACTTTCAAAAAGGGTAGATTAACCCCTTGCCTGTTTTGCAAGTTTCTGCCAATTTTTTGTCCTAAAATAAATATGAACAAATTTGATCGCAGAAAGCTCTGGCTATCCATCTAGTCAAAATTAGTTTGAACAAGGCGATTCCTGCATGCAACTGGCTATAAATCGGCAAAACTCCTACAATCGCAAATTCTCCATACAAAAGGAAAATATGCTGCGATTCCTAGACCCGTTAGTCTATAGCCTTCAAATCAAGGCTATAAACTATCCAAAATCTTCAAATGTTTTAATTCCTTTATAAATAGAAGCTAGTATTTCTCGCTTTAACCTTTCATCAATTATCCCTTTGAGATTCTTTTAACAAGAACTTATGAAATTGATACAAACTCTTGTGAGATTAAAGTATGTTGCCAAAGTTACAATATACAGATAAAATCTTAAAAAGTCAAACTCAATTCCAAACAGAATTTAAGATTTAATTAAAACTGGCATAGATTTATCAATATAACATTTATTTTAGATTACAATTTTGAAAACTAAACATTACAATTTATTGTGTTAAACCGACATATTAAACTTTTTTATATTTTTTTTAAAAAACGAGAAGTTTTAATATTTTGTGGAAAAATTAAAATGGAATAAATTTTGTTTTCTTTCTAATAATGTTACGTAAAAAACATCGCCAACTAAATTTGAATTTTTAAAAGTTAATTTAGATGTTCGCCACAGGTCTGATGTTTTAGATCGGCGATTCCTTATAGTTGCTACGTACAATAAAAAACAACCTTCGTATCTTTTTACGTATACACAATTTATTTTTAATTATTTGATATTCGAAATTTTATTTTAATTATACAAGTATACAGAACTTGGTTATAAATTATATGTGTTGATTAATCGATAACTTTCAAGCGTATACACACATTTTTATTTATTATACACATATTTTTTTCACCCTTTTACCGCCAACAAAAATGACAAAGAAAATATTGCATTGAGCTGAATTTGCTGTTCGAAAATCGAATTGATAAAATAAATAAATTAATTAATTTATCGTATGGGTGGCGTAAATATGATTAAGTAGCAGATGGTTCATGTCATGAGTATTATCGTTAACTGATCGTGTGATCGTTTTAAGTTTTGTGGTGATTAATTATTTAGATTTAAATATATTAACCATCACAGGTCGATTAAGCTAAAAATTGATTACGCTGCATGTTTTGGTCTCACCTTTCAGTTTATATGTCATTTGACATGATTTGTGACAATTCATTTCTGTCACTTTCAAAAGAGGTTTTGCAAGTTTTGTCGATTTTTTGTCCTAAAAAAATATGAACAAATTTGATCGCAGAAAGCTCTGGTTATCCATTTAATCAAAATTAGTCTAAATAAGGCGATTCCTGCATGCAACTGGCTATAAATCGGCCAAAGTCCTACAATCGCAAACTCTCCATACAAAAGAAAAAATGCTGCGATTCCTAGACACCCGTCGGTCGATTAAGCTCAAAATTGATTACGCTGCATGTTTTGGTCACACCTTTCAGTTTATGTGTCATTTTGTATGATATGTGACAATTCATTTCTGTGGCTTTCAAAAAGGGTAGTTATAACCCCTTGCCAGTATTGGAAGTTTTTGTCGAATATTTGTCCAAAAAATATGAACAAATTTGGGACAAAACGGACAAGGATAAAGCGCAACAAAAAATACTGAGTTGCGTTGTAAAAATAAAAAAATACGTTAAAATTCTATTCACATTAAACACAAACAGTGTCTCGCGGTGGAATTAGTTTTACAGAGATGACCCACACACATTTATTTTTATAATATTTAAAATTAAACTAAATTGAAAATACTTTATTTTAAATTTAGGTTATGTCTAGTTTATTTTTTATTGAAATAGTAAATTCCATATCCTATGATACCAACTGCAGCAGCGCCACCAACTACTCCGCCAACAATTGCACCAACATTTTTCTTGCCCTTCTTTTCTTCTGGGACTGGAAGTGGTTCTATTTCTAAAAGAAAAAAACAATAACCTAATTCAGCACAATATGAAAAGTTATCTGTTTCTTACCGCTCTTATTTTGTTCTTTCAAAAATTTCAACAATGGTGCAAAATATTCAATCAAAGATTCACCGCTGATAACAGTTTCACCAGTCATTTTTTCTAAAGCTACAGACCAATGTCGACTTAATCCTAATTCCAACCCAGCACGTATCTTTGCTCCAGCTTTCTCAGAACCAGCAATATCACATTTATGTAAGGGCTTGGTTGGATCATTGGGAACGTATTGGCCGGCTTCACGACAAACAGCACGATGAAGTTGAAACTCTAAAATATGAGCAATAAAATATGATATATATTTTGAATCCGCTGCAACATGGTATTTTGCACCAGGATCAAAATCTGTTTCACTTCTTTCAACAGGTGCTGCTACTTTCTGATATGTTTCTCTATAAAAACAAAGTTGAAATTATTTTATAGAAACAATATAAATGTTGAAAGCACAACGAACCTTAAATACCACCAATGTTTATTCCATTCTGTTTCTGGTATTGTTTTACTAAAAACATCCCATCTCCATTTATCAATTAATAAACCAAACGGTAAAAATGCAACACGTTCCAAAGCCATTTGGAATAAAGCATTGATGTTGTCTTCATAAGAATCAGCATAATCAGTTAGGAGTCCAATTTTAGAGAGATGTGTTGGTGAAGAAACAGAAAGTGCAATTAAATCTCCAACAGCTTCATGAAATCCAGGATTAGCACCCTCTCGTAAGGCAATGGGTTGATTTTTGTATAAAATATAATATTGTATATGACCCATTTCATGATGAATTGTAACAAAATCTTCCATGTTTAAGCTCGTGCACATTTTTATTCTGAAACAGGATTAATTTAGATTTAAACAGAAAATACGAGTGGTTCAAGCATACCTAAAGTCCTTTTGATCACAAAAGTCCCATGCTGACGCATGACAAACAATAGGTTGTGTTGGCTTTTCGATTACAGCTAAATCACCGTAACTCATATCATTTGGTTCTAATCCTAGTTCTTTGTAGAATTTATCAGCTTCTTGAAACATTTCTAAAACTGTGTACTTGTTCTGAAAAGAAAAAAATGTTAAAATCACAAGAAACGTTGACTTTATCAAAACAAACCTTAATGGCTTCTGTTACATCAATCAAACTTCCGTTTGAAAATGGTTTAATACGATCGTATAAATTTACCCATGATTGTGCCCACATATTACCCAAAAGATGTGCGGGAATTAAACCGTCTGTTGTTGTATATTTTTCACCATATAATCCTTTTAATTTCTTCCCAACATATTTATGAAGTTCGTCATATAACTCCTTAACTTCACCCCACATGCGATCTATATTTGCAATAAAATTATCATCTTCATACATTTCTCTCCACATTTCACCATAATCATCATAACCATTTTCAACTGCGGCTTTATTACCCATTTCAACGTATGTTTTGTATGACTCTCGCATTTTTTTTCCAGATTCATCTCGCCAATTTTTCCAAATATACAGTAATTCGTCATAATCGTCGGAATATGCTAATCTTTCACTTAATTCAGGGTCCAATGTCCACGGCTTATCACAACTATCGTTTTTATATGGGCAAATTGTTGCTGTATTATATACAACCTCCATATCGCTTACTGTTTTTGTGAACGTATCTAAATCCTCCCCACTAAGAGCAGCAGTTCCTAATTTTTTAATTTGTCTTACTTGTCTCTTTGTGAGTTCATCTTCAAATTCATCTGGATCGTAATTTCTAAAAGCCAATGCATGATCTTTTGCAAATATAGCATATTCTGCTGTTTTTTTAATAAGATTCTCTTGTTTAGCCTCATTAGATATATCAGTATTATACGCCCATTCTGCTGTTACCATAATATTGCACTGATTTGGTGCTTCCTTATTGTAGGCATCAAGAAACTCTAGAGCTTCCTTAGCTCGTTCTTCTTGGAAAAATTTACGTAATGGACGGAAATATTCCAATAAAGCTGCTGCACTTATTTTCTTTTCACCTGTTATTGCTTCTAATGCATCAGGCCATGGTTTTGTAGCTCCAAGAGCCAATCCAGCTTTTAATTTGTCTCCCGCAGCAGTTGATTGATAAAAATCGCATTTGTGTAATTCAGACTTTTCATTTGTTGGATCGTATTGTCCAGCTGCTATACATAACGATCGATAAAATTGGAATTCTAAGATATGCGCTACGAAATAGGAAATATATTGTGAACTTGCTGGAATATGATATTTTGCACCAGGATCAAAAAATTCTGCATCGTTTCTGATAGAAGGTGGTGAAACTTTTTGATAATAATCTCTCAACTCCCACCAACGTGAATTCCAATTTTTTTCTTCAACTGCACCGCTAAAAACTTCCCAGCGCCATTTATCAATCAGCAAGCCGAATGGTAAGAATGCAACACGTTGAAGCGCCATTTTAAAAAGAGCATTAATGTTATCTTCATTGCTATCCGCATAGGAGTCTAATAATCCAACTTTTTTTAAATGCTGAGGAGTGGATACGGAAAGGGCAATTGTATCTCCAACAGCCTCGTGAAAACCTGGATTAGCTCCACCACGAAGTGTAAGCGGCTTATCTTTGTATTGTAGATAATATTGAATGTGTCCCATTTCGTGATGAACTACAAGAAAATCATGCATATTCACTTGAGTACACATTTTAATACGAAAATCAGTTTCATCGCAGAAATCCCATGCAGAAGCATGACAAGCTACAATTTTGTCTTCTGGTTTCTCAATAAGTGCTGGTGGAACTTGGTAACTCATGCTATTGTTTTCTAATCCCATACTCATATAAAATTCATTCGAAACCTCAAACATTTTATATGCATCATATTTTAATTCTTCCATTTTTGATGTAACGTCAATACTACTCGCATCTTTAAAAGGTTTTATATCTTCGTACAAGTTCTCCCAAGTTTGTGCCCACATATTTCCTAAGATATGAGCTGGAATGTTTTGACTGTTTTTATCAAGTTTATCAGGATACATTTTCAATAGTTTTGATTTAACGTATTTATGGAGATCATTATACAGAGGCTGTACTTCGTTCCATAATTCATCTGTTATTTCTTTGAATTTAGGTTCATCATATACGGCAGTCCACATTTCACCCGCATCTGCAAAATCTGTTCGAATAAAAAATAAACCTTAGTTAATTATCAATTTATTTAATCTATCCAATGGGATTTCTTGGGCTCGCGAGTACATATATAACTATAAGCTGAAGGTTTATGTAGATCAATTTTATACTTCTAAACAATAAAGAAACTACTTTTAAAACCGATCCAAAACTTCAATTCGATAGCATAAAATCAATTTTGAAGGTTGATGGACACCAAAGTCTCACCACAACATGTTTTATGTTAGTGTGTTATTAAAAAAAGTTAGAGATAAAGAAGTTGTTGTAAACAGTATGAAAATAATTACATTAGTGTACATTTGCTTTTATAATATAAAAATTCAAAGAAATGAGGTTTCCTACAGACATATCCCGCTTATGCAATTAAGCAACTATATTCAGTTAAAGACCAGCTTGTTAATTACTAGATCATACAACATCATGCAGATTAATTGAAACAAACTAACTACTTTTCAAGAAAGCTTATTTGATCTCTAACTTATTTGATCGCTAATTTTTCATATATCCGAACTGATCAGCTAGAGTTCTGATTATTTTTCATTCATATATTTAAAAAGAAAAATTAAAAATTATATTCTAGCATTTCTCATTACCACTTTTTGAAATCATTGCTTCTACGTCAACAAAATGTCTACGCAAAAACTTTATTTATAAGCGTAGCGAAGCACGCCGGGCCCTCCTAGTAATAAAAATTCTAACAATCTCTCAAACTATCATACCAAACACACACATTACAAAATTGTCGAAAAAAACAAAGAAAATAACGTCTATACTGCACTAGGGATGGAAAAGTCGATTCCGATTCTACTCGAGAATCGACTTTTCTGTTAAAATAATCGATTATAAAGAATCGATTTTTAATTTTCAAAGTCGATCAAGAATCGATTCTTAGTATTCGATTTTGTTATCTTTAGAAGCCTTTAAAGAATATTCTATTGCTACGCTGCTCGACTCCCGATGTAAAAAACTAGGATTTCAAAATAATTGTAACTCCGCGAGTGCTGTGACTATTGTCGGTATGTGTTCATCACAAGGAATCTTTAAGTTTAAAGAAACATTTCTTTGTCAGGGTTTTTTAATTAATTTGTTCAAACTTTATCTATATACGTGATTGCTTGAAAAAAGAAATTTAACTAACAACAAGTGTTGCGGTTGATCATGAAAGTGAATACACTGCAGATCATCAACGATCTTCAAATGATAATGGTATTTGGAATTTTTTAGATGACACTATGCAACGAAACCATCAAAGTAATGACAAAGATGAAGTAGGAGGGTTACTGATTGAATTAAAAGAATTCATTAATCGGCCAACAGTCGATAGAAAAAGTAATTTGAATTCGATTATCACATGAAAAACACTCGAAAATGAACATTCAAATTTATCAATAATATAGCAAAAAAATATTAAAAATACATAGTAAGGTCAACACCATGTGAGCGTTTATTTTCACACAATGGTCTGAAGGCAAATCAGATTCGAAGTCGATTAACGCCTGATCATTTGAATATGCTACGTTTCTTAAGATCAGTTGCAGGAAATATGTGGTTTTCATAAGTTGATTATCTAAAATTTATTTTGAATAAATGTATATCAGTGAAATATAAATTTAAATTTTTTTCATCTAAAGCTAGATTTTTTAACATAGGAATCGATCAAAATCGAAAGAATTGGCTCTGGCAGCCGGAGAATCGATTCTAGGAATCGAAATGTATAAAATCGAAGTAGGAATCGAGAATCGACTTTTCTATAAATCTTTCCATCCCTATACTCCACCAAATCATTACATAAACTGTAAAAAAAAATATAAAATACTATAAACAAAGAAAGACTTGGACGATCCCATTTGATTTGATTTGAGGGGAGGCAGTTGAATTCAAAAATACGTTTAAATTCGTCTATAACTTTTTTATTTATGAGCCGAAAAATCCCAAAAATCTAGGTTACACTTATATCAATTAGCAGTGCAAATTTGGAATGAGCGAAAATTCTTATAAAAAAGCCTTAGGCTGTACAAAGTACAAAGTTAGCGTATTAATATATAAGAAGATTATAAAACTCATAACCATACTATTCTATAGAAATAACACTTACCATTAAGTTTTGCCGCCTTGTTCATTAAACTTACATATTCAGCGTAATCTGTTTTCATTAATTTGCCTGATTTATCATGCCACTCATTAAAAATATATTCAAGCTCTTCATAATCTCTTGACTTTTCCATTCTATCATAAATTTCGTTATCAAGTGTCCACGATGGGCTTGCACATGACTTGTCTGTGAAGGGACAAATTTTCGCACTATTGTAGATGTTACTCATTCGAACGCGTGCTGCATTTAACTAAACAAAATTATTTATTAATTTAAAATTTGGAAAATAATTAAATAAATATTGTTTTACATTTTTTAAGTCATCATCTTCCAAACGCGATGTACCGATCGTTCGCAATGATTTTATTTGTCGTTTCACATTTTCATCGACATAATCATCTTCTTTACTGTTTTTGAAATTTTGTTCCCATTGTTCTTTTTGAAAGTTTGCATAGTTGAGTGATGTTTCTTGCTTTAAAGAAAAAAATAAAAGTATTTATTTGGAAAGAAATTTTATTATAAATTCAAATAATATTATTGTATTACTTTCATTTTACCAATTGTATCGAATATTTCTAAAAAATGTATTGTCCCTTCAAGATTTGAACTTACCTATTCTTTCTAATAATTAATAGTTTTGCCTAGCTCAACAAATAACATCTAAAGTTTTTAGCATTCTCAATACTAAGGAATGTGAACTTGAGCTTTATACCATAAATATTCAAAATAAAAACCTAGATATCTATGCAATACAAACACCTTCACAGTGGACTAACAATTATGTGGAACGATTATGACACCTGGATGAAGATTTCGACACAAGTCACTGTTTCAGCAACTGATACTATTCATCATGAAATTCCAACATTAACTAATTCTAAGCCAATGCATAGAAAGCAATAAAGATTATCACAATCAACTAAAAGTGAAATACATTCAAAAATAAAAAAAATATTGGATGATTCAATTATCGAACACACTCTCAGTCCGTGGAGCTCTCCTTTTTTACTTGTTCCAAAAAAGTCAGATATGGATGAGAATGGATGGCGCTTGGTGGTCGATTTTAGAAAGTTCATTGAAACAACTATCAATAATATTTTTCCCTCACCAAATATTAATGAAATTTGGAACAGTAAGGTCATTCAAAATACTTTACTTCATTAGACCTCGCAAGTGAGTATCATCAAGTCATGCTAGACCCAAAGGACAAGGGAAAAACTTCTTTTAGTTCGGATTGAGGACATTTTCATTTCATTAAAATGCCCTTTGGCTTAACAGGTGCACCTTTCAAAAATTTATAAATTATGTTTTAACAGGCCTTTACGGTTTCAAATGTTTTGTTTATTTGGACGATGTAGTTATTACTTCGGTCGGAATGACCTAAGTATTACATTCATGAGCCAAAAGTGAAATTCTTACCCCCACTTTTTTTGGCATTTCTCGACGTTTTAGGATCTACTGATTCTAAAAAAGCAAAAAAGTGTATTTCTGTCCGCCGGCCGTCCGGCCGTCATTACCTATGAAATCTAGAAAACCGCTGGAGGAATTTCAAAATTTTTTTTACTAAAAACAGGTATACTCAAGGGACAGATCCGAAAGGACGCTGTGTTCGATAACTGTACCGGAAGTGTGTAAAAAATCATTAAGTGTTTCAAAAATAGCAAATTTTCTTATTTTTGGCTTAAAAAACTTTCATTTTAAGTGATTACGAGTAGGAACCATGAATTTGGAGAAATCTTGGTGGTAGGGATTTCTATGTGAGGTCGAAAACTAGATTATTGCATCAGGAGTTTGTCAAAAAAATTTTGTCGAGTGTGTCAAAAGAAAGATTTTTATTTATTTTATTACCCATTTTTTGGAAAATATAAAATTAATTATTTGTATGATATGAAATTTTATTATTACTATAGAGAATTATGGCATTATAAGTTTGTCAAAAAACAATGTCAAGTGTGTCAAAAAATGATTTCATATATTGTTTTAGCCAATTTTTTGGAGAAAAAAAAATGTAGCGGCTTTTATGACGTAAATGTAATTGAACATGAAATTGGACATGGAAATTTTTGAATTTGTTATAGTTTTTTAAATCTTTTTGGAATTTTGAAAAAAGTTTGTATTTTTGATTTTGTAATAATTTTTGGGATATTTTTAGAATTTTGGAAAAAGTTTTAATTTTTGATTTTGTAATAATTTTTGCAATATTTTTAGAATTTTGAATAGAATAGAATTTTTGAATTTTATGTATTTTTTAGAATTTTGAAAAAAGTTTCAATTTTTGATTTTGTAAGAATTTTTGAAATGTTTTTAGAATTTTGAAAAATTTAAAATTTTTGATTTTAATTATAATTTTTGGAATTTTGAAAAAAGTTTAAATTTTTGATTTTGTAATAATTTTTGAAATATTTTTAGAAATTTGGAAAAAGTTTGAATATTTTAAGAATGTTTGGAATATTATTGGAATTTAGAAAAAGTTTAAATATTTGATTTTATTCTAATTTTTGGAACATTTTTGGAATTTTGAAAAAAGTTTTAATTTTTGATTTTGTTATAATTTTTGCAATATTTTTAGAATTTTGGAATAAAATTTTGATCTTTGATTTTGTAATAATTTTTGCAATATTTTTAGAATTTTGAAAAAAGTTTGATTTTATATATGGAATGCTTTTGAAGACAAACTCTTCGATACACTGAAAAATTTATTAACTTGTTCTTCAATTTTACAGTTCCTCGATTTTACAAAAACCTTTTATGTAACTCCCGATGCTTCAAATGTCGCAATCACAGATATATGACTCAGAAGAAATTCCTATTGCTTTTGCGAGTCGTGTTCTTAATAAATTTAAACGAAATTATCCCACCACTGTTACCACTATAACGTTGCGTTTACCATGATTGTTCTCTGTTATTATTTGTTCTTAATTCTTTATTTCTTATTGATTTTTAATAAAAGATTTAATTATGATTTGATGTTTATTGTAAATTTCATATTTATTATTACAATAATATAATTTAAAAATAAAAAAGTTTAACACTTTATAATGTATTTACAGAAATATGCGCACACTACACAAATGCGTGATATAGGTCACTAACAATTATACAAACACTCCACCAATAAAGGATGAATCTGGTCAAATCCTCACAATACGTGAACAACAGCTAAATAGACGGAAAGAATACTTCGAAGACAACTGCCAGCAACATGAAGATAATTTGCAGTCTCCGGATGACAACTATAACGAAACCATCAGCACGCATCCACCAACGGAACGGAAAGTTAGAGAAGCCATACAGAAACTCAAGAATAACAAATCTGCTGGTACCGATAATATATCAGAAGAATTACTCAAGGCAGATGCAAACACAACAGCAGTAGCTCTAACACCACTATTAGCTGATGTATGGAACAAAGGTAAAATACTAACCAAATGGAAAGAGGGTAACAATTCCAAAGAAAGGTGATCTATGAGAATGCAAAAATTGGTGAGGTATATCTCTGCTCAACACAACAATGAAAGTACTAGCGATGATCATTCTCGAAAGAATATCTCCATCAATTAACATGAAACTAAGAAATGAACAAGCCGGCGTTGTACTTTTTGGTTCCTCCATATCTTTTCTTCACTGCAATAGTTTTTTTTGTTTTATCAACCACAAACTTTGTTAGTACCACCGTTGAAAGGTTTAACCATTTGTGTATAATACGTTCCAATAACCGTTTTGCAGTGTCTAGCATACAAATTGATCAATAGGATGATGGTTCCACTGTTTTGCACTTGCCCTTGAGCAAAATCACCAATCGTTGTTTTTTCCATTTTTCAGGGCCTAAGATAGGTTATGTAAACATCTACAAATATGAACAGTTGTGCAAGGACTGCTACCCTTTAAATAACTTTCTGAAAGCCATAGTGCAGGCAGTCCATCCAATTCTTTTGTTGACTTTACTTTTCGATGATTTTGTTTTCGCACCACCATTCACCCCATTTTGTACTTTTCCTAGTTAGCACATCACTTACAAATGTAATATCGATAACATTGTTGCCACTGCCAATGCAAAAGTTTGGGATGTTTTCGGGTTTTGAAAGGACTAAGTTAAGATTAATAAATTCTTCTAGTAGTACTCTACCCCATTCAGTTGTACAGTTTGTTATGCCCGCCAAATTACGTGTTGTTAAAAATGAATGCAGAACAATTGAGGGTCAGCATTGGGTGTATTGACTGGAATTTAAGGCTTGACAGTTCAAACAACTAAATCGGTTGCGTTAACCACGAAGATTAGATTCTCGCTAATTCATTCTATAATTTCCATCTCTGACCTACCCATATATATGTTCGGCAATATCATAATTTTACATTTAACATCATATTCATCATACATACAAATAACTCTTTGACTCACCCTTGTCCATAATACACATTTTACATTAACAATCAAGGTTATAATAGTTTTGTGAATTCTCTTTACAACGTTTCCGTTTCGAATTTTGTTTATTTGCCTTGTTTTTAATAAAAACGCTAACGTTTTAATTTTTCTCTTCATATTATAACAATGCAACGGAGGAGGTAGAAATGAAATTTTACAATACATGAACATATTTTAAACGGGTGGTTCTTACCATTGTTTATATTTTATAAATTGGTAGAAGAACAGGAAAAATGTTATGGAAAAAAATGATACAATCTGTTATTAACTGGTTACGTTTTCTAAATAGTAAAGGTATTGATTACAAACAATATGAATAACGAGCACCTGTTTCGTGCAATTACTCCTACTCCCTCATGTTCATGTTTATTTTTAATTTTTGAAATATATAAAGTAGGGTTATTCTTCAAACTCTGGAGTAATGATTAGAACTTAAAAATGAAATCATGTAAAATTAAATCAAAGAATAATGATGTGATATTTTATTTAAATCAAAATTTATGTTGATTTGTTTACAAAAAATAATATTCAAAGGAAAGTGTATTTGCTTTATAATAAGTTATAATAAATTTTTTCTAAAAAAGATGATTGTGATGATGACAAATAAATGTTTATAGTGGAAATAAAGACAACTCATAATGTGATCATTAGTTTGTTAATATTCCTTTTCTAAATTATTTCCATTTTTGTTATAATAACAACAACGGTTCGTGATCTTTATTCAATTTTAGGCAGCAAATTGTCAGATTCATCGACTAAATTTCAAAATTTTGATGCAGTTATTGAAGTGTTATCTGAAGGAAAAACGTAATGTTTACAATCGATGCGAGGAGGATAGTTTAATTCTTGTCGTTGGTGATTTTGGTTTGCATTGTGGATATGAACAACAGCATGATACAAAAATTTTAAAATGGTGCTGCTAAAATTATTATAGCCTTATTTGTTTCTGCTAAAGAATCAAACAGCGGGGCAACATTTGTGGCGATAACTTTTCGTTTTATTTAAAAAAAGTTTAACTCCTGTGTTTTGAAAGAAAAGTTGCCTGGAATCAAAACATGGAGTGTCATTCGTTTTTTCATTATTATTAATTTGTTTTTAATTTTTCATTGAAATGTCAGATTGATAAATTTTCTCTCCATCTTTAATTTAATAATTTTTAGTATACATATATATAAAATAAAATAAACTCCTAGTTCGTTAATGTTTCAAATTCAATAATTTATAACATTGTATACTTATATTATATATTGGATATGTATCAATATAGGATGGTTAACATTTGTGTATTATTAAAACCGAACTTATGAATTTGTATATATTGTAATAATATTAAAATACAGTTGTTGCTATCGCAAGTCAATGTGTAAAAAATTATATCATTAGTTCATCTTGCTTTATTTAAATTGCTGATACTACGAAGTACGAATATTTCTCATATATGGGTATGGACTAGGAACAATAAATCGCTTGTATCGGAATCATAAAAATACGTCTCAAGAGATATAAGACGTGATAGTATATCAACTACATCAACGTTCAGCTACCTCAACTCTGAAAAATACCGTTATATCCAGTGTCCAATAATTCTCCAGCCAGCAATTCTACATTCATATTTCTGAAAAGTAATTGAATTTATTAGTGTCAAATTTCCTGAACAACCACATCATACGGACAACGCCACTTGAAGAACCTGAAGCTACTGGACACCTAGAAGCTACCAAACATTCAACATATATTAAAGTAAGCTTTGTTTTATGCAATTTGTTTTGATTTACTATATATAACTCTTTTTTCTATGATAGCAAATGAGAAGTCTATTTTCATCACGCTTAATGCCCTGTGAAAATCGCTTTTTTTACAACTATAGTGTAAAAAGAATAACAAATTGTAGTTGCTATGGTTTCTCACATAATTTTACAAAGTTTTTTAAACAACGCAACCATGAAAAAATAGAATATGAATTTTTAATGTTATGTCACTTCGCTAGAGTTGTAACTTAATTTTTGGTTTATATTCATTAGCGTTGACATTTTTTGATAGAGTTTATCTAGTCGGCTAGCCCTGATGAGAATGATAAACTTTTTTAAAGTTTAAAAATTTCTCATTGGTTCGAAACTAGATCGCTCTAAAATTGTATGGATTGCAAAAAGTTTCATAATTTGCACTATAATTTTTTAGATTCAGTTCTTATATTATTCTTGATGGGAGATTTTCCATTAGCTTAGCTTCGTTATACTAAACTAATTTGAATGCTCCGTGGAATAAAACCATCGGCCAACTGCTTTAATTGTATTCGGACCTCAGATGGTTGTGTAAATTTGTCAATTCGTTTTGCTCTCTTTACAACGTTATTCGTCAATCGGTATAGGGATTAACCTGAAACCTATATAGTTATTATTATCGATTCTTTTTTTTCTCTCTATATATATATTTATGTAATTCTTATTCGCGAGAGCCTATTGTAAATCAATTGTAGTTTGCATTTGCTGTAATACGTATTCGTCAGATTCTCGTACTACTATGGAATCCCAAGTGCCTGGTTAAGTCTGGACTTGATTTGTAGTAAAACTACTGAATTCTAATCGTAAATGATATGATCAAGTTGTCCGATTTGGTTTAATGTAAGAAAACACCAACTTGATTGGGTCAAGTAAATAACTCACTGTATCGGTTGTTCAATATCCTTAATCTATGCTAATGCTAATAATAGGAATATTTCCTCCCAAATGTTGTGTAAATGATGTCTACATTTGAAATATTTTTACGTGTCTATTACAATTCAATAACCAGTATTTCTTAATAACGAATTTTAAATGTAAATTTCCCTAAAAAAGGAGAAAATCGGTAACGATTCGATATTATTCACTGATATATATAGCGGTGAAAATCATATAAATGAAGATTCTTATTATTACAATTGTTTTTGGTATTGTGACTGTGCGGCAAACAGTAACCTCGGTTTTTCTTTGATTCATTTTGTGTGAAATATTTTTGTTTGTGACAGATTGTCAGACATTGGTGAAACGCGTGTAAAATGTATTTTTTGATGTTTAAAATATGCTTATAAATAAAATCGATTCCGTTTCTGTGATAGTTATTTCTGTGATAGTTATTCCTGTGATATTACAAGTAAATTTTTCGTGTCTGTGATATCTAGATAAATTTTTTTAGAATAACAAATTATTAAAACCAGAGATCCGAGGAGATTAATTTTGCTGTTTTTGATGTTTTCATCGTCCTTGACAGGTCAAATTAAATTAAATTAAAACCCAGTATAATTTCCTATGGAAAATTCAATTTAATAAAATAGTAGTTCTGCGTGTAGTGTAAAATAATAAAACTTTATTGATACATTTAAAAAAAAAACACAAGTTATAATAAATGTTAAAACATGATTAATAATTAATGAACCGGGAGCAGCGCTATCGCGCTGCAAAAATTTTCGGTACCTCAAAATTTTTTAGTCAGTGCCTCCAGGTGCCTTGCCGAAAACTATTATGCAAAAAAAATTTTTTTTCAACAAAAATATTTATTTTAATTCAAATTCATAAAAATTCATTTTGTAAATTCAGTATAAATCTTATGCTTAGAATAGTAGATTTTTATACAAGTGGTGAAAACGTTTTTACCACGCGTAGAAAACGCTATTTTTTCTACGCTTGTAAATATAAATGATAATATTTTCAAATTCATCTACTAAAAACTTTCAAAACGACATATCTAAATTTGACTGTGTAAAAAATAAACAATTATATATCGCATTTTTACCAGTGTACAATAATGTTATGTTACTATTGTGTTCGCCTACAGATGGAATAATAACAGGAGAACACAATAATAACGTTATTTTACACAGGTAAAAATGCGATATATAATTGTTTATTTTTTACACAGTCAAATTTAGATATGTCGTTTTGTAAGTTGTTAGTAGATGAATTTGACAATATGAATAATGAAAATAGTTCATAAATTTTCTCTAAAAACTTTTACAGATATTACAGATATTTTTTTACCGACTGGAAGTCATCGTTTAAAGTATAAATTTAAAAAATTGTAGGTAAAGTTTCAATTAAAAACAAATAAAAATAAATTTTTTAATAAAATTTATTTATGTATTTAATAAATTTTTTTTTCTTTTTTTTTTAGCGGAAAGAACTCAGAGAATATATTTTATAGCTGACAGTTAATTATCGGAGGAAAAAATTATACGATATATCTGATACAAATTTTATTTTATCGCTCCGATCTCTCCGATATAGAAAAAAAACACACACTCATTATTAGTTTAATTAATTAATTACACACAATTGATATAATGATTAGTTTCGATTCGATTCGATCAAAATATTCAAAATATTCAATCCCTTCAAACTACTGCGATATTGACAGAAATAAACACAGCAACAGAAACAGTAAATCAAATTCAATCTCAAATTTTCAATCCTTTAAATAACCACCACCTGTAGGCGACCACCGAAACTTATTTACTTTCAGTCCTAGTGACTGAAAACATTTTCAGCCACTACTTAGAAAAAGTTTCGCTTTCACATAGGTGTTACTATATATTAAAATGACATTTTCATAGCTTGAAGTAGAAAAATAGTTATTTAGGTATCAAGGGAATTATGAGGATGTTAATTACCGAGGGAAACGTTTACTACCCGAGGGCCTCTGGCCCGAGGGTTAGTAAGTTTCACAAGGTAATTGACATCTAATAATTCACGTGATACATAAATAATTTTATGTTTTACTACCTAAAACATTAGTTAAACTAAAACATTCATTTTTATCAAGTATTTGATAGCATGATTTTTCGTTTTAATTGATCAAGTTAGTTGTTTTTCATTTCAAATTGTATTGCTGGGTTATTGTTATTCGTTACTATGGCTTTATGTAAATAATGTTGTTTATAAATAAACAAAACAAAAATTTATAATGAAAACTAGGTCTATTATGAATCCATAACTCTCTCTTATAATTCCCTTGGGAATTAAGAATGTCATTATTATGTCGGTAACTAAGGTCTAAACAACTTATAATAAATCAGTAAAACATAAAAATATTAATACACTTCACTTGGTCTAACAATTATAAATTATAAAAAATATTACAGATGAATAATGAATGCGCTTTAAGCCAATTTATATTTATTAAGTAAATTTTTTGGAGGATGCCAATCACATAAGCTATTGCCTTCGGTGAGCTGCTTAGCTATCATCAATGCGTTGATGGTTTCTGTCTTCAAACAGTTCCTATTTTTTGTTTTGATGTTGTTAAAGTTGATTAATTAATAGAGTGCCTCTAAACTTCTTTTAAAGTGCCTTTAAGTGCCTCAGTGCCTCACATTCTTCATAAGTGCCTGAAAGGCACTAAAGTGCCTCTTTTGACAGCGCTGACCGGGAGTTCAGATTAGAACATTTTTCGTAGCTAGTAGCTTAATTTTTTTTTTGAATGAGTAGTCTAATTACAGTTGGACATATTCAAATTAGTGGTAAAAGTTTGATGACCAAGAGTGGAGAAATAAAAATAACTGTTTGTGAAGTGATAGGTACCAAAATTTTTTTGTTTGCATAAACGCTTTAAATTCCAAATTTTATGGTTGAATTAGCGGGGCTAATTGATTTTTTTTATTACCAAAATCAGAACACTAAATGAACTAACTGTTTTATGTATTAAACATGTATAAAAATACACTGACTGATTTATTAAGTAAATTTACAATTTGTAGTTGAAACATAATTTGATAATAATTCCGAGTTATAGATTAATTAAATACTAAAATAAAATTACTCAAATTAATTCTGTTAATTAAATTAAATACAAAAAGAAACAACGTAAATTAACGAAACGTTGGCCAAGGTGACAGTGTCACCATTTTTCTTGTATAATTGCCAACCAATACTAATAAAGATAATAATCAAATACAGAAAACTGTTAACGTAAATAAGATCTTTTGATTTGGGTGACGGATTGATTGGTGCGGTTTACTAACTGTAAGGAGGAAGTCGTGTGATATCGTGATCTGACTACAGGGAGAAGGGTTACCATGTTGGGCAGTGGATAAATAGTTGGCGGTACACATATCTCAACGCACGTTCTGATTTTGTTCTTGCACAATTGAATTCAGCAGTATATGGTGCGCACGTACCCCAACGTTTACCTACCTTCATTTGGATCAACAACTTACATATCAGTGTGCCTACTTATGTAACATTTAGTCGTATCTGAAGTCAACCAGTGTATATATAACTCAAATTTTAACTGCATTGTTTTGGATCAACAACTTACCTATCAATGTGCCTACTTATGTAACATTTAGTCGTAACTGAAGCCAACAATTGTATATATAATTCAACTTTGAACTACGTTATTTTGGATCAACAACCAACCATGATTGGCTAATCAACTCCGATTAACAAAGGGGGGGGGCGGGTTCAGGATATAGCCATGTGGTGAGGGTTACTGGATACTTTTATTTTTATTTTTAATTTTATGTATGAATGAGTATGAATGCGAGTGTGAGTATGGGGGGGTGGGGATGCATGTTTGTTGAATAAATTTCTGCGAGTATGAATGTGAGTGTGAGTATGGGGGGGTGGGGATGCATGTTTGGTGAATAAATTTCTATCTTCTACTTCCGTTAATTAACAATACGGATGAGGGTCGAATAAAAAGAACTGATGTTATAGACATCAACGTTTGCTTTCATGTCAAACATGGGCTACATGAATCGAAGATGTTGTTCATGGCGGATTTGTTTTACCGAAAAATATATTTGTCGTTTCGGCTTACGTCCACCACAGCATCCGTTTATATTTTGTTTTATGGTAATCTATGGTACAATAGATGAGGAAGCTAGGAACAATTTCACAAATGGGAATAATTGGATGTGTAATCATTAGGCCCAGGAAATTGAATCAACTGACACTATTGTTGTTCGTATTCGGTCAACTATTACATGTAATCTCTCCGATGTATTTGATTGACTTAACTGGATTATTAATGGTAATACCAACTGTCTAAAATTTGCAAGCTGGCAAGGAACAAATTTCTTTATGCTTGTTTTATTTTTTTTTGTTAAAATATTTAGCCTAAATAATTAAAGATGTGATATTCAACCAATTTGATTCTGCAATTCTCCAAATTGTGCCTTATTAACGATAATGAAGAAATGACTCGTCATCAATTTAATTACGTTGTATTAGGTTTTGAATTATTTCCGTTTGGTATTTTTGTTCATATTGGAGATATCAAACTATATTCTGCCTAGTCTCCATGAAAACAAATAACACGGTCATATAATTTACAATTGCTATAAATTTAATTCAGTTCGGACAATAGAATTAAAACACGGTAAATAAACATGTATCAATTTTAAACATGTATCAACAAAAATCAAAAAAATTTTAAGGTGTGGCTTGTTTCAAGTGTGTTTGAATGTGAGCATGGATGTGGGTATGGGTGATAGTGTACATGTGTGAGAGCGCGCGTGAGCGAGTGTCTGCGAGTGAAGGTGTGAGAATGTGAGAACATGTGAGTGAATGTGGGGTTGAACGTGCGGATCGCGGTTCTTTCGCCAAAGGGGTCGCCAGAGTCTCCTTTTTTTCACTTGCTTTCTTTCCATTTCTGTTTACATCACGTAATTCGCGTACATTTCCGTATTTGGGCTGGATTAGCAGGATTTACACCTCGAACTCAATACTGCCGCTAGCCCGGAGCATATAAACAACCAAAACTAATTACGCGACCTGCTACGCTGCTTCATTGGTTCGCCAGTGAAAAAGCGCTCCATTACACGACAACGACTCATAGATTCGAACTAGTTATGCACATATGTTCAAACCAAATATTTGTCTAGTTTTATAATTCGTTTTTATTATTTTTGTAAACTCAGTAAAGCCTAATCGAATCTTATATTTATTATTATTCACCAATCATTGAGCTAACATATTATAATATTTAAACAAAACAACATTTAACTTGTTGTTTGCAAAATTGGTAGCACTTACAATCAAAACAAAAGTCTAATCATTTCACCACACATTTCACTATGCAAACAAAAATTGTACTCACATATTTCGCTTCGTTCTCTTGATTTCCAACATCCGTTTGAACTGCCCAGTTTGCCAGTGCATTCGGATTACAAAATGTTTTAGCTTTTGTATTATATTCTTCTAAAATTGCTTTCATTTCTACTTCAGTAGCTTTCGGCTTAATACTATCACCATTTATCACATTTGAATTTGACGGATGACCATAACTAAATTTAAATATCACCAGAAATATTGTGAAACTTGAAAATAACTAAACACAAAACACCATTAATTAATATTTAATTCAAAACACAATTTTTTTTGTTTATAAAATACCTTCATAGTGAATTTGTAAATTTTACAAGTAACTAAAAACTAGAAAAAAATACAAATAAATAAAATTAACTGCCAACTTGTTGTGCGTTCAATCTTTCTTCAATCGAAAATGGAAATAAATTTCAAATATTTCGAATTATAATTTATTTAAAGATTAATTCTTATCAAGTAGATATAAAGCATTGTAATATTTGGTAAATGTGTACAAATTAAAAAAAATGAAACAGAGTAAACGATATGCAACGATATGCTTACACGTAAATTCAAAAATGTTGTTAAGATATTACTTAAATTTTAAGTACATACTTAAGGTTATTAAACACTAATACTCATTCAGTTGAAATTAAAAAATATTACAGTTTATAGAAATCATTATTATATTATTTATGTATTTATGAAACTATCGAATTATTAAATTCGTGAGAAAATTTTTCGAGGGGGACAAAACGGGGGTAAACAATGCTTATCTGTACACCAGTCGCTTCGACGGCGAAAACTATAGAGCCAGTCACAAATTTAATTTCTTAACGTTTCCTAGCTTAATGCGAAGAGCAAAATAGCTTTTGGACTCGATCACTGAATTGTTGGTGAGATCAAAAATTCGATGTAAACATTTTTGCTTCTAGAAGAGATCTAGAAACAACAATTAATACGAAATTTTAAGAACCCTAACAGTTTAAATCCAATATAGTATTCACGTTAATGCCTATCTTTATTCCAAAATGTTTTGAATCACCACAATGTGATTCTCTAGCTGTAATTTTGCGTTTTCTTTCAGAAGTTTGCACAACAAAAACCCAAAAGCTGCAGAGCTGATTTCAATTTTTTTTGCGCAATACAGCAGCACTCCATCATAAAAAATATAGTTCTAATTTTGTTCTTCACTTTATATGCGACAAAATTTAACTGTCGTTTAACGAAGAGAGTATATATCGGAAATTTTACAAACTATGTATGGGTAGTTCTACAAACTTGGGCGTTGTGGGCGGCATGGCTTATTTAGTATATTAATATAGAAAAAATAAATTTATTTCAAATGAAATTCGAAATCCTTAACTATCTCTAGCATGACCTCCTAAACAAACCCGTTTTGAAATATATTTCTTACAAAAAATATGATTCAAAACGTAAAATTATCAGTCCCCTGGTGTGTCCCTTTTTGAAAGTCAAAGCTGGTAAACTAAATAATCAAAGATTCTAAGTGTGTAGAGACAAATTTACTAAATTTAATAATAATGCGTTATCAATGTGAAAATAATCATAAAATTACTCTATATTTCTTTTAACTATCGTTTTTTTTAAGAATCGGGCAGAAAACGTGGTTTTTGGAAATTTTTTGACTCAATTTTGTGATTTTGGTATCAATTGATCGAGCTTGGCCGTCTCCCAAATTTTTTTGAGAATGGGGTGGTAGGACTAACCCCCACCCCGTACACCCTCTTTAAGTTTTAGCATATAAAAATCTATATAAAATAAATGGGAAGCGATAAAAAAAATTTAATTGCACCATTATCTTTTATTCAGACCGGCGCAACTTTTGAATCAAAAAGTTGGTTTTCACCCCCACCCCCAACCAACCCCGTGGGTGGAGTTGACACATTAAATGAGTAAAATATGTCATGTGGGGTATCGTTAGAATCAGAATTTCATAACAAATACAATCCCACATATTACCCCCTGATCTGTGAAAAAAATTTTTTTTGCATGTCATGTTTGGTGTCGATTTCAATATAATCGGGGATGCTGATGATGCTTCAATGATGATGATAAAAATGGGGGCCGGACTCGGGGTAGTCCAAAAAGGGGTGGAGGTTGGTGGGTCGGTTATAATAAATATCGAAATTATCGTCATAATAAAAATTGGGGTCGGACTCAGGGTCGAATAATAGGTGGGGGTTGGGGGTCGTTTATACAAAGTATCGAAATTATTGTCATTATTATCGATTTTTACATAATCGAAGGTGCTGAGTTCAAGAGTGATGTTAAAAATGTTGACCGGACTCAGGGTAGTTCAATAAGGGGTGGGGGTTGGGGGTCGGTTATAAAAAATATCGAAATTATCGTCATCATTATCAGTTTTAACATAATCGAAGATGCTGCGTTCAATTATGATAATTAAAAGTGGGACCGGACTCAGGGTAGTCCAATAATAGGGGGTGTTGGGGGTTCGGTTACACAAAGTATCGAAATTATTGTCATTATTATTGATTTTTACATAGTCGAGGATGCTGAGTTCAATAGTGATGTTAAAAATGTTGACCAGACTCAGGATAGTTCAATAAGGGTTGATAGTTGTGGGTCTGGTCATAAATAGTATCAAATTATCGTCATTGTTTCGAATTTAACATAATCAAAGTTGCTGAGTTCAATGGTGATGACAAAAATGGTGAGGATTCATTCAGGGTAGTTCAATAAGGGGTGGGGGTTGGGAGTGTGGTCATGATTAGTATCAAAATTGTCGTAACTAGTGTTAATTTCAACATACTTGAGGTCGCTGAATCTAAAGGGCGGGAGTTGGGGGCTGAAAGCCGAAAATGCTCACATATAAATTATGAGTATTGATTTTGGATGATAAATCGAGGGCACTGAATTCAATGGTGATGCTGAAATTAGTATTTGGGCTCTATGAAAGAAACTAGAGGATAAGGGTTTGGGTTTAAAATTGAGATAATGTTCAAATATACATAATAAATATTGGTTTTTCTATGAATCGAGAATGCTGAATCTTGTAATGTGAAGTTTATAAAATAAAGAATAAATGACATTAAATATTTTATAAACAGATTTTTTTCCGTCTAGTTTACTCAATATGGTTTAAAGACGAGGTTAAATTATTTATACAAGAAAATGATGAGCACTCAAATTGATACAGTCTTATTTTTGTGGCACTTGTTTGTATATTTCAATAATAAAAATATAAGAAATATAAAGAATTTGCTATTTTAGTTTATTATTTTTCTTATTTAATAATTTTAAAATATTTTTCTGCCGTGTTTCGACGATACATCAATTTGACGATATAATTCAACTAACATTTAAGAATAACCCACTTTTAATGGGCTCCTTTGCTAAGTAACTCCAGCCTTGGTGTAAAAGGTATATTTGAACATTTTTTTATTCTCCACCTCATCCTCCAGCTTCTGGTTTTGCTCCTATGGTTGCTTGATTGCATATTCCAAGACCACCATTGGATTCAGTATTCTCGATTCATAGAAAAACCAATATTTATTATGTATATTTGAAGATTTCCCTAATTTTAGACCCAAACTCTTATCCTCTAGTTTCTTGCCTGGACCCCAAATACTAATTTCAGCATCACTATTGTATTCAGTACCCTCAATTTATCCAAAATCGGTACCCATAATATATTTTCGGCTTTCAACCAAACTCCCACCCTTTAGTGACACTCTTATGTTTTTGATCCCAATTTAAACATCACTGTTGGATTCAGCGGCCTCAAATATGTTGAAATCAATAATAATGACGATAATTTTGGTACTGTACATGACCAGACCCCCAACCCCCACCCCTTATTGAACTACCTTGAGTCCGGTCAACATTTTTACCATCACCATTGAACTCAGTATCCTCGATTATGTAAAAATCGATAATAATGACAATAATTTCGATACTTTGTATAACCGAACCCCAAACCCTTATCAACCCCCACCTTTTATTGGACTACCCTGAGTTCGACCCCAATTTTTATTATGACAATAATTTCGATATTTTTTATAACCGACCCACCAACCTCCACCCCTTTTTGGACTACCCCGAGTCCGGCCCCCATTTTTATCATCAACATTGAACTCAGCATTCCCGATTATATTGAAATCGACACCAAACATGACATGCAAAAAAAATTTTTTCTACAATAAGGGGAGTAAAAAATGGTTATGTCACAGAACAGGGTGTAATATGTGGGATTGTATTTATTATGAAATTCTGATTCTAACGATACCCCAAATGACATATTTTACTTATTTAATGTGTCAACCCCACCCACGGGGTTGGTTGGGAGTGGGGGTGAAAACCAACTTTTGGACTCAAAAGTGGCGCCGGTCTGAATAAAAGATATGGTGCGATTAAACTTTTTTTATCTCTTCCCATTTATTTTATATAGATTTTATTTTATATAGATAGCTAAAACTTAAAGAGGGTGTACGGGGTGGGGGTTAGTCCTACCACCCCAATCTCATAAAGTTCGATCGATTGATACCAAATTTGTAAAAAGGTAATTTTGAAAATTTCCGCGACAGCCCGATTCTTAAAAAAACGATACTTAAGATATATCCTATTACATTTTGTCCCTCGAATTTTTTATTATTCTCCTGCTAAATCAAAACACATTGCAAATATTGAGAATCCATATTTCGTTCAAGTTATCGCTCGTCACAGGAATTAATTAAAGTACAATAAATATAATATTGCAAGTATTTTCCTTAGTCCGAGGTTTTATCAATCAAAACAATCATCATTGCAAGCAAGATTGTATTTTATCCAGTCACATTATCAGTACCGTTGTAAGGATTTTCTTAAAAAGTATTTTAAATTCAGGTAATTTTATAGTTAATATTGTTACGTTTTTCTAACCTTACTTCGAATTGGCCTAACTCACAATTCGATAAATGCAATTCCCAATCTCTTCCGAGTTCGATCACTGATTAGTAAGTAAAAACACCAGATTTTATTAAGTATTCAACACCTCAAGTGTTTCACAACAATAGAAAAACAGTACAGCAAACAATATTCCTAACTAGAATATTCTTTTAACAGCTTCAGAAACTCCAACGGTTTATTGTAGAAATTTGCAGTACACCACGTTCAAAATAATACACAAAATATTTCTACTCAATAACACTTATAACTTTATTCACAAAAACTAATTTAAAAATCACTTTTATAATTTTAAGTTCACTATCGCAGATTTAAAAACAAAACTAATTCATTCTACAAGAGATAAATTGCTTATATACGATTCTGCAAAACTTCTAGAATATTTGAGGTCACTTTTTAGAAACCTTGAGAAAATATTAGAATATTCGATTACCACTTCGATCTGAAAGACATGATATATATATATATATATATATATATATATATATATATATATATATATATATATATATATATATATATATATATATATATATATATATATATATATATATATATATATATATATATATTATACATATTTACATTATTATACATATTTGAAGCCATACATTGATGAACACTTTGAACGATGGTATGGTCTTGTTGTTACACGACAATCATCCGGTACATACTTCAAATGCTGTCAAACAATGGATTAATGAAAATATAGGCGATGCATGGGATTTTGTGTTTGATCACCCGAGGTGAATTAATTTTATCTTGTAATTTTAAATATTTAATTAATGTAGAAATTTGTATTTTCAGTCTCTCTCCAGAGATAAATCCTGTTGAGAATGTCGGGTCAGAGATCAAAGGCAAAGTTAGGAGTGAACACCAAGTGTTTCACAGTAATGATGAGGTCTGGGATGCCATTGTGAGAGCGCACAACATGATAAGAGGCGTTGATTGGCTCCAATATTTCATCAATTTGTTAAATTCAATGTCTAATAGAATGCGCGAAATGATTGCAGCACAAGGCGGTCACATAAGATATTAACTTTATATTATATTAATATTAATTAAATTTAATGAATTAATCAAATAATCAAATATTGTTAAACATTTTAGTCAATTACTTATGAAATAAAATTAAAAATTCTATTAGTTTCTGATTTTTTTTGATTTTTTCTATTGAAAAACTTTTAGCAAACTTTAAATTAATTTTTTTAATGATTTAGTTGGGATAAAAAAACAAATTATATACCAAAATACTCCACCAATATTGAGCTATTTGAAAAATTGAAAACCGATTTAAAATCGGATCACCCAGTACCATTTTATTCACAAAAAACCAACAGTACTTTCGCTTGAAAATAGGTGTATATATATATATATATATATATATATATATATATATATATATATATATATATATATATATATATAACGATATGAAGTATAACGGAATTTAGCGGCACTCTCACGGTCGCATTTTTCGACCTACACCAAAACAATTTTCTGTGTATGTTTCGGCAGATAATGTCTTGGACAAGTTCGTGAACTGGCTATATCCGGGTACCGGTTAAGCGGCTAGAGCCTAAAAAGTCGAATAATCTAGGGCGCTATAACTTCCGTTTGAATTATAATATTTTAATAAAATTTAAAAATATTGAATATTTGAACCTTTTTTTATCATTTTTATCTAGATGACAACCTTGGCATTTCAGGTTCTTTAAAATCAGCTGTTTTAAAAATTTGCTAAACTTTGCTGTCTAGCTGAAAATGGCCAATCTCATATTTGAAAACTTTTTCTCAAGTATATAAATTATAAATCTTTTCAAAATTTAAAAAAAAAATAGTTCAAATCTAAAGATTGAGACCCTAGGGCTGTTGAAATAAAAACAAACGCAAAAGGCAATGCTTTCATTATGTTTCAGTTTATGTTATTTAAATTCATTTTAACTTTTAAGCATACTTTTAAGCTATAGCCTCAAAAATTTTCAGCTTTCTAACCCAAAAGGTTCCATTTTTATAAGCATTATAATGCAACCCTTGCAAGAAAAATATCAACCAATTTAATACCATAGAAAAATGATCAAAATCTCTTTTGTTTTTATTTTTTTTTACTAGGTAACCGTTTGAAAAGAGATTAAATAAGAACAAAAAAACACAACAACAAAAGATGATTTTGAAATAAAATTGTTTGATAATGTTTGATTATAAATTATGTGTGATGGTATAATTGTAGTTGTCACGTAGTTCATTTGATCTTTGGTGGATTTAATATGTAATTAAAAGCAGTTTAAACCAACTTAAATAAAACTGTTCCGAAATTGTATTGATGGAGTTAGTTCGGATAATGTATTTAATTTGGTTCAATAATTTTTTTGAATTATTCTGTTTTTCTTGAATTATTTATTTAAACTAATCTGACTTATTTAATTTTATTTGGACACAAAACCGTCTGACCCCGAAATCTACCTATTTCTAGCGGATATACCTGCCGCTGGGATTTTTTTCCTTTGTTTAGAAATTTATTACAAAACTATCACGAAACATCAATAATGCAATACGTTGCCGGAAAATTATAACAGATCATATATTAACATAATTTAGTGAAAAGATGATACACTCAGCAAACTACTCAAAAACCTCTCCATTTAGCGTTTCGAGAAAATATTTCAAAATCACAAATTCATATTTCTTTCAGAATTCCAAAAATATTGTAAAAATTAAATAAAATAAGAAATTCAAACTTTTTTTAAACAAAATTCTAAAAATATTTCAAAAATTATTACAAAATCAAAGATTAAAACTTTTTTCAAAAATTCTAAAAATATTGCATAAATTATAACAATATCAAAAATGGAATATGGAAGCCATTTCAACAAAAGAGCATGATGTTATTATTTGCAACTTTGCTAACCCAGATATGTTGGGACATACTGAAAATCAATGGCTCTAATGGCTAAGCCATTACCTGTATTGATACATGTATTGGCCGCATTGTATCTGCACTAAAAAACCAAAGAGGTGAAGTCATTATTACATCCGATCATGGTAATGCGGAGTGTATGTATGATGTATATACCCAACAACCCCACACAGCGCATACAACAGAACCTGTTCCATTTATATATGTTGGTCGATCAGCTAAAATAACAGAACAGTATGCCGGTACATTGGTTGATATTGCGCCTATGTTATTAGCCTTATTGGACATGCCTAAACCGAAAGAAATGACTGGAAACAGCTTACTGACTTTAATATAAATGACAAAGATTACCAAATCAATATGTTTGTTTGTATACTGGTCACGGATGCATTACGAAACCGTTGCAATTTAATAGACCTTCTGCGAAAATATATTCGGTTCCTACTCGTGGCTAAAAGCACCTGAATATTTGTACTGAAAAAATACAGTGGCCTAGAAATTTAAATATCATCGAGGTTTTCCCTTGATTGACCAAATATGCTTACAAAATAACATAAGTCTGCAGAAATTTTGTATTTAACATTTTTACCTATTGGAGATTGGCCAACCTTATTCAATTTTATTTTATGTTTGTCAAAAGTATTTCGATTAAAATAAAACTGATAATATTAAAACTGAAAATTTGATCCTAAATAAAATTTTATCATGTACGCTTTGGTTTTGTTTTCATTTAAACTAAATTTAAAGTGAAATGGATATTTTTTGCTAATTTACTGTTTCTGGTTTTGTTTTAATTTAGAATGAAATTAAAATAAAATATATATTTTTCGCAGTTACTTCTTTCTGGCAAAAGAAGAATAATAATATATTTTTTTTCTATAAATGGAAAGAGATAAAAATGCTGCATGTAATATAACCCTGTATTGTTGTATTTATTTTTACAGGAGACCTTTCTTTTGTGGAAATTATTTTCAATGCGAAATTTGAATTTAAAAAACTGCTTCAATTTTTTTTATAGTTTTCTAGTGTACATACACAAATATTACTTATCCTGTATATTTTATAATCTAAGATCTGGATTGATCAGCTAGAATGCTGTTGTAGAGTAAAATGTATAAACATTATAAATGGTATAATGTAAGTATGGCAACACTAAATGTTAATGATAATCCGCCATACTATATACTTACAAGTTGTTGTAGTCTACACGTCAGATGCAAAGCATCTAAATATACAAAATATTGTAACGTGTTAATACATAAATATAATATAAATAAATATAAAGTGAACTACAACTAAAGTTGTGTAGTTACAACTAAAGTGTTTGTTATCAAAAAAAGAAACGAATACAACAAATGCTAATGATCTCTGTTATTCATATTTCCCAAATGGAAAAATTAAAATAGGCTCCTTCTATTCTCATTACGACTCTTTGAAATTATTCTTACTAATTCAACAAAATGTACGCACACAAACTTTTTTATAGGCGTAGCAACGTACGCCGGGTCCTGCTAGTTTGTAATAATTCTTTTCTATGGCTTGCAAATTTTGCAAGTTTTTGTCGATTTTTTACCAAAAATATAAACAAAT
The DNA here is from genome assembly GCA_963693315.1 of Diogma glabrata. Taxonomy (NCBI): domain Eukaryota; kingdom Metazoa; phylum Arthropoda; class Insecta; order Diptera; family Cylindrotomidae; genus Diogma; species Diogma glabrata. Next base: position 253,568,150 of record OY856188.1, on the reverse strand, counting down.
TTTATCGCAGAAAGCTCTGGCTATCCATCTACTCAAAATTAGTATAAATAGGGCGATTCCTGCATGTAACTTGCCATATATCAGCAAAACTCCAACAATCGCAAATTTTCCAAGCAAAACGAAAATATCGATTTGTGACAGTTTATTTCTATGACTTTCAAAAAGAGTAGGTTAACTCCTTTCCCGTTTTGCAAGTTTTTGTCCAAAAAACTATGGACAAATTTGATTTCAGAAAGCTCTGGCTATCCATCTAGTCAATACTAGTCTAAAAAAAGCGATTCCTGTCTGTCACTTTCAAAAAGGGTAGATTAACCCCTTGCCTGTTTTGCAAGTTTCTGCCAATTTTTTGTCCTAAAATAAATATGAACAAATTTGATCGCAGAAAGCTCTGGCTATCCATCTAGTCAAAATTAGTTTGAACAAGGCGATTCCTGCATGCAACTGGCTATAAATCGGCAAAACTCCTACAATCGCAAATTCTCCATACAAAAGGAAAATATGCTGCGATTCCTAGACCCGTTAGTCTATAGCCTTCAAATCAAGGCTATAAACTATCCAAAATCTTCAAATGTTTTAATTCCTTTATAAATAGAAGCTAGTATTTCTCGCTTTAACCTTTCATCAATTATCCCTTTGAGATTCTTTTAACAAGAACTTATGAAATTGATACAAACTCCTGTGAGATTAAAGTATGTTGCCAAAGTTACAATATACAGATAAAATCTTAAAAAGTCAAACTCAATTCCAAACAGAATTTAAGATTTAATTAAAACTGGCATAGATTTATCAATATAACATTTATTTTAGATTACAATTTTGAAAACTAAACATTACAATTTATTGTGTTAAACCGACATATTAAACTTTTTTATATTTTTTTTAAAAAACGAGAAGTTTTAATATTTTGTGGAAAAATTAAAATGGAATAAATTTTGTTTTCTTTCTAATAATGTTACGTAAAAAACATCGCCAACTAAATTTGAATTTTTAAAAGTTAATTTAGATGTTCGCCACAGGTCTGATGTTTTAGATCGGCGATTCCTTATAGTTGCTACGTACAATAAAAAACAACCTTCGTATCTTTTTACGTATACACAATTTATTTTTAATTATTTGATATTCGAAATTTTATTTTAATTATACAAGTATACAGAACTTGGTTATAAATTATATGTGTTGATTAATCGATAACTTTCAAGCGTATACACACATTTTTATTTATTATACACATATTTTTTTCACCCTTTTACCGCCAACAAAAATGACAAAGAAAATATTGCATTGAGCTGAATTTGCTGTTCGAAAATCGAATTGATAAAATAAATAAATTAATTAATTTATCGTATGGGTGGCGTAAATATGATTAAGTAGCAGATGGTTCATGTCATGAGTATTATCGTTAACTGATCGTGTGATCGTTTTAAGTTTTGTGGTGATTAATTATTTAGATTTAAATATATTAACCATCACAGGTCGATTAAGCTAAAAATTGATTACGCTGCATGTTTTGGTCTCACCTTTCAGTTTATATGTCATTTGACATGATTTGTGACAATTCATTTCTGTCACTTTCAAAAGAGGTTTTGCAAGTTTTGTCGATTTTTTGTCCTAAAAAAATATGAACAAATTTGATCGCAGAAAGCTCTGGTTATCCATTTAATCAAAATTAGTCTAAATAAGGCGATTCCTGCATGCAACTGGCTATAAATCGGCCAAAGTCCTACAATCGCAAACTCTCCATACAAAAGAAAAAATGCTGCGATTCCTAGACACCCGTCGGTCGATTAAGCTCAAAATTGATTACGCTGCATGTTTTGGTCACACCTTTCAGTTTATGTGTCATTTTGTATGATATGTGACAATTCATTTCTGTGGCTTTCAAAAAGGGTAGTTATAACCCCTTGCCAGTATTGGAAGTTTTTGTCGAATATTTGTCCAAAAAATATGAACAAATTTGGGACAAAACGGACAAGGATAAAGCGCAACAAAAAATACTGAGTTGCGTTGTAAAAATAAAAAAATACGTTAAAATTCTATTCACATTAAACACAAACAGTGTCTCGCGGTGGAATTAGTTTTACAGAGATGACCCACACACATTTATTTTTATAATATTTAAAATTAAACTAAATTGAAAATACTTTATTTTAAATTTAGGTTATGTCTAGTTTATTTTTTATTGAAATAGTAAATTCCATATCCTATGATACCAACTGCAGCAGCGCCACCAACTACTCCGCCAACAATTGCACCAACATTTTTCTTGCCCTTCTTTTCTTCTGGGACTGGAAGTGGTTCTATTTCTAAAAGAAAAAAACAATAACCTAATTCAGCACAATATGAAAAGTTATCTGTTTCTTACCGCTCTTATTTTGTTCTTTCAAAAATTTCAACAATGGTGCAAAATATTCAATCAAAGATTCACCGCTGATAACAGTTTCACCAGTCATTTTTTCTAAAGCTACAGACCAATGTCGACTTAATCCTAATTCCAACCCAGCACGTATCTTTGCTCCAGCTTTCTCAGAACCAGCAATATCACATTTATGTAAGGGCTTGGTTGGATCATTGGGAACGTATTGGCCGGCTTCACGACAAACAGCACGATGAAGTTGAAACTCTAAAATATGAGCAATAAAATATGATATATATTTTGAATCCGCTGCAACATGGTATTTTGCACCAGGATCAAAATCTGTTTCACTTCTTTCAACAGGTGCTGCTACTTTCTGATATGTTTCTCTATAAAAACAAAGTTGAAATTATTTTATAGAAACAATATAAATGTTGAAAGCACAACGAACCTTAAATACCACCAATGTTTATTCCATTCTGTTTCTGGTATTGTTTTACTAAAAACATCCCATCTCCATTTATCAATTAATAAACCAAACGGTAAAAATGCAACACGTTCCAAAGCCATTTGGAATAAAGCATTGATGTTGTCTTCATAAGAATCAGCATAATCAGTTAGGAGTCCAATTTTAGAGAGATGTGTTGGTGAAGAAACAGAAAGTGCAATTAAATCTCCAACAGCTTCATGAAATCCAGGATTAGCACCCTCTCGTAAGGCAATGGGTTGATTTTTGTATAAAATATAATATTGTATATGACCCATTTCATGATGAATTGTAACAAAATCTTCCATGTTTAAGCTCGTGCACATTTTTATTCTGAAACAGGATTAATTTAGATTTAAACAGAAAATACGAGTGGTTCAAGCATACCTAAAGTCCTTTTGATCACAAAAGTCCCATGCTGACGCATGACAAACAATAGGTTGTGTTGGCTTTTCGATTACAGCTAAATCACCGTAACTCATATCATTTGGTTCTAATCCTAGTTCTTTGTAGAATTTATCAGCTTCTTGAAACATTTCTAAAACTGTGTACTTGTTCTGAAAAGAAAAAAATGTTAAAATCACAAGAAACGTTGACTTTATCAAAACAAACCTTAATGGCTTCTGTTACATCAATCAAACTTCCGTTTGAAAATGGTTTAATACGATCGTATAAATTTACCCATGATTGTGCCCACATATTACCCAAAAGATGTGCGGGAATTAAACCGTCTGTTGTTGTATATTTTTCACCATATAATCCTTTTAATTTCTTCCCAACATATTTATGAAGTTCGTCATATAACTCCTTAACTTCACCCCACATGCGATCTATATTTGCAATAAAATTATCATCTTCATACATTTCTCTCCACATTTCACCATAATCATCATAACCATTTTCAACTGCGGCTTTATTACCCATTTCAACGTATGTTTTGTATGACTCTCGCATTTTTTTTCCAGATTCATCTCGCCAATTTTTCCAAATATACAGTAATTCGTCATAATCGTCGGAATATGCTAATCTTTCACTTAATTCAGGGTCCAATGTCCACGGCTTATCACAACTATCGTTTTTATATGGGCAAATTGTTGCTGTATTATATACAACCTCCATATCGCTTACTGTTTTTGTGAACGTATCTAAATCCTCCCCACTAAGAGCAGCAGTTCCTAATTTTTTAATTTGTCTTACTTGTCTCTTTGTGAGTTCATCTTCAAATTCATCTGGATCGTAATTTCTAAAAGCCAATGCATGATCTTTTGCAAATATAGCATATTCTGCTGTTTTTTTAATAAGATTCTCTTGTTTAGCCTCATTAGATATATCAGTATTATACGCCCATTCTGCTGTTACCATAATATTGCACTGATTTGGTGCTTCCTTATTGTAGGCATCAAGAAACTCTAGAGCTTCCTTAGCTCGTTCTTCTTGGAAAAATTTACGTAATGGACGGAAATATTCCAATAAAGCTGCTGCACTTATTTTCTTTTCACCTGTTATTGCTTCTAATGCATCAGGCCATGGTTTTGTAGCTCCAAGAGCCAATCCAGCTTTTAATTTGTCTCCCGCAGCAGTTGATTGATAAAAATCGCATTTGTGTAATTCAGACTTTTCATTTGTTGGATCGTATTGTCCAGCTGCTATACATAACGATCGATAAAATTGGAATTCTAAGATATGCGCTACGAAATAGGAAATATATTGTGAACTTGCTGGAATATGATATTTTGCACCAGGATCAAAAAATTCTGCATCGTTTCTGATAGAAGGTGGTGAAACTTTTTGATAATAATCTCTCAACTCCCACCAACGTGAATTCCAATTTTTTTCTTCAACTGCACCGCTAAAAACTTCCCAGCGCCATTTATCAATCAGCAAGCCGAATGGTAAGAATGCAACACGTTGAAGCGCCATTTTAAAAAGAGCATTAATGTTATCTTCATTGCTATCCGCATAGGAGTCTAATAATCCAACTTTTTTTAAATGCTGAGGAGTGGATACGGAAAGGGCAATTGTATCTCCAACAGCCTCGTGAAAACCTGGATTAGCTCCACCACGAAGTGTAAGCGGCTTATCTTTGTATTGTAGATAATATTGAATGTGTCCCATTTCGTGATGAACTACAAGAAAATCATGCATATTCACTTGAGTACACATTTTAATACGAAAATCAGTTTCATCGCAGAAATCCCATGCAGAAGCATGACAAGCTACAATTTTGTCTTCTGGTTTCTCAATAAGTGCTGGTGGAACTTGGTAACTCATGCTATTGTTTTCTAATCCCATACTCATATAAAATTCATTCGAAACCTCAAACATTTTATATGCATCATATTTTAATTCTTCCATTTTTGATGTAACGTCAATACTACTCGCATCTTTAAAAGGTTTTATATCTTCGTACAAGTTCTCCCAAGTTTGTGCCCACATATTTCCTAAGATATGAGCTGGAATGTTTTGACTGTTTTTATCAAGTTTATCAGGATACATTTTCAATAGTTTTGATTTAACGTATTTATGGAGATCATTATACAGAGGCTGTACTTCGTTCCATAATTCATCTGTTATTTCTTTGAATTTAGGTTCATCATATACGGCAGTCCACATTTCACCCGCATCTGCAAAATCTGTTCGAATAAAAAATAAACCTTAGTTAATTATCAATTTATTTAATCTATCCAATGGGATGGGGAGTACATATATAACTATAAGCTGAAGGTTTTTGTAGATCAATTTTATACTTCTATACAATAAAGAAACTACTTTTAAAACCGATCCAAAACTTCAATTCGATAGCATAAAATCAATTTTGAAGGTCGATGGACACCAAAGTCTCACCACAAAATGTTTTATGTCAGTGTGTTATTAAAAAAAGTTAGAGATAAAGAAGTTGTTGTAAACAGTATGAAAATAATTACATTAGTGTACATTTGCTTTTATAATATAAAAATTCAAAGAAATGAGGTTTCCTACAGACATGTCCCGCTTATGCAATTAGTCAACTATATTCAGTTAAAGACCAGCTTGTTAATTACTAGATCATACAATATCATGCGGGTTAGTTGGAATTATAAAACTCATAACCGTACTATTCTATAGAAATAACACTTACCATTAAGTTTTGCCGCCTTGTTCATTAAACTTACATATTCAGCGTAATCTGTTTTCATTAATTTGCCTGATTTATCATGCCACTCATTAAAAACATATTCAAGCTCTTCATAATCTCTTGACTTTTCCATTCTATCATAAATTTCGTTATCAAGTGTCCACGATGGGCTTGCACATGACTTGTCTGTGAAGGGACAAATTTTCGCACTATTGTAAATGTTACTCATTCGAACGCGTGCTGCATTTAACTAAACAAAATTATTTAATAATTTAAATTTTGGAAAATAATTAAATAAATATTGTTTTACATTTTTTAAGTCATCATCTTCCAAACGCGATGTACCGATCGTTCGCAATGATTTTATTTGTCGTTTCACGTTTTCATCGACATAATCATCTTCTTTACTGTTTTTGAAATTTTGTTCCCATTGTTCTTTTTGAAAGTTTGCATAGTTGAGTGATGTTTCTTGCTTTAAAGAAAAAAACAAAAGTATTTATTTGGAAAGAAATTTTATTATAAATTAAAATAATATTATTGTATTACTTTCATTTTACCAATTGTATCGAATATTTCTAAAAAATATATTGTCCCTTCAAGATTTGAACTTATCTATTCTTTCTAATAATTAATAGTTTTGCCTAGCTCAATAAATAACATCTAAAGTTTTTAGCATTCTCAATACTAACGAATGTGAAGTTGAGCTTTATACCATAAATATTCAAAATAAAAACCTAGATTTCTTTGTGGAACGATTATGACAATTGGATGAAGATTTTGATACAAGTCACTGTTTCAGCAACTGAAACTATTGATCATGAAATTCCAACATTAACTAATTCTTAGCCAATACATAGAAAGCAATAAAGATTATCACAGTAAACTAAAAGTAAAATACATTCAAAAATAAAAAAAATATTGGATGATTCAATTATCGAACACACTCTCAGTCCGTAGAGCTCTCCTCTTCTACTTGTTCCAAAAAAGTCATATATGGATGAGAATGGATGGCGCTTGGTGGTCGATTTTAGGAAGTTCATTAAAACAACTATCGATAATATTTTTCCCTCACCAAACATTAATTAAATTTGGAACAGTAAGGTCATTCAAAATACTTTACTTCATTAGACCTCCCTTGTCCTTTGGGTCTAGCATGACTTGATGATACAAGTCATGCTAGACCCAAAGGACAAGGGAAAAACTTCTTTTAGTTCGGATTGAGGACATTTTCATTTCATTAAAATGCCCTTTGGCTTTCAAAAACTTATAAATTATGCTTTAACAGGCCTGTACTGTTGCCAATGTTTTATTTATTTGGACGATGTAGTTATTACTTCGGTCGGAATGACCTAAGTATTACATTCATGAGCTCAAAGTGAAATTCTTACCCCTACTTTTTTTGGCATTTCTCGACGTTTTAGGATCTACTGATTCTAAAAAAGCAAAAACAAAATTGTATTTCTGTCTGCCGGCCGTCATTACCTATGAAATCTAGAAAACCGCTGGAGGGATTTCAAAAATTTTTTTTACTAAAAACAGGTATACTCAAGGGACAGGTCCGAAAAGACGCTGTGTTCGATAACTGCACCGGAAGTGTGTAAAAAATCATTAAGTGTTTCAAAAATAGCAAATTTTATTATTTTTGGCTTAAAAACTTTCAAAATAAGTGATTACGATACTCGGAACATTGAATTTGGAGAAATCTTGGTGGTAGGGATTTTAATGTGAGATCAAAAACTAGATTATTGCATCAGGAGTTAGTCAAAAAAATGTTGTCAAGTGTGTCAAAAGAAAGATTTTTATTTATTTTATTACCCAGTTTTTGGAAAAAATAAAATTAATTATTTGTATGACATGAAATTTTATTATTACTATAGAGAATTATGGCATTATAAGTTTGTCAAAAAAACAATTTCAAGTGTGTCAAGAAATGATTTCATTTATTTTTTTAGCCAATTTTTTGTAGCAAAAAAAATGTAGCTGTTTTTATGACGTAAATGTAATTGAACATGAAATTGGACATGAAAATTTTTGAATTTGTTATAGTTTTTGAAATATTTTTGGAATTTTGAAAAATGTTTTAATGTTTGATTTTGTTATAATTTTTGCAATATTTTAAAATTTTGAATAAAATAGAATGTTTGAATTTTATATATTTTTTAGAATTTTGAAAAAAGTTTAAATTTTTGATTTTCTAATAATTTTTGCAATATTTTTAGAAATTTGGAAAAAGTTTGAAAATTTTTGGAATATTATTGGAATTTAGAAAAAGTTTAAATATTTGATTTTATTCTAAGCTCATAATGGTATGATATCATTCACTCACAACATTCATCTCACCATTAACTAACACCATAATAATCAAATCAAAGAAAATCAAAGAAAAATAATAATAATAAAAAATAAACTCACTCATACCATTATCATTCATTCACAACGTTCATTTCACCATTAACTATCACCATAATAAATAAATCAAAGAAAATCAAAGAAAAATAATAATAATAAAAAATAAACTCACTCATACCATTATCATTCACTCACAACATTCATTTCACCATTAACACCATAATAATTAAATCAAAGAAAAATAATAATAATAAAAAATAAAGGTGTTGCACTACTGTGGATATAATTGTCTGAAAAGCGTCACATCTGAAAAGCATCACAATTAAATCAAAATACAAAACATAATCACAAGATTTATTACGAAATGGTTTTATTTCAACCTTATGAATTTATAAGATACCCCAAAATCATTATTTTAGATCCATCTTCGTTGTATGGAAATAATCCATTAAATGATGGAAATATTGACAAGTCTGGTTTTTCTGGGAATATGAACAACAAGAAGTATTACATTTGATTGTATTTTGTCTTATTTCATCACGGTATAGGGATATTTATTTATATGTTTTCATAATATTAAGAAAATTATTCAAAATTAATATTATTAATGTAATTTAAATGGACGAAAATAGATGCATCATTTACGAATGCAATCACATGACACACACATTCATTTTCAATTTACCATTTAAATTATACGATCACTACCGTCATCTTATTTATAAACATCATACAGCGAATTATGACATTTGCCATTAAGTTATCCTTTTTCGATACAAATAAATGACTCTTATTTTTAAAAAGTCTAAACAAGTCTGAAATATGACTTTTTCGTCCGATCTTTTAAAACTTATTTTAAAACTTTTATGACTGAGGTTGTAACTGTCTTACGCATAATTTTGTACTTAATGCAACTAAAAATAGCCAAGACAGTCTAAATAAATCGAATAGTGCTACTTTGCAAAAATAAGAGTGAGTCCACTATGAATATCAACTCTGGTACAAAACCAATTTAAAAGTTGATTTGATGCCCCAATTCCACTCGATCATACTGATAGAAGGATTTCTTTCTGTGAACTAATAAAACAGCTGAAAATCAGCAACTCAAAATATAGGTACAGAAAAAGATGTTAGCACAAAGCGAGTGTGTTAACATATACCTTTGATGTTTCCTTAACATTAAACTTAAAAACGTGACCAAATTTTGTACAGTAATTTGATATGGATTATTTTTATCAATGATCGATCAATTCGAATAAGCACATAAACCACAAGTTTATATTCATTATATTGTTTAATATTTATCATCAAGTGTAATCGCTGAAAAATAATTTGATAAAAACTATGATTAATATTAAAACTTATCGACTTTAGTAAAAACAATATATTATACTATCATAATTAGTCTAGCTACTTATAATAATAACTGATTATAGAGATAAAATATTTAATCTTATTGTCATTGTTTGATATGTAATTAATTAAAATCAAAAAAGCCTGTAATATTTGAAATTTTACGACAATAAGGTAAAAGTATTACTTTTTGTGTACAGTTTAAACGTTTTTGAGTCTAAAACTTAAATTATCATAGCAACCTGACAACATCAGAGAATACATAGCACAATTTCCAGTTTGAGATCAAAGGATTTAAAAAACACCAACCGTTTCAGTTATCACGGCTGTGATACTTGAAACGGTTCTTCACGATAGTTGTAAGAGACAACCGAAGATTATAGAAAACAAGATTGGATGCTATCAGATGTGATATTCTACCAAAAATAGTAACTAAATTTATTTAAGAAGGAAAATCTCCAAATTGGATTAGTTATAAGCAAACAATAACATAATTATTAAATGTACACCATATACTGATAGGAGGTACCAAGATATGTTTTCTTCCGGAAGTTGACTGATAAAATAAAAAAAAAATATTCCACAGCAATATTTTAAATAATTAGTCAAAGTTATTATCAAATACAAATATGTGGATTTAAATGTTTTGTTATGTAAATATAGGCCAAAGTCATTTTTCTGTTAGGACTTCATTGATGTATTTACTATTTCAACTAAAATGGTTTAACTGATTCCATAACGTTTGCATAATTACTGTTTTTTGTGTACAATGTGATAGTCTGATAAACGGTTTTATCACGTGGTACAGAAAAATTTCTTTTCAAAGGACTTGTTCGTAATTAAAAAAAAATTCTTACGAACACTCGATTGAGACCATCACAAACGGTGTTGTGTACCCGCACAGAAAAATAAATAGTTTATTTTCAATAGAAATGCAGTTGTCTCAACCTCTCGGATATGGCAGATATGACGAATAGCGTAGATATGACGAATCAAAAACTGAAATTGATTCAACAACTGGACAGGTACAGAACGGTGTAGTTGAAACAACTGCACGTGATGTTTATGTGAAAATCAAATATATTTTAATTAATTCATGATATAAGGCCAAAGTAAATTTTTTTTCATGGAAATACTTATAATTTTATTTAACTACTGTTATATTGCATCTAACATTTTATATTGAAAATAATCCTCATTCTGTTGGTAGTCAAATGTTTCCCTATAGTTGTCCCGATAACCGTGAAATTATTTGGGAGTATTTTTCCCATGCTTGAATAATAAACTGTTAAGTTCGAGATGAGATTGTCATTACTTTATTTTTTTTTCAGTGTTAATAATCCAAGATTATCCAACGAAACTCACACTACTTCAAAGAAGAGATCTATACTCCTACAACACCATTCTTGTGACTGCGTATTCATGGGAAAAAAATTTGGATCGCTCAAGGCTATGTCTCGGGCTATCAGCTCCTTTGAGCAATACAAATTTCCAGGCCGTGATGGGATCTGACCTATTATTTTACAACAGTATTTGGACATAACATAATAAAAGATAGGCTCTCAAGGATTTCCGTGACCTACATAGCTCTTGGCATGTGCATGTACCACAGGCATGGAGAAACGTTAGGGTCGTCAATCTAAGGTTAATTAACTATTGCAAAGTGAAAAACTTCAAATCGATCATACTTTCTAAACTCTTTGGAAAGGTTGATCGAATGACATAATAGAATAGATAGTCTGTCTGAAGAAACCTGCCAAGCAATAAGCAACACGTTTGAAAATGTCTACGGACTCAACCCTCGCAGAAGAAGTCTCAGACATTGAAGAGAATAATTCCTAAAAGGCAATCGCTCTTGGCGTTTTTCTTGACATAGCAGGGCTACCGGTAAAGCGAAGGGGAACGAAAAGGTACGGTGTAAATAAAACACTAATAAAGAGGATACAACCAACGCTGGAATACCGATGTCTGGATTTGCCGGGAGCGTTATATCACCAACTAACATTATGTAAGTGTTCAGATCTGTAACGGATACGGCTCTCTACCACTGATAGGGACCGGATCAGCCGCTCTGAACATGTCCTTATCGGGAATTAACGCCTTAAACTTTCCAAACCGGATAAGCACCGGACTAGCCCCGAGTCATTTAAAATAGAAAATTTACTACTACATAAATTACAAAATGTCTAAATTTTGTAAATTTCTTTGGTAAAAATATTCTAAACTTATACCTACCTATATGGAAAATAAATGATTTTGATCCGGCCTTAACTACTAGGAATGAGATAGGCCTTCGAAGTGCAGTCTGGATCAGGACAAATAGAACGTGCCCTATTAGGGAAATCAGTTATGATTTCTGATAGGGTTTGGATGCAAATGCCCTATTAGGTCTTTCCTTATTACACCTTAAAACGGCACAGCTCATATTTGTGCGAGCCTGAATAATATGCTAGTCGGGCAAATGGTATAAGAAGCTTAGCACATACGGCTATGCCCATGTTGTAAGTATTCTTTTGAAAGGAGAAAATATGGAGACAGTTCATAGTTAGCTCCCTTTACATTGTGCTCGAGAACTTTTATTAGTAATGCAATTAAAAAACTGGTGGTACAAAGTTTTGTTTGCTTATGTATCCCAAAATCACAAGCACATTCAGAACAATGCCCACAGTGAGTTTGTAGGTCTTATTAGGGCTTCTTTTCCAAAATGTATTTGTAAGAATATACAGACTGTTAATTCTACTTCCAAGCTCTAATTCTATGGAATTACCTGAGGCTGCGAGAAAAGTCATCATGGAGAGATCTGGAGGAAGACTCTTGATCGATTTTTTCCATGCTCACTGATGGTACAGTATCTCTAACTTCCTTTCCAACGATTGGAGACCAGTCTGTAGCTGATTTGTTTTTGGAAATTTCGCGCAACACGTTGGATATCTACACAAACATATCACTCACTGAAAATGGTGCAGTCTTCTTCAGAAACGAAGATGTTGAGCTACAATTTCCACGTAGTAGCAGGATTAGTCCCCATAAATGCAACAACGAATCAAACAACGGAGCTTAAGTGGTCTAGCAAGATAATTAATATAAAAGCTATATAAAAGCTAAGAAACTACACATTTAAACATATTACTGGTTTAGACTCCAGGACTGCACAGTGAAAGTGTAGAGAACAAAAAACTATTGAGCTAGCAAAGAGCTCCTCAAAAAAATTCATAGGTCCGGAACCAGTAATTGGTATATCGATAGGTAGGATAAGTTCGAAAGTCGAATAGATCCACCTTCGCCCCAGTAACTCCTAATGTCGAAACACATAAAGCTGCAAGGTCTGTAAGATAGTCATTCCAGAGGTGAGTCGGCAATCAACCGGATTTCTGTTAAGACTGACCTGGTCAGACTGTAGACTAATGATGGGACTACTAACAGACCTAACATGCCACTTTTGGCTTGATGAAGATGAAACAGTCCATCATATAGGGGGAGGACGTTTCACTCTTTCATGGCTCCGCAGGGACATATTAAGATCAAACTATACTTGAGGATAGAAAATTTTTGCCAATTATACTATTCAAGGCTATTAGTTTTTCTCAAAAAGAGGTTCAGCTCTTAAACATAAGGATGGCATAAGCAGCACATTAATACGGTAATTTCGGATTTCTGATAGGGTTCGATATTGGACATCATATTGGCGGCACTTCCAGGTGATACTTTCCTTACGCTGCCAGAGTTGTCAATAAGGGAATAACAATTGAAAACTTTTCACATTTTCTTTCAACTGTTCCATTTCCTACCACTTCATCTTTTAATCCATCTAGATTATGGTGTCACACGTACTGTGCTTAGGACTGACTACACTGAAATGCTTAAAATTAACTTGTCTTGTTTGTATAATATATATCCCTCTACAGATGCTCATCTTATTTCTTTGCAACTCGTGGGAACCAAATTTCAAAACTAAAGCAAACGCAATTTTAAGCAATTAAAATTAGCTGGCAGATAATATCGACAAGGACTCATAGATTCGAACTAGGAGTAACAACTGAATGGTAGCTTCTCGATTGTTCATGCCGGTTTTAAATGTTATTTCTTACGCTCGATATGCTTAGTTAAAAAACCGCATTCATCTAAGGTCTGCAATATCATAGTAATGCTTACCGTAATCGATCTCTGAGCGAAAAACGTGAAAACAATTAATAAATGTCAATATCAAGGCTCTATTTAAATTTTTTTTTAAACTCCATTGGGTTTCAAATGATTGTGCAGTCGATGTGGCTTGCGTATAGTTACTACATGGTTAGAATTATAATAAATGATAAAATTTTCTGTGCAGTCTTATCCAACAAGTATAACCAAAAATAAGAATTATTGATTTACTAATTTCTTATGTTGTAATAGATCATATTAGTTGGAATTTTTTTTAAATCTAATCTATCAGAATAAGTAAATTTATCATACGGTTTTATATCAGCAATCAACAAATTGATGTACACAATTTTTTTTGTTAGTTTGAGAAGCGTATAATATCCTACAACTAGCAATATCATGAACAATTCTAACGTTGCTCATTAACGGCTCAGTTTTTATTGGTTTAAAATTTAAATTAATCAAATCGATTTTATGCAGTTGATCAAGGTTTTTATAATAATAAATATTACGAAAATAATTTTCTATGCATGTACCTACATATGTGTAAATTAGAAACTACTTCATAATTCGTTAAAAACCTTTCTAACCATCGATTATGAAATTGTTGACATACAAAAATATCAAAAAATGCAAAGTGTAACAAATTCCGTACATAAAAAATCAATATCTATGGTTAATCAAGGGTCAAGTATAGTTTGTTACACACAAACCAAATATTTGTTTAGTTTTATAATTCATTTTTATTGTTTTTGTAAACTCAGTAAAGCCTAATCGAATCTTATATTTATTATTATTCACCAACCATTGAGCTAACATATTATAATATTTAAACAAAACAGCCTTTAACTTGTTGTTTGCAAAATTGGTAGCACTTACAATCAAAGCAAAAGTCTAATCATTTCACCACAAAAAACTATGCAAACAAAAATTGTACTCACATATTTTGCTTCGTTCTCTTGATTTCCAACATCCGTTTGAACTGCCCAGTTTGCCAGTGCATTCGGATTACAAAATGTTTTAGCTTTTGTATTATATTCTTCTAAAATTGCTTTCATTTCTACTTCAGTAGCTTTCGGCTTAATACTATCACCATTTATCACATTTGAATTTGACGGATGACCATAACTAAATTTAAATATCACCAGAAATATTGTGAAACTTGAAAATAACTAAACACAAAACACCATTAATTAATATTTAATTCAAAACACAATTTTTTTTGTTTATAAAATACCTTCATAGTGAATTTGTCAATTTTACAAGTAACTAAAAACTAAAAAAAATACAAAAAAATAAAATTAACTGCCAACTTGTTGTGCGTTCAATAATACTTTAATCGAAAATGGAAATAAATTTCAAATATTTCGAATTATAATTTATTTAAAGATTAATTCTTATCAAGTAGATATAAAGCATTGTAATATTTTGTAAATGTGTATAAAATAAAAACAAAAAAATGAAACAGAGTAAACGATATGCTTACACGTAAATTCAAAAATGTTGTTAAGATATTACTTAAATTTTAAGTACATACTTAAGGTTATTAAATACTAAACTCATACAGTTGAAAGTAAAAAATATTATAGTTTATAGAAATCATTATTATATTATTTATGTATTTATGAGAAAATTTTTCGAGGCTGACAAAACGGGGGTAAACAATGCTTATCTGTCCACCAGACGCTTCGACGGCGAAAATTACAGAGCCAGTCACAAATTTAATTTCTTAACGTTTGCTAGCTTAATGCGAAGAGCAAAATAGCTTTTGGACTCGATCACTGAATTGTTGGTGAGATCAAAAATTCGATGTAAACATTTTTGCTTCTAGAAGAGATCTAGAAGCCACAATTAATACGAAATACGAAATTTTTAGAACCCTAACAGTTTAAATCCAAATTGTTTTGAATCACCACAATGTAATTCTCTAGCTGTAATTTTGCGTTTTCTTTCAGAAGTTTGAACAATCAAAACCCAAAAGCTGCAGAGCTGATTTCAATTTTTTTTTTGCGAAATACAGCAGCACTCCATCATAAAAAATATAGTTCCAATATTGTTCTTCACTTTATATGCGACAAAATTTAACTGTCGTTTAACGAAGAGAGTATATATCGGAAATTTTACAAACTATGTATAGGTAGTTCTACAAACTTGGGAATTGTGGACGGCATGGCTTATTTCGTATATTAAAATAGAATAAATAAATTTATTTCAAATGAAATTCGTAATCCTTAATGTCTAGCATGACCTCATAAGCAAACCCGTTTTGAAATATATTTCTTAAAAAAATATGATTCAAAACGTAAAATTATCAGTCCCCTGGTGTGTCCCTTTTTGAAAGTCAAAGCTGGTAAACTAAATAATCAATGATTCTGAGTGTGTAGAGACAAATTTACTAAATTTAATAATAATGCGTTATCAATGTGAAAATAATCATAAAATTACTCTATATTTCATTTAACTGTCGTTTTTTTAAGAACGGGGCAGAAAACGTGGTTTTTCGAAAATTTTTTGACTCAATTTTGTGATTTTGGTATCAAAGGATCTAGCTTGGCCGTCTCCCGAAAACTTTATGAGATTGGGGTGGTAGGACCAACCCTCACCCCTGTACACCCTCTTTAAGTTTTAGCATATAAAAATCTATATAAAATAAATGGGAAGAGATAAAAGAAATTTAATTGCACTATTATCTTTTATTCAGACCGGCGCAACTTTTGAGTCCAAAAGTTGGTTTTCACCCCCACCCCCAACCAACCCCATGGGTGGAGTTGACACATTAAATGAGTAAAATATGTCATGTGGGGTATCGTTAGAATCAGAATTTCATAACAAATACAATCCCACATGTTACCCCCTGATCTGTGACATAACCATTTTTTACTCCCAAGGGGGTACCCTTATCGTAGAAAAAAATAATTTTTTGTTAAAAATGTTGACCGGACTCAGGATAGTTCAATAAGGGTTGAGGGTTGTGGGTCTGGTCATAAATAGTATCAAAATTATCCTCATTATTTCGATTTTAACATAATCAAAGATGCTGAGTTCAATGGTGAGGATAAAAATGGTGACCGGATTCATTCAGGGTAGTTCAATAACGGGTGGGGGTTGGGAGTGTGGTCATGAATAGTATCACTTTTCGGCTTTCAGCCCCAAACTCTCACCCTTTAGTGACACTCTTATATTTTTGATCCCAATTTAAACATCACTGTTGGATTAAGCGTCCTCAAATATGTTGAAATCAATAATAATGATGATAATTTTGATACTATTCATGACCACACCCCCAACCCTCACCCCTTATTGAACTACCCTGAGTCTGGTCAACATTTTTACCATCACCATTGAACTGAGCATCATCGATTATGTAAAAATCGATAATAATGACAATAATTTCGATACTTTGTATAACCGAACCCCCAAACCCTTACCAACCCCCACCTATTATTGGACTACCCTGAGTCCAACCCCAATTTTTATTATGACGATAATTGCGATATTTTTTATAACCGACCCACCAAATTCCACCCATTTTTGGACTACCCCGAGTCCGGCCCCATTTTTATCATCAACATTGAACTCAGCATTCCCGATTATATTGAAATCGACACCAAACATGACATGCAAAAAAAAATTTTTTATACGATAAGGGTAGTAAAAAATGGTTATGTCACAGAACAGGGGGTAATATAGGAGATTGTATTTGTTATGAAATTCTGATTCTAACGATACCTCACATGACATATTTTACTCATTTAATGTGTCAACTTCACCCCCGGGGTTGGTTGGGGGTGGGGGTGAAAACCAACTTTTGGACCCAAAAGTTGCGCCGGTTTGAATAAAAGATAATGGTGCGATTAAATTTTTTTTATCTCTTCCCATTTATTTTATATAGATTTTTATATGCTAAAACTTAAAGAGGGTGTACAGGGGTGGGGGTGGGTCCTACCACCCCAATATCATAAAGTTTTCAGGAGACGGCCAAGCCCGATCGATTGATACCAAATTTGTGAAAAATAATTTTGAAAATTTCCGCGACTGTCCGATTCTTAAAAGAACGATAGTTAAGATACATATATCCTATTGCATTTTGTCCCTCGAATTTTTTATTATTCTCCTGCTAAATCAAAACACATTGAAAATATTGAGAATCCATATTTCGATCAAGTTATCGCTCGTCACAGGAATTAATTAAAGTACTATAAATATAATATTGCAAGTATTTTCCTTAGTCCGAGGTTTTATCAATCAAAACAATCATCATTGCAAGCAAGATTGTATTTTATCCAGTCACATTATCAGTACCCTTGTAAGTATTTTCTTAAAAAGTATTTTAAATTCAGGGAATTTAATAGTTAATATTGTTACGTTTTTCTAACCTTACTTCGAATTGGCCTAACTCACAATTCGATAAATACAATTCCCAATCTCTTCCGAGTTCGATCACTGATTAGTAAGCAAAAACACCAGATTTTATTAAGTATTCAACACCTCAAGTGTTTCACAACAATAGAAAAACAGTACAGCAAACAATATTCCTAACTAGAATATTCTTTTAACAGCTTCAGAAACTCCAACGGTTTATTGTAGAAATTTCCAGTACACCACGTTCAAAATAATACACAAAATATTTCTACACTTATTACTTTATTCACAAAAACTAATTTAAAAATCACTTTTCTAATTTTAAGTTCACTATCGCAGGTTTAAAATAAAACTAATTCATTCTATAAGAGATAAACTGCTTATATACGATTCTGCAAAACTTCTAGAAAATTTGAGGTCAGTTTTTAGAAACCTTGAGAAAATATTAGAATATTCGATTACTACTTCGGTCTGAAAGACCTAAGTATTACATTCATGAGCTAAAAGTGAAATTCTTACCCCCACTATTTTGGCATTTCTCGACGTTTTAGGACCTACTGATTCTAAAAAAGCAAAAAACAAAATGTATGTCTGCCTGCCGTCACAACCGACGATATTTAGAAAACGGCTGAAAGGATTTGAAAAATTTTTGAGTTTTAAAAATATGCACACTCAATGGTAAGAGCCGAAAGGATGATGTGTTCGATAACTGTACCGGAAGTGTGTCAAAAAAATCGTCAAGTCTGTCAAAACAAGGAAATATGCATATTTTTTGCTTAAAAAACGTTCATTTTCAGTGATTACGAGTAGAAACATTGAATTTGGAGAAATTTTGATGATCGGGATTGGTATGTGAGACCAAAATCTAGATTATTGCATTATAAGTTTGTCAAAAAAATGTTGTCAAGAGTGTCGAAAGAAAGGTTTTTATTAATTTTTTACCCCATTTTTTGGAAAAAAATAAAATTAATTATTTGTATGACATGAAATTTTATTATTATTATTGAGAATTATGGCATTATAAGTTTGTCGAAAAAATGTTGCCCAGTGTGTCAAAAGAAAGATTTTTTTTGATTTTTTTACCCAATGTTTTAGGAAAATAAAATTAATTTGTACGACATGAAATTTTATATGGGAGAAATTGTGAATAGTTAAACTCAAATAACTGGATAAATAATAGGAATTTTTCAATTCTGAAAGCAGTTTTTGGAATCTTCTAATTAAAATGGCGTCTTGAGAATTAATCGAAATAGCTCTATATAAAAATGAAATTTTATTATTATTATTGAGAATTATAAGTTAGTCAAAAAAATAATATCAAGTATTTCAAAAGAATGATTTTCATTTATTTTTTAGGAAAAAATAAAATTAGTTATTTGTATGAAATGAAATGTATAATGAACACGAATTTATTATTATTGAGTGTTTTATTGCATTATAAGTTTGTCACAAAAATATATTGTCAAGTGTGTCAAAAAAAATGATTTCATTTATTTTTTGAAGATAATTTTTTGGAAAAAAAAATTTAGCTGTTTGTTTACGTAAAATAAGGAGGGGCTGAAATCTCAAGCTCTGAGATATCAAGACTTCGGTCTGGGTTAAGGATTTTGATATAGTTTTCGGCATAAAACTTTTATGAGGACATGGTTTTTAGTTTTGGTCACTGAAGTATATCAAACATAAAACTCTTTGTAAAAGTACTTGTATTTTTTTGTCTTTGTTTAGAAATTTATTACAAAACTAAGACCAAACATCAATACGTTACCGGAAAATTATAACAGATCATATATTAACATAATTTAGTGAAAAGATGGTACACTCAGCAAACTACTCAAAAACGTCTCCATTTAGCGTTTCGAGAAAATATTTCAAAATCACAAATTCATATTTCTTTCAGAATTCCAAAAATATTGTAAAAATTAAATAAAATAAAACATTCAAACTTTCTTCAAACAAAATTCTAAAAATACTTTAAAAATTATTACAAAATCAAAGATTAAAACTTTTTTCAAAAATTCTAAAAATTTTGCATAAATTATAAAAAAATCAAAAATTGTAACTTTTTCCAAAATTATAAAAAATATAATAAAACCAACAATTTAAAATTTTTCAAAATTCTAAAAATATTCCTAAAATTCTTACAAAATCAAAAATTTGAATTTTTTTTTAAAATTCTCAAAATATATATAAAATACAAAAATTCTATTTTTTTTTTCAAAATTCTAAAGATATTCCAAAAATTAGAATAAAATCAAATATTTAAACTGTTTCTTCATTCTAATATGATAAAATTATATTTTACTTTTTGTTTATTGTTTTTTCATAATAATGTCAAACGGTTTTTTAATTTTTTAATTTTTATATTATTGTTACATTATAATCCTGAAGATGGGCCCGAAATATATAGATTTTTTAACAATAAAATATTTACATTAATTCAAAAACGGGTTTAATTGAGGATATACAAATAAAAAAATGTTAAAAGAAATCCCGGCAATACAACTTCATAATATGAAATTTATTATATTTCTATTACAGGAAAAATTATATTTGTTTGTTACATAAAACGATAGGCATGGAAAGTTTTGGAATATGTTATGCCCACCAATTCTGTGATGTCCTGCGTGTGGAAAATTCTACAATCTAATACAGAACAATTTGAGTTCTGAATAAAGGTGTTGACAAAGGAATTAGATTTTTGTAGTTGAGTCTAACAATAAAAACTAGCACCGGCGCAAAACACCTTTCCATTTTCCATCCTTCATGCAACAACGTTGCATGTTTTTCATTAGCATAACATTTACTCAATAATATTTAAATAACATGATTATGCACTACAAATGACTTTTTACCTCACCCTCGGTTATGTCTTATATATATTTTCATTTTTTTTGTACATAAATAATTTACAATTAATTCAATGAATTATTTGTGATATTACATCACTCCGATGGAAATAATCCCATCATGAATAATAAGACTGAATCTAACAAAATGTGGTGTGCAATTTATGAAATTTTTTTGCTATCCACAAAATTGTCGATCGATCTAGTTTCGAACCGATAAGAACTTTTTATTACACTTTAAAAAAGTATATCATTCTCATCAGGGCTAGCCGTCTAGATACACTACCAAAAAAATTTTTCGCTATATAAACCTAAAATAGGTCACTACTCTAGCGAAGTATAAGAAACCAAAAAACTTTCATAAACATATGTTTATTAGATTCGATAGATTAGATAAATAATTTATTATTATTTTTTTATATATAAACGAAACAAAAGAGTTAAAAGTGTTTGAACTGTTTTTCATTTTATTGTATTGAAGCAGAGGGAAAAAGCTTTAGATGTGTATGATCATTTCCAATTCTTCTTTTTGTTATTTCGTTGTATGGAACAAATGATGTTTTCAATAGATTGACTCTTATTTTTGTTTATATCTTTCAATTAGCTGGAAACAATAGGCATTTGATAGAATCAATCTGTCAAACGGTTTTGATGTAATTGTATTAATAATATCGATGGCTGCAAAACGAGAGGATGCTATGTAATCAACTTTTTTCTCCCTCGTTTAGTTTAAGAAAATGCTACTTATAGCTGCATTTTTGATATTATTTTAGGCATCGTAATTTGGATTTTCAATTAAATTTATTAATTGAATCGCAGATCGGTTTTTTTATTTCAGAAAAATGAAAATAAAATTATTTCGGTCCAGATCTCGAAAACAAATCATTTAATTAAAACTCGAAATATGAAATAAAGAATAATATTTCAAATAAAAGTATTTTGTGTTATATATTTCAAATAAAAATATTTTGTGTTATTTCAATTAAAAATATTCTATTTTGTTGATTTGTAAGCTCATGGTGTAGGAAAGTGCATTATTTAAGTGAGTTCGCCCTGGCATTAGTAAATGAAAAATGTCGTAAATGAAAATAAAAGGGCAGAAATATTGATAAATGTTGTACCAGATTTATTAAAAATAAAATATATCTTTTATATGATGTTTATAAAATAGTGAAAATAGTTTACAGTTTCAAAGTTTTTGGAAACAAACGGAACGAAAATGAGATCGTTGGATTGTTTCAAAGCAGAGGCCGCGAGCAAAACGGTCAAAAGTAGCGGATTGGGTGAATTCGTTCCATAATATAATAAATTACACTTTTATGTTGATATCTGAAAAATGGAATCGTTACGGTTCAGCACGTTGGCGAAAAAATTTATTTGTAATTGAAATGATTATTATACGTGTGCTTGTCATGCTGGTCCATCTTTTGATTTTGTTCACCTTTGGGATGATTAACATTGTATATTGCATTCTACGAAGCGTCTATATGGATGACGCTCTAGATTATTGGAAGAAGTAATTTTTTTTTAAAAATGCAAATGGTGACCGACTCCAATCAACATTATTTTTATTTTATTGTCTCTCACATTCTTAGTTTTATGTTGCATGTTAGATATAGTATATTTGTGTTTGTTCTAGAAGTCAAAATAAGATGACAAAATAAATTTTGTCAATAGAGATCTTTCTAGTTTTAGAGTTCGCGCATGATCCATTCATTCATATATCATTTAAAATTAATAACCCTTGGATAAATAGATACGAATTGTTGTTATTTATAATAATATAAGTCCAATTCTCTACAAATATTTCACAAAAGAGAATTGAAATTTCATTTTTATCAAAGAATGGCGTTGTTATAACAATAATATGAACCAACTTACATTTCATTAAATCTATTTTATCGAAACTTGTCTCTTTTTCCACCAGGAAATATGTTTTGTTAGATGGAATTACAATTATGGAATATGAAATACGTATAACGCAATGCAGTGCGTAAGTAAATTGTTGCTATTTTTATTTGTTGGAACTGTGATTTATCGCCACAAAGACAACTGGATTTTTCATAATTTCTATCAATGCTTGCAGATATAACAATCTTATTGCGTTATTCAAGAAATTATCTGATGGATGTAAACCAAAAACATCAAATATTTTTCAATCGGTAGATATCATTCGAGTTTTACAACAAGCTCCTAGTGAGGCTAAAATAATAATACAAGTCCATCGCCCTTGAATGGGAAAATCATTTGCATTTAAAATTGTAATAATCGCGCGTACTCTTTTCTTATTTCCTGCTATTTCCATACGAGTTAATGTGAGATATCACATAACACTGGAAATTACATAGAGACAAAAATGTGTAAAAATTTGAGAATGTTGAATGACTGCGAGAACAATTAGTTGAATTTCATTTCGAAGGACTCGGATCTAATGCCCATTCAGGTCAAAGTATTTTTTATTCAAAACAATAATAACTATCAAATCAACACCCTGGTTTTCCAATTAACTGACAGTCACCCAATATGGTTTATAAACTAGGCTAACACAATATAGGGGCCTTACACTCATATTAGGGTGTCCCAAGACATAAAGGAGAAAAATTTTTTTGCAAAATTTTATGCGCATACCCGCTAAATTTTTTCCAATTGACCTTAAAAACCTAAATTAAAAGTTTTACTGCGATTGGATGACGATAACCCGTGCCGACTTGAAGTTAAACTTTAACATACGAGCTTTTACTGGGATTACTGTGTAATTATTTGAGAAATTATTTTACTCTCATTAAATAAAACGCCAATGAATTAGACAAAGATATTACTTCGGTCTGAAAGTCTTAAGTATTACATTCTCGAGCCAAAAATGAAATTCTTACCCCATTTATCGGCATTTCTTGACGTTTTATGACTGACTGATTCTAAAAAAAAACTGTATGTCTGTCTGCCGTCACAACCGACGAAATCTAGAAAACCGCTGGAAGAGAACTCAAAAGTTTTTGTTTCTAAAAATAGGGTTACTCAATTGTAAGAGCTAAAAGGACGATGTGTTTGATAACTGTGCGGGAAGTGTGTAAAAAAAATCGTCAAGTGTGTTAAAACAAGGAAATTTGCCTATTTTTTGCTTAAAAACGTTCATTTTAAGTGATGACGAATAGGAACATTGAATTTGGAGAAATTTTGATGGTCGGTATTGGTATGTGAAACCAAAATCTAGATTATTGCATTATAAGTTCGTCAAAAAAATGTTGTTAAGTGTTGCAAAAGAATGATTTTCATTTTACTTAATTTTTTGGAACAATATGAAATTAATTATTTGTTTGACATGAAATGTTATCGAACATGAAATTGGACATGGAAATTTTTGATTTTGTTATAATTTTTGGAATATTTTAAAAATTTTTGAATTTTGAAAAAAGTTTCAATCTTTGATTTTGTAATAATTTTTGGAATGTGTTTAGAACTTTAAAAAAATGTTTAAATTTTAGGTAGATTTCATATAAAAATCTACCTATTGGTATGTGCTTCATCTCGGAATTTCGGAAAAATTTTGGTGCCAAACGACTATATATGATAAGCGGAGACGGAAAATCAAAATGAAAAAAAAATTTATATATATATATATATATATATATATATATAACGATATGAGATATAACGGAATTTGGCGGCACTCTCACGGTCGCATTTTTCGACCTACACCAAAATAATTTTTTGTGTGTGTTCCGGCAAATAATGTCTTGGACAAGTTCGTGAACTGGCCATATCCGGGTACCAGTTAAGCGGCTAGAGCCTAAAATGTCGAATAATCTAGGGCGCTATAACTTCCGTTTGAATCATAATATTTTAATAAAATTTATAAATATTGAATATTTGAACATATTTCTATCATTTTTATCCAGATGACCACTTTGGCGTTTCAGGTTCCTCAAAAATCAGCTGTTTTAAAAATTTACTAAACTTTGCTGCCCTTGATCTAGCTGAAATGGCCAAGCTCATATTTGAAAACTTTTTTTCACGTACTTAAAATATAAATCTTTCCAAAATTTTCAAAAATAATAGTTTAAGTCTAACGGTTGAGACCCTACGGCTGTTGAAATAAAAACAAACGCAAAAAGCAATGCTTTCATCATGTTTCAGTTTATGTTATTTAAATTCATCTTAGCTTTTAAACATACTTTTCAACTATAGCCTCGAAAAATTTCAGCTTTCTAACCCAAAAGGTTCCATTTTTATAAGCATTATAATGGAACCCTTACAAGAAAAATATCAACCCATTTAATACCATAGAAAAATTATCAAAATCTCTTTTGTTTTTATTTTTTTTACTAAGTAACCGTTTGAAAAAAGATTAAATAAGAACAAAAAAACACAACAACAAAAGATGATTTTGAAATAAAATTGTTTGATAATGTTATAAATTATGTGTGATGGTATAATTGTAGTTGTGACGTAGTTCATTTGATCTTTGGTGGATTTAATATGTTATTAAAAGTAGTTTAAACCAACTTAAATAAAACTGTTCCGAAATTGTATTGATGGAGTTAGTTCGGATAATGTATTTAATTTGGTTCGATAATTTTTTTGAATTATTCTGTTTCTACTTATATTAGGTAGATTTCATACAAAAATCTACCTATTGCAATGACCGTCATCTCGGAATTTCGGAAAAATTTTGATGCCAAACGACTATATATGTAAAGCGGAGACGGAAAAACAAAAAAAAAAAAATTATATATATATATATATATATAACGATATGAGGTATAACGGAATTTAACGGCACTCTCACGGTCGCATTTTTCGACCTAGACCAAAAGTTTTTTCTGAGCGTGTTGCGGCAAACAATTTCTTGGATAAATTCGACAACTGGCCATATCCGGGTACAGGTTAAGAGTCTAGAGCCTTAAAACTGTCAAAAACAAAGCGTTATAACGGCCGTTTGGGGCAAAATATGTAAACAAAATTTATAAATATTAATTATTTGAACACATTTCTATCATTTTTTAAAAAGCCAGACATCTGCAACAAAAGGTTCTTTAGCTATCTGCAATAAACTGTGTGAAGTACAACGGCATTTAGCGGCACTTTCACGGTCGCATTTTTTCACTTACGCTAAAAATATTTTCTGGGTATGTTGCGGCAAACAGTCTCCTGAATATGTTTGACAATTTGCCATATCGGGGTACAGGTTAAGTGCCTAGAGCCCAAAAACTGTATAAAATAATGTTTATTTTTAAAGTTAGTTTAATACTTCTGTTTTTAATTAGTATTTTTTATAAAGTGATCTGATAAATCCGATTCTAAATGCACACATAACTGTCTGATCCCGAAATCTACCTATTTCTAGCGGATATACCTGCCGCTCGGACTTTTTTTATTTTATTTTAATTTTTAGAATATTTTTTGAATTTTGAAAGAACATGAATATTTGGTTTTGTAATATTTTCTTGAAACGCTAAATGGATAGGTTTTTTAGTAGTTTGCTGGGTGTTTCATCTTTTCACTAACTTATATTAATTTTTATGATCTGTAATAATTTTCCGGCACTTATTAATATTTTGTGTTAGTTTTGTAATAAATTTCTAAACAGAAATAAAAAAAATATTTATACTCTTACAAAGAGTTTTATGTTTGATATACATTGCTGCCCAAAACTGAAAGCAATGTCCTCATAAAAGTTTTTTGCCGAAAACTATATCAAAATCCTTAATCCAGACCGAAGTCTTGATATCTCAGAGCTTGAGATTTCAGTCCCTCCATATTTTAATATTATTTTTAATTACAACAACTATTACTAAGTATATTTTCTTTTCAATGTTTGCTGTTTACAGTCCGAATATGACATCTTGTGCTTTTGTACGCAACATAACAAATATTGCCTCAATTGTAATTAAACAGTGAAAGTCCTGCATTAATTAAACCGCTCTTTCAGTTGTATCTGAACGATACAGCTGAAATGCTTTAAGCATTGATATCTTCATTTTAATTATTATTTCTATTATTATTTAATCTACTTTCAATTTATCAATTTTGGAAACAGGCATCATTCCACCTTTTCTCTATAGCATTCTATTTTATGATGATTAACTTTTTGCCAATGATCTCTAATTTTTTGAAAAAGCGCAAAATCCGGGCTTATTATAGGCACTTGTTTTATTTTCACTTCAAAAAGACTTTTTAACACCAGCTCGTACATGTGATGGTTGCAAGCGAAAAGAAGTTTTTCTATATTGATTTTTTTCAACGCGCACACATACGATGTTTATTCGAAGCAGTTATAGTATCACAGCAGAGAATTTGCACTTTGTCTTGAGTTTTCAATCTAAAATAACATTCCAAGCGTGTCTATAGAATTATTCAGTTTTGGCACAAAAATTGTTCTTTGTTTTCGTATGAAATGTATTATATTAAAAAACAATATATTATACAATAATACTATACGAGAGCTTCTCCATTTGAAGGAAGTTTTGGGTTACCTTTTAGGTATATTTTTTGTTTAGAACTACCTAGTTCGACGGACATATTTATTTTTCAAGAAAAATTCGTATAACCGACAAGACATTTAGAAATTATAAGCAAATCGAAACAGGTATGCGCGCTAAAGTACACAATCAAGTATTGAAATGTTTAGGTGCAAGTCGGCACGGGTTACTGTTATTTAAATTGCATGAAATTTATTTTACAGTTGTTTTGACATAAAAGGCAAAAAATTAAAGGGTATGCGTTAAAAAAAACAATTTTAATTTTTCTGGGACACCCTAAATAAATAATATTTGATTAAAAATTATGTTTTCAAGTGAAAGTCCGCCAGAGAATGAATTGAATTATTAAAATTAATACAATTGAGCGACACTTAAAGACACCCTTCATTCCATACTGAGTACCAATGCAAAAAAAATGTAATATAGAGAATTAAAACCAACTGGTAGCGCTACGGTATTCAATGATTCAAACATTTTGCTGCAATTATTAAAAATTATTCCACGAATTTAAAATTCTTAATCAACTCCGTAAATCATAAGTATTTCCTGTGAAACTTAATTAGTAACGGGATTTTTAAAGCAAAAGCTTATAAGAATTATATTAATAGAAAATTGTATTTTTCAAAAAATGATATGATAAGAAATTACAAATATATTATCTTAACTTATAATATATAATCAATTTGTTAAACTGATTTAAATTGTTTGGCCAATAAAAAATAAGAGCTTAATTGATAACTTATAGTAGTAACTGTAATGAAATTATATAACAATTTTATTATCAAAAATCTCTAAGCTCTATATTTTATGACACCAGTGGAGTGATTCACCTGATTTAACAGTAACTTCTTTGTTAATGATTTCATATAGTGTTAGTGTAACCTCTACTCTTCCGATCAATAACTTAACTCATTCCCTACGTATTGACACTGATTGACCAAAAAATTTGGAAAAATGCACATAGACAGGAAGTTTGGTATACTTTCAATGACAATTATAGCGAAGTCTCAAATCATTATGTTATGATGAAATGCGTCCAAGAAGGCAAAAATTAAACAAACCACAACTTATTTAGTGGTTGATGTAAACATAAACCCATAGTTGATGTAAACATAAAAATTGATCGTTTCCTTTTTATCGTTGAAATCGACTTTTATGTTTTCATCAATTATAAATACGCGACTCTACCCATGGATATTCTTATTATTTGGATTTTTATATTTTTGGCTGTCAGTTCTGGAATATTTTTTATATCCTGAAGTTTGAAACTAGAGTTTCTGCTCGAGAAATCCGGTCTCGAGATTCTCGAGAACGAATTGTAATTTTGAACTCTCGAATTCTCGAGAAAAGATATTTCCACATTTTCGAGATTCCCATTTCTCGAGAAAAATTGTCGAGAATCTCGAGATTTGACAAACCACTATAAATCGTTCAATATTATTATTTTAAGTATTTTTTTATTTAACGAAAATTGTTAATGTCAATCTGCATCACTTTCTGATTGTTAAATCTAGATGTCGATGCAAACAGTAATACCTAATACGAATTTGGGATAATATTATGTTATGTGTTATAAATGTATTGGGAAAATCTATTTTTATTTCTATGGCAAAATAACCTAAGATCACCAAAATGAAGGCTTTTAATCTAATGTTTACGATAGCAATTGATGAATGGACAAGCTTCTGCAAGCGTAGATATTTGAACGTACAATTTGTATTATATTAATGGGAAATCAGAAAACCTAGGATTGATGCGAATTGAAGTTTAATATCCAGGTGAAAAAGCCTACAAAAATTATGTGCCAGATATTGTTTTCACTACAAGCGATGAGCCAGTGTAATGTTGAAATACGGCCAAATATCTCCAGCTTACCAACAGTCATGTTACAGTCATGGAAAACACCAAGCGATAATGTCAATATTTTATAAAGAAAATGAAACCAGTTAAAAAGTCAGTGAAAGTGAAGCTTCCAATAGTGATTCCAATTCAGTTGTACAACAAAATGAATTTTTAGCTGCCAATTTAGTATTGAATCAAAATACGAGAAACGATTTCAAAAATTTGGGTTATTGTAAAATTATTTAAAAACTCGCCAGTGCGCAATGCTATTTTGCAAAATTATATAAAAAATTAAATGAAGAGAAAATCGAGTTGTCCTTACTCCTGGATTGCAAAACTAAACGGAATTCCATTGAATCCATGGTTGAACGGTTTTTGCCAGTCAAGCCAGCAGTTTAAAAAACTTTAAATATTCTAAATTTAAATCATTTTTGGAATACTAAATAAGATTATGTAGTTGCTTTAAATATTTTGAGTGCCATTCAACCAGCCACAAAATCAATATAAGCGTTCAACCGTCAGGCTGGCTCATTATTATCTGCAGAGGGAATCCTAAAATTTATATTCAAATCTCTTCGGAAAAACAATTCAGAAATAAGCTTAAATTTTTTATTTGAAATACAATCTCAAATTTTTAAAGGAAGAGATAACTCAATAAATTCGTTATTGAAATTTCTTCACAATCCAAAGTTAGTCAACCCGAGGAAAATGATTTTTTTCTATTTGCTCTAAAAGCGAAATTATTAAAACTGCAAAAAAAATCTCTCGAAGATTATTTAAAGAACCAGAAATTGATTCTTCTAATTACAATGAAAGCATTACATATATCGACGAATGATATCAACGAAAGTGAAGAGCTTATATAGCCATCGGACTCAGAATTAGAGGAAAAGGGTTGCGTTGAATTAAATTTAGAAGTATTCGTGAGAGTTTGAGAATGCAGTCAACTATAAATGACAACTACCGCTCACTATCTAAGGAAATGAATATATTTGAAGCTACTGGTAAGATCACTTTCAATTTAAACTTCTAAGAAACACTCTAATTTTGATAAAACCTCCAGACACTGAAAACGAGAGAAATTTTTCTGTATCTAGAAATTTTGAAAGTAAACGGAGGGTTGCTTTTGTTGTTAAAATTAATGTTTAATAATTCTCGAGAATCTCGAGAAATTCAAATAATTATTCCCAATTTCTTGAGAAACACAATCGCTGATAAACTCGGAGTTCTCGAATCTCGAGATTCATAAAAGGTCGAGAAATCAGAAACTCTAGGAAAAACCAACATGGATTTTTTTCGTAAAATGTTGAAACTATAGTAAAACGGTATTAAAATTTATATAAATTAGTCAATAACTATTAAATATTTTTTTTAGGAGAATTTCCTTAGTGCAAATTAAATTAGTGTTATTGAAATTACTTGTGTTCCACTTACAACATTTTCCTTTACTTTTGTACTAAATTCTGTTTTCAAGTTTACCATCTCAAATGATGGTAAAGATAAAAAACAAACTTACAAAATACAGTATTTTGATAAATTAAAAATGTAATGTTTTTAAGAAGAATTTTTTTAAATTATGACAAAAATCTATAGATTTAATTTATTTTTTTAATATTTCTTGATAGTGAGAGCCTTGATAATGATGAGAAACATCAAAAATTTGGCAAATAAATAAGGAAGAATAAAAATATACATTACAGTTGAAAAGCTATTAAATTGTTTAATTTATAAAATATAACAACTGATTTAATCTTTTAAATAATATATTAGTCGCGTTTTATCTTCGAACTGGCTGTCCAGGACAGAGAAAAATATTGGTTAAATACAGGGAAATTTTAGAACTAAATTGTAGCTAACTTCAAGTGAATGTTTTGACAATCGCCATTAATGTTTGTTTACGCTTGAGTTATATTTGTTTATTTCATGAAGAGCCATATATTTTATAATAAAACGACGAGATTCGAACTAAAAAAAAAATTAAATTAAACATTAAATTTAATTTTTTGTTTTGTACGTATATACGTATGTACAAATATGTAATGTTTTTGACATCTAAAAATAAACATACATGAATATAGTGTTAATTTCAAAAATAGTACTAAAAATGTCCCATTGTTTATTTCCCTCACCTGTTCTGAACTGCTCTCGATAAAACACAAGATTTGTTGCGAACTGGTAAAAATAAATTTAATCTGTCAATTTATTTTAAAGAGATTAATTAAAATGGATGGATAAACGATAAATATTTAATATTTATGCAATCAAAATTGAAATAATTTTAATTTGAACGAAAAAATATAAATAAAACAATCGCTGTCCCGGACAGTTGTCCGAAGAAAAAACGCGACTATTGTAGTAACCAATTAATTGCTACGTCAAGACGTATATTATGTCTTGACGTAGCAATTAATTGACTACAATTCTCCTACACTGCAGTTAATTAATGTTTGAAGACGTAAAATATGGCAATAATTGAGGACTACAATAATTATGTTTTCAACTCAAATTATTGTAGTCAATTATCTTAGTTTTCGTTATTGACAGATTTGAAAATTTATCCACACGTTAAATAAAACATAAATCTTTCCAAAATTTAAAAAAAAAATAGTTCAAGTCTAGAGGTTGAGACACCAGGGCTGTTAGAACGAAAACAAACGCAAACAGCCATGCCTTCCTCATTTTTAAGTTTATGTTGATTAAACTCATTCTAACTTTTAGATAAACTTTTCAACTATAACCTCAGAGATTTTCAGCTTTCTAACCCAAGAGGTTTCAATGTAATCAGCATTATACCTAATCATGCCATTAAATTACAACAACAACTTCCAAAAAAATATAAAACTATCCCATAGAAATATATTAAATAAAATTTATTTTGTTTTTTTTTTGAGTCTTTATTTTTTTTCGCAAAAATTTAAAAAAAAATTAAAACAAAGCTGAGTCATTATTGTTTTAAATTAAGGAATATTTTCATCGGAGATTTGGAATATTTGGAAGTGGGTTAGTTGAAATAAATATATGCATATAGATTACACATTTACAAAAGTCTTCCTAAATTGTAGATATTTGAATTATTTGAGGTGTAAAAGTTGTTTGACAATTTTAGATTATAAATTATGTGTGGTGGTGTTGTAGGTGTGTCGTTGTGAGAACGTTTATTTGCTCTTTGGTGTATTTAATATGTTATTAAAAGTAGTTTTAACCAAATTAAGCAAAACTGTTCCAAAATTGCATTGATAAATTAGTTTCCGTTTATGTTTATAAATTATAGTTTGGTTGGTTTGATAATTTTTTTGGATTATTCTGTTTCTACTTAAATTATTTATTTAAACTAATCTGACACATTCATGTCTATTTGTACACAAAGCTGTCTGGTCCTGAAATCTACCTATTTCTAGCGGATATACGTGCCGCTTGGACTTTTTTTTCTTGAAGCCATCTATTGTAAGTTTAAAATGTAAATAGCTAAGACACTTTTTTAAAAAATAAAAACATTATAATTTAATCTTTTGTAAATAGAAATAAACTAGTTTGCTTTTGAATAAAAGCGATGCGTTAGATCGCTGATCGTGAAAAAAATACCGATTACAACTTTTGCTTATTTACGCTTAACCTAGTAGACATAACCTCAAAAAAAGGTTTTGATCTAATGTTGTCCATATAATATAAGCTTATGGCGACTCGTTTAACATAGACTCACCTTTAAATATTAATATGAAATGAATTTAATACACATGACTGTAAACAAAATTTGTTAAAATATAATATTTTGAAAAAAGTTTTGAGTTTTGAGAAACTAATGTTAAAACAATTTTTAAGACGAATAAGTTTTATACTGTCTTTGGCTCCATCTATTGAACGCTTTTTACAATCAAAAAAAGATATCAACAAATGTCAATTTTACTCTGATTCTGTTGTTAAGAAAAAAATTAGAAAGGAAACTGTTATAAAAAGTAAAAACTTTATTATCATTAAATTTTACTCTGATTTTGCATAAAAAAACTAAAGCAAATTAGCTAAGAGTTAAGACCAATTTTAAAAGGGAATGTATTTGGTTTGTAGTATGTGACATAAAAACATTACATATTATAATTTGTTCTATTAATGCGTATGGACATTTATCTTTGGACATTTGTAGGGTAAAATATATGTTTTAAATAAGAGCGGGGTATATTATCTAGTGAATTTGTTCCCAAAAATTTTTTTTCCTGGATTGCAATATTTTTTTCTAAAATTTTACTCTGATTCTGCGTAAAAGGTTTTAACAAGACAATTTTTTTTAAAAAGAAATGTGTTAAGTTTTAGGTTTGTAGGTTATCGTAAAAACATTAATATAATTTGTTTTACTGCGAATGACTGAATATTTCCAAAAATTTTCGGTATTCAATTTAAATTAAATTCGTTTAAAAATCTATACCGTAATGTGCCAATAGGTAGACCCTACAACAAAATATTGGAGTGTATTATTTAGAGCCTTTGTCCCAAACAATAATTCAGAGTATGCAATCACTTTTTCTAGAAATTTTAAATTATAGAAATTATGGTTGGTGTGTTCGTTTTATATTCTTCAAAAATATCATTTAATGAAATTTTATTATGATGATTCTGGTTTTGACTAACTTTAAGAAACATTAGATAGGAAGTTGTCATAAGAACATTATTATATAGCTTTTTTCTTAAACATATGTATTTATCGATCTAACTTAAATGAAATTAAAAACTGTACCGTAAAGTGCT
Organism: Diogma glabrata; assembly: GCA_963693315.1. Lineage (NCBI taxonomy): Eukaryota > Metazoa > Arthropoda > Insecta > Diptera > Cylindrotomidae > Diogma > Diogma glabrata. Next base: position 253,534,087 of record OY856188.1, on the reverse strand, counting down.
GATCACTAGACCCTACAACAACACCGCGTGTGCTATTTAACGTTTTTGTCCCTAATAATGTTCCCGGGTATGCAAATACTTTTTCTAATGATCAACTTTTATAGCTGTCAAAATTTTTTCAAGTATGACAGCAAATTGCATAGTTTTAGTCGATTTGCAGATACAAATAAACAAAAATTTTCACCGTAACAAGTGGCTAAAAGTTTGTTGAATCTTACTTTGAAATATGAAATTACTCTGAAAATTATTTTTAATTCAAAAATAGTTTTATCAAAATTAGTTTCTAGTTAAATAAAACAAAAGTGAGACAATATAAATTCAGTATTTGTATACTGAAAAATCACATTGAAATTAATCTTAATATTAAAGAAATTTGAAATTAATATTAAAGCAATGATACTTGAACTAAATCTGTTACTTACATTTTTTTTATAGTTCTAAGCTATGTTTAATATCGAAAGTTCATCTGAAGGCGATAAACAAATTATGGTAGATTCTGGACCAACAGGGGCCGGATGCAAATGCCCTATTAGGATTTACCTTATTACACCCTGATCCGGCCCGGATCATAATAGGGCATACCTGAACAAATTGCTAGTCGGGTAATCGAGGTAAGAAAACTCGAAAAAACGTCATTATTCAAAATTATACAAAAAGCATGAGGTGTAAAATTCCAAAATAAATTTTTAAGGAATACTGAAATGAAGCCCTTTCATATGATACCCTACTTGAATCTATAAAAAAATATGTTTTCTTAGAGGTCTCATATCGTACCCCTGTAAACCAAGCGAAAATCACTTTAGTTTTATTTGTATCCGTTATTTCATGAGGACAGATTAGTTTTATACGCACCTCAAATTTCAAGTCCATACCATTTATAGTTTACGAGATAATCGACATAATGTGAATAACTCGTTTTACCCTAAAAACTCAACCGATTTTCTGAAAATAAAACGAATTGATGTTTAAGTTATTTTGAGCATGAATTGTATCAACCATTTTATCATTTCTTGAGCACTTATCTTCGGAAAAATTTTCCCTTTGGATAAAAAATAAATTCTTTTATCAGAAGACCAGCTGGCCAAGAATATGGCAATAAAAGCTTCTCAAAGTACTGCATATCAGTAAGCCCTATCTTGTATGAAACATAATCACGATTTGAACCATGGTTGTTTTTGGTTTCAATCCTATGACAATCGGTAAATTGCACTTGAACAGACCCTTTCAAAAATTGTTTAAAATCATCATTCGATGTAGTAAAAGATATTCTTGACACAAAAATCCATCTTTAGAAGCAACTACAGAGACTAACTTACTTATTGTAGATACTGCTGTACCAATCACGACATCATTATCTGTACGAGTTTCTGCTTGTATTAAATTAACAGAAGGTGTAGTTATATTATGCTGAATAATATGGCGTTTCTTTCTTGGAGAACTCACAACAGATCTGTTATTTAATGACTCCTTGTTAACACTATGATTGTCATTTAATTTATCCCTTATTAATGCAACCTCAGCTCGTAAGAAATCAATATTTGAATATATTTCCTCTAGCAATGCATCTCTAAATTCTCCGTTGGAGTTGCTGTAGATATAAAAACCGTAGATGACGTTAGTATTTTAGATTTACTTTTAACTCCAACTAACGTTGCATCACTTTCATTGCAGTCGTCGCATAGAAATTTTAAATTTTTCATAGCTTGCACAGCCGCAAAAGCCTCTGCTGTCAAACCACCAACCAGCGGACCACCAACCATGGAACGCATTCTAACAGAAAAAGCACTTCATCATATCTTGATTATTATCTTCAGGCTTACTACACCGGAAACAAAATTTCATATTGATATGTTTTTGATTAGATAGCAATCCAAAACAAAAACACAAATTGTTTTACTTTTATCTCAACTGAATGAGTCAGTTGTTCCAAAAATAAAATATACCACTTCTTGCTAATGCATAAACTACGTATGAATATTTTGAATTAAAATTTACAGGTCGAAATTCAAGTTCATGAACCTGTTTATTTGTTGAAACTCATTAAATGCCACTTTTAATTATTTGAATAATGTGTATAATTATTAGATTCACCAGATAACAAAAAACTATTCCAAAAACAAAAACTTGGAGATTAATGTTTATTCAATTAAAATCAAATCAAAATAGTATATTTTCCTACAAGAGATGAAAGCATTGAATTTTTCGTGAGTAAACATTTGTTCACGAGACGCGCTAGCGTCGAATGAGACATGTTTACGAACGAAAAACGTTTTTATCTCGCGTAGGAAATGCAAATTTTTCTATGATAGTAATATATAATCGATATTTACTATAAATTATAAAGTTAGAAATCGACAAAAAAACATTCAAAATTCATATTCTATTTTTTCATGGCTACGTTGTTTAAAATACTTTGTAAAATATATGAAAAACCATAGCAACTATAATTTGTTATTTTTTTTCACTAGTGAGTTTACTTTACGCATAGAAAAAATTAATTAAAATAAAACACAACGTATCGCCTTGAGAGTTGAAATTGAATATTCAACTAAATTCGCTGGATTCAACAATGTTATACATTTCTACAATCACTCAACGTTCATCCACAATTGCATGATTCAAATCTTATATTGCTACAATTGCTCATCATTTGGTTCAACCGTTATATAATTCTTACGTACAATTTGGTTTGCATTCATTCATAATCGCTTGATTCAACGGTATTTTTCTGCAATTTGTTCATCTTTCATCCTCATTCACTGTATTCAACAATATTATAAATTTTACATGCCAGCTGTTCTCATTCATCTACCATTGCATGAATTAAAAATTTCATATTGCTACAATCGCTCAGCGTTCATCCACACTCACTCAATTCAGCAGTTTGATTCTTATCACATAATTGGGCGGAGAGAGATGATCAGCTAATCAGACAGGGACGAGGGAGCGGGATCTACTACTAGCATGGGGTGAGTACCTTTTAAATATACATATAGGTATAGGGTGGTGTGTATGTATATGGATGTATGCATGAGTGTTTTTTTTTGTTTTTCGTAGGAAGATGAAACGTTTCAAAAAATCCACCTGGAACCCGACTTTTCAGACGACCGCAGTTTCTTACAGGGTAAAAACTCTCTCTTGCTCTTGTAGTCCTGTTGTACCCTGCGGTACCACCAACTAAGGCATTCCTTCGCAGGGCAGGGGTTGAGTGTAGTACTCTCTCGATTATTATGTGTTGTCGTGGTTTCGCTGTGTAGTGTTGAGCATGGCTGCTCTTCGTTCGACTTGTCTTAGTCGTTTCATCATACTTGTGATGATCTCATTCGCTAAATCCAAGTTGTATTTTAAGCTCAGAATAAATTTCATGAGGCTATGAGGAGTGATTGACTCTCCCATATGCTGCTCAATAAGTTTTCGTGCGTTTGCAAACCTTCCGCATTCAATTAGCACGTGCTCAGCGTTCTGGGCCTTACCCTCACAGTATAGAGGTAGTTTGGATCCGTTACGTGCTTATACTTGTATAAGTACTCACGGAAACATCCATGGCCTGGGATCATCTGCGTCAAATGATGGTTGACATCACCGTGTGTTCTTGATGTCCATGCTTTTATGTCAGGGATCATCCCAAAGGTCCATCGTCTATTGGTTGAAGCTTCCCATTTCGCTTGCCATTCATTTGCTTATGCACAAAAGCGATCCACATTGAATTTGTAAGCGACATGACAACTTATGCTTACATTGCTGCATTACGTAGATTTACCTCACGAAGAGGCATTCTAGTTGATATAACATCCGATAACGAATCAAATTTTGTCGGAGCTAAAATAGAAATAAAAGAATTATTTGATTTTTGTCAATCGCAATTATCTGAAACTAATCTCTCTAGTTTTCTTTCACAGAATCAAATTAATTTTAAATTTATCCAAGCTGGCGCTCCTCACTTTGGTGGGATCTGGGAATCAAAAATAAAATGCATTAAACATCATCTCAACAGAGTAACCGCAACCACTATGTTTACCTTCGAAGAAATAAGTACACTGCTTACACAAATTGAAGCAGTATTAAATTCGAGGCCACTGTCACCCATAAATGATGATCCATCAAGTCTTGATGTGCTAACACCAGGCCACTTTCTCATTGGAGAACAGCTGACGATGATACCAGATCCTAATTTAAAAGAAATTCCACTGACTCGCCTTAGCAAGTGGCAAAATATTCAAAATCGACTTCAAAGGTTTTGGAAACAATGATCATTGGAGTATCTTCACACATTACAATCTCGCAAGAAATGGCAAACAATAGAACCAAACTTAAAACTTGATGATATCGTAATTATACAGGACAACAATTTACCTCCAGCCCAGTGGTTGCTGGGTCGCGTAACAGACTTACATCCTGGAGCTGATGGATGCATACGAGTTGTCTCTCTAAAAATGTATGCTGGCATTATTAAACGTCCAGTAGTCAAATTAAGCAAATTACCATTTATCAAAGAAGAAGAACCTATCAACATCAACAAAGATTATAACAATCTCAATACGATTAAATAAAAATCTATATATCAAAGCCTGTTCGATTGGACTATACTAAATTTCTTATATTTTTATGTTCAGGAATTGATTTGTCTAAATTAAATAATTATACTAATTCCTTTACGCCGGCAGTATGTTCCGTTTGCATTTATTAATACTAGGAGGGCCCGGCGTGCTTCGCTACGCTTATAAATAAAGTTTTTGCGTAGACATTTTGTTGACGTAGAAGCAATGATTTCAAAAAGTGGTAATGAGAAATGCTAGCATATAATTTTTAATTTTTCTTTTTAAATATATGAATGAAAAATAATCAAAACTCTAGCTGTTCAGTTCGGATATATGAAAAATTAGCGATCAAATAAGTTAGTGATCAAATAAGCTTACTTGAAAACTTATTTGATCGCTAATTTTTCATATATCCGAACTGATCAGCTAGAGTTTTGATTATTTTTCATTCATATATTTAAAAAGAAAAATTAAAAATTATATGCTAGCATTTCTCATTACCACTTTTTGAAATCATTGCTTCTACGTCAACAAAATGTCTACGCAAAAACTTTATTTATAAGCGTAGTGAAGCACACTATTCAGTTATTTTTCTTTTTACTTGCAAAAATATACTTAAGTCGGATGAAATTTGTGGCACCTATTCACAAAACAGTGACACCAATACCAAAACTACGTGAAAAAGCCTCAAAAATTCAACCGCGCATAACTCCGATTCAGAGTACACAAAAATAAAAGCAGAAATAACTTTTTTCCTTTCGCCAATACCAACAAAATATCAAAATTTCAGATTTTTTAAAAATCAAAAATTTAAAAATCAACAAAAAAATGTACGTTTTCAAAATAATAGCCCTCCTGCAATAAAAAAACAAAGAAAAATATTACGTCTATCGACCCCTAAATCAATTCATAAACTAAATTCTCTAAACTTCAAAGGAAATGTATAAACTAACTAAGAGAAAATAAATATAAAAAAAGAAAGAAAAAGATTTAAACCATTACCAAAACTACGTGAAAAAGCCTCAAAAATTCAACCGCGCATAACGCCGATTCAGAGTACACAAAAAATAAAAGCAGATACAACTTTTTTCCTTTCGTCAATACCAACAAAATATCAAAATTTCAGATTTTTTAAAAATCAAAAATTTAAAAATCAACAAAAAAATGTACGTTTTCAAAATAATAGCCCTCCTATAATAAGAAAACAAAGAAAAATATTACGCAAATATCTTTATATCAATAAACAAAATAATCGAAATTATATCGAAAACCATCCTTGTTCAAAGACAAAAGACGACTGAAATGAAAGAAAATAAATTTTTAAGTTTCGTTTTTGTTGTTCGTTGTTCGATAGCTAATATATAAAAAAGAAAATATAAAAAAAGAAAATATAAAAAAATAAAATAAATTTTTAATTTCGTTTTTGCATGTTGTAAACTTATAATATAATGCATATGTATATAAAAAGTTTTCCGTATATAATAACTTTTTTATTTATGATCCGATTTGTGTGAATCCGAATCCGATTATAAGGTTACACTAATATCAGTTAGCTGTGAAAATTTGAAATGAATCCATCTGCGAATAAAAAAGCCTTAGGCTCCACAAAGTTTTGATCTAGCGTATTAATATATAAGAAGATTAATACAGTTGAGGGACACTTAAAGACAGCCTTCACTCCATATGGAGTACCAACACAAAAAAATGTAATATAGAGAATTGAAATCAACTGCTAGCTCCACGGTATTCGATGATTCAAACATTTTGCAGCAATCATTAAAAATTATTCCACGAATTTAAAATTCTTAATCAACTTCGTAAATCATGAGTATTTCCTGTTAAACTTAATTAGTAACGGGATTTTTAAAGCAAAAGCTTATAAGAATTATATTAATAGAAAATTGTATTTTTCAAAAAATGATATGATAAGAAATTACAAATATATTATCTTAACTTATAATATATAATCAATTTGTTAAACTGATTTAAATTGTTTGGCCAATAAAAGATAAGAGCTTAATCGATAACTTATAGTAGTAACTGCAATGAATTTATATAACAATTTTATTATAAAAGTTTGTAAAAAATCTCTAAGCTCTATATTTTATGACGCCAGTAGAGTGATTCACCTGATTCAACAGTTTTTATTTAGCGTATGGTTTTTTTGTTGTGACACATTAAAAATTAAACTTAAAAATAGGTAGACTCTTCTATGAAATCTACCTAAAACAAAACATGGATACACATTAAATGAACTTACAATCGATTTGATTGCGCGTCTTTTAAGTAAAAATTAAAAAGTAAAATATTTGAACATTGGACAGTACATTTGAACATTAGATGTTTACATCGAGCGAGTCTATCCATGCTACTACATCGGGAGTTGCCAAATGGATGTCTGAGATGTTGCCATTGTAACGTCGAATTGGACACACAGTTGCAATGTGTTTTATAGTTTGTTGTGGAGCGCCGCAGTCACACTCAGGGGACTCTGAAATGCCCCACTTGTAGAAAGAATCAGCACAACGTCCATGATTCGTTCTTATACGGTTTAATGTGGTCCAGGTATGACGAGGCAAATCGAAACCAGGTTGGGTAGAAGTCGGGTTGGTAATAGAAAGGCCAGTTGTGTTGTATTGTTGCCAGGAGGTGTCCCAGGCATCCAAGATATTAAAATCAGTTGCCAGCAGGTTGCTAGCAGTTTTATGTGGAGGCTTTCTTGACTTCAATCGACAACGAGTGTGGTCACCGTTATATTCGTGCAAGGGTAACGTGATGTTGTTGTTTACCTTTTTATGTTCACGCATGAGAGCATGCGAGCGTCTGAGTGCAGGTGGAGCGATATTGCTTAACACAGGGAGCCAAGGTAAAGGGGTGGATCTGATAGTACCACTTATAGTACGCATCGTGGAATGCAGTTGGCAGTCAACTTTTTGAGTATGTGTGCTATTCAACCAGACTGGTGCGCCATACTCAGCCACTGAGTAAACCAGACTTAGAGCAGTTGTTCGAAGGGTATCTGGAGTAGCACCCCATGTAGAGCCTGCCAGTTTGTGCAATATATTGTTTCTCGTTTTAAGTTTTTGTGATGTATTTTCTAGGTGGAGTTTAAAAGAAAGAGTTCTATCGAGAGTAATGCCCAGGTACTTTGGCTGTTGATTGTATTTAGTGACAGTGCCGTTAAATAACACTGATAGTTCGTGTTTTGCCAGTTTGTTGTTTAAGTGGAAACAGGAGCTCTCGGTTTTACTTAGATTGGGAAATAGGCTCCACGTTCGAAAATAGTCATGCATTATCGCTAGGTCAGTTGAGAGCAAATCCTCCAAAACACCCATGTCTTTGTTTTCAGTGGCCAGGGTCCAATCATCAGCGTAACCAAATTTCTTTGATGTTGTGTCAGGAATGTCATGAATGTACAGATTAAAAAGTAATGGTGCCAGGACGGAACCCTGTGGTAAACCATTGTTAAGCATTTTAGACCTACTACAGGAATTATTTAGATGAACATTGAATACACGATTACTCAGCATGTTGTTAATTAAACGCGAGATGGTGCTGATTGCATTGAACAGCTTATATATAATCCCAATTCGCCAGACCGTGTCATATGCTGCAGTAAGATCGATGAATACTGCGCCTGTTTTTAGTTGTTTTTGATACCCAGCTTCGATATAGGATGTTAGAGCGAGCAGTTGGTCAGTGCAACTGCGATTGGGACGAAAACCAGCTTGTTCGACTGGGATCTGATCATTCAATATCGGTGCGATACGATTGTATATGAGCTGTTCTAGCAATTTATAGCAGGTGCTCAAAAGGGCAATCGGGCGATAGCTTCCTGGTTCATTGGATGGTTTACCTGGCTTAAGTATCGCTATCACTTTCATAGTCTTAAAATGTTTTGGTAGATTGCCGGTATCTAGGACATTCGAGAAAAATTTAGTTAGCCACTGTTTTACATTTTTTCCAGCATTTTTAAGAAATTCTGGAAAAATGCCATCGTAGCCAGCTGCTTTTCCGTTTTTTTGTTTGGGACAGAGCTGATTCTAGTTCTTCGCTACTAAAAGAGTTCGCATACTTCGATGGAGACGAGCAATTGCGCTTCATTTCTCTTAATTTGCGTTTAATTGTTCTCTTATGAAGGCGATTAATAGAAGAACGAGACATATTTACTATGTGATTTGCAATGTCCTCTGAATTTATTTCATTGTTAGCACGAGTAATTGAGTTTGAGCTACCCAGTTTCCGAAGGAGACTCCATTCTTCCCTGCTTGAATGGGAAAAATCAATGTTTTCAACAGCGTTAATCCACTTTTGTTTTCTCGCGGCGTCCAGTGAGTATACTAAGTCATCACCCACGTTTGCTTCACCATTACTAAGGTACTTCTCATATAATATATCGCTCTCTTTACTCCAGCCAGGAATATATTCTTTACGAAAGCCTCTTGGGATGCATTTCTTTGCAGTTGAGATGATGGCTCCAACAAATCTATCGTAATTTTTAGGAATGGGTTGGATCCAGCGAATCACTGCATCCAACTTCAACCTATATTTAGCCCAGTCAGCTTTGTTAAAATTCCATCTAGGTTGAGGAGTAGAGTTAACGAATGGAATTTGGATTCCTACCTCCAGAACTACTGGACGATGTTGAGAGCGTGGAAAACCTTGTAAGACAGCCCTAGATATTGGAATAGGGTTACGTTGTTCGTTTTTTGTGGAAAAACAGAGGTCGGGATTGTAATCGCTTCGCCATCTTGCAGATCTAAAGGTTTTCAAGTCTTTCGCATCATATACCAGGAATATGTTGTTATCATCCGCCCAGTCGGTCAGTTGCACGCCATTGGTATTATTATTTGAGTAGGACCACTGAGTGTGATGGCTATTGAAGTCACCAGCATATATTGCTGGGTGATGAAATAATGGTAGATTAGCAGCTGGTCATCCTGTATTTGGAGGCTTGTATACGTTTACAATTTTCATGTCCGATCTATCAACAACAATGAGATGTATATCGTTGTCCGTCTGTGTAAGTACGTGCGTGCAGTTCAGGATTTCTGACTTAACATACGTGGCAGATCCATATGATTGATGGTAAATAGCACTAATTAATTTGTAGCCAACAATGTTTCCTCTAGAGGTAAGTTGCGCTTCATCTGCTGCATGCGTTTCTTGCAGAATTATAACGTCGATTTCGAAATCTTTTAATAATCTTTGTAAATGTTCAGTTTTTGACCTGCTTATGCCTTCAATGTTCAGTTGCAAAATACGGACTGAAGGTCCAATATTTTTTGTCTTATGGAGCTGAAAAGTACCGTTGTTATTGCGATTTTGATTTTGGTTCATATTTATTTTTTTTTGTGTCACAGCCAAGAGTTTGAAATGAAATGTTTGGCTACCAAGTTGAAATAGACTATTTGCGTAATCCAGGGTGCAGCACGAGGAGCTTATCTATTTCACACACCCCATTTAACTTCTTAACTTAACAGTAACTTCTTTGTTAATGATTTCATCCAATACAGTGTTACTGTAATCTATCCTCTTTCAATCGTTAACTTTTAAAAATAAAATAATTTATCAAATCTTTCAAACTTGATATCGTACCTAAACAATAGAAGTTAGGCTGATAACAATGTAGCTTTTAAATTAATATATTAAAATTAATATATTAAAATTCCAATAGAGATACAAATCTTGAGTTAAAATTAAAAAATATTAAATTCGAAGCAAATCATAATCAATCAAAAATTGTTCTGGTATTGTAATCCACACTACCTCAAAGTTTTACTGATTTAATACGTTTTTATATTTAAAGTGTTCTTGAATTTTCACCAAGGATTAATTAACCTGTGCTAGTATAGTAGTATTGTTTTTTCTCTAGAACTGAAAATATTTCTATCTCTATAGATCAAAATTTAATGTCAATAGACAATTATTTTCAAATATTCGAGTAATGATTTTTGTTTACTATAATCGTTCACTCACGCACAAACGTCGTTTTCATCTGTTGTAGCACAATATACTATTATTTTCAATTAATAATTTAATACAATAAGGTTCTACTGTATTACTAATTTTTATTAAAAACAAAACTGACAAATCAGATTTTATGTTTACGCCTAAATGATCGTTAGTATTCGAATATACGTATTTATATTTATAATGATTTTATTTATCAGAAATACCGTTTATATAGTTAAGGGAAAGTGCTTTCCATATTACATTCTTATCAAAACATATTTTTATAAATCATGTTTATCGGTATATATGATAATATATTTAATTAATTTTATATGAAGCAACAAATCAGCAAATTTAATACATTTTTAATCAATTAAGTTCAATTTGATAATATATCAATTAATTGATTCCGTATCGTATAGAAAGAATCTAATAAACTCAATTAATTTTATTTACGAATTGTGTCCATATTTTTTGTTGTTAAAAAAAATGTACATATCTTCCTATGGAGAATTCTCCACGGCTTAGATTACAGCCTACTTTGTCACTTTTATTTCATTCTACATTTACAACGATCACATTGAAGTGTATTATGATTTTGTTGATGCTAAACGTTAACAAACGAAACGATTTTGTAAGAACCATAACCATAATTTTATAATGCTTTCACAATCTAATCACTGACGCAGTCTGGCTTGTATATTTCTTTAGGAATCTCTAGGTGAATCCACTACATGAGAGTCCAACTGCACCGATGCTCTTTCGTTAACCTCACTGAAGTGCTCCTCTATCTACTTCATTGAGTAATCAAATTTGGCGCTTTTCTGTCGCTTAAATGACGACTGCAAGAATATCTTGAACGTTCTTCAGATATTTTATGGAAAGATGTTAGCTACGCATTTTGAAAACCTGAAAAATGAGTTTTATAAATCTTGACGAATTACAAACAAAACGAAAGGAGAGTGCAAAACATGTATCGTATGCTGAAGTTTGAACTAAATCAAAGAGTTTTGTCGATTTATGGCCATTTTAATTAGATGGATATCCAAAGCTTTCCTCCTACCTATGTTTGCATATGTGGACCTGAACGGGTTAACATCAAATAAGAAACATGTACTATGAGAAGCTCAAATATATTTATTTATAGAGACTATAAGAAAAGTCATGGTTTGTTATTATTATACGAAATTATTAAACGAAAAATTATGTGAAACAACGCGTATTTTATTTGCCAAATTACAATAACAATTTCATGTATCGAAATCCAAATCCAAACCTGACAAAATAGTTGGTTTTGAAAACACAGAATTGTATTTTAGTTCGCGTACTCAACGCGTAATTCGCTATCCATCATTTTTTATATCTAAAGGTTGTCAGAATTTCAAGATTTTGAAGTTTTGACAATTTATCTTTAGTATTTATTAATAAGAATTCAAGTATAATAAGTTTAGGTATAAGTAATGCAAGTATATTAAAATATGTTAGCGAGAATCTTTAGATGTCCATTTAAGCAAAATTAATCAAAATACCAGGCTTGCTACCTTAAACAGGCCATAAATCGAAAACCCAAAATTTTACATACGAAAGGAGAGTTAGTGCTGTGGCTAAACCCGCTTACCAATTATGCTATAACTTGAGTGCGGGGAATTTTTTGGACCCACCTTTCAGTTTATATGCCACTCACCAAGATTTGCGACAACTTTTTGTTGCGCAAAAAATAGGTAAGGGGTTAGTACATGCTAATTTTGCAAAATTTTGTCAAAAAAAAAATTGAAAAAATATGCTGGGGGGAATCTCTAGATGTCCATTTAAGCAAAATTAATCAAAATACCAGGCTTGCTACCTTAAACAGGCCATAAATCGAAAACCCAAAATTTTACATACGAAAGGAAAGTTGGTGCTGTGGCTAAACCCGCTTACTAATTATGCTATAGCTTGAGTACGGGGAACCACCCTTTTTTGGAACCCTTTTTTGGACCCACCTTTCAGTTTATATACCACTCTCCAAGATTTGCGACAACTTTTTTTTTCGCTAAAACAGGTACCTAAGGCTAATTTTGCAAAATTTTTGTCAAAAAAAAAAACTGAAAAAATATGCTGGGGGAATCTCTAGATGTCAATTTAAGCGAAAATAGTCAAAATACCAGATTTGCTACCTTAAACAGGATATAAATCGAAAACCAAAAATTTTTAAATACGATCAATTAGCAAAATATTTTTAAATATGAAACACATCCATCATTTCTTAGCGTTTCAAATTGCAATGGGGATATCACGCTCGACTGATGTTCTGTAGATCCATGAGTTCAATTCATGGACTGGTACATTTTTGAAGTGAAAACTTCTTTGGCCGCGTTGTAAAATTTTGTATGGAGTAAAATCTATATATTCGCATTATCAATTTTTAAATCAGCAAAATATTTTTAAATATGAAACACATCCATTATTTCTTAACGTTTCAAATTGCGATGAGGATATCGCGCTCGACTGATGTTCTGTAGATCGTGAGTTCAATTCCTGGACTGGTACATTTTTTTTATCGTTTTTTTTTTAATTTTTATTAAATACCATTAAAATTATTATTTTTTATTCATGAATTCATAAAAATAATAAAAATTTCTTTTCACAGATTTTAAAAAATTGATCTATAATGCAGTTTTTTAAAGTTATATTGCTACTGTCTTTTGTAATTTGAATTCTAGTCATCGTGCTAAATAAATATTGAACATAGGAAAGATAGTATAACCTGAAACAATTACATTTGTATATCAAAATTGTTGGTTTGAAATTGTATGTAATACATGTTTCTAAAATTAAGTGAAGACTTAATACTTGTAACTTGATACTTGATAACATCGATTATATCGATTTAAAGCTCACAATTACGAGACGGAAATCGCATAAATTCTATATAAAGAAGCATAGCTTATGTATGATTAAACATGGATGGTAATCATGATCAATAAACTAATTAAAAATGGTGACACTTAGCCGATATTGATTTGCAAACGGCAACAATGCGCATTAATACCATATAATTTACTTAGCTTTCCGCAGGAAGATTTGTAAAATTTAAAATTGTTGATCTATGGGTGTGACAACTACGCGTACTTTAGTCCCTGCTATTGGCATACAGATAGATGTGAAACCCAGAATAATTTCAATTTAAACATTCTGAAATTTTAATTTGCAATGATACAATAATTGGAAGACAGACAAAAAACACAGTTATTTCACAGATTTAAGTTTTCACTTCGGTCGGCAGTCCTTAACACTGCCTTCTTTTTTTTTATTTACTCAACACTCGCGACCGATCTTACTTTTTACGCACAAAAACACATAACTGGACCCATAACCTATTGGGAAGTAATTAAATAAAATAATTTTATTTAATAAAATCTTTTTAATTAGAAGCCATGATAAAAAGTACAGTTTGTGTCTTCATGACAATTGACATTACTATTAAAAGAAGGAGTTTACATGAAAAACGTTTTGGTTAAAGAAAAGAAAAACAGTTTAGCCAATTTGACAACAAAATATAAATGACAAAAATTTAAAAGTTACTTATTTTTAATTATTTAATTTCCAACAGATGTCAAATAACTAATTATTAGAAATTAGATGAACAATATGTTTACTATATCAGCAAATCGGGTTAAATTTAAACATTAAAATATAAAATTTACAAACTAACATTTTAAAAACACGAATCAAGTTCAAGATAAATTTTTCAGTAGACGTACCATCATACAACGTCAAAATCACACATTTAAACTAATTAGAAAAATTTTGCCAATGTCCAATACTCAAACCATTTGTAACATCAAACGAAACTTTGAAGATATTATTCTGGTTAGCAAAGGTGTACAGCAGCTTATGAGAGTCTGAACAATTAAGATTACCTTTTGTGTGTCAGTTTCAGCTCAGTTTCAGTTTATCCATAATATTCATAATAATCCATAATAAAATTTGTTTGCTGTATTATTTATTAACATTTTGGTAAATATAACATTACATTGTATTTTGTTTTACAATTAAATAAAAACTATTTACTTAAAACTAGTAAAATTATTTATAATTAAATTAAAAAAAATATATTTATATATTACTAAAAATCTTATCACAGTTTACAATGTTCAAGATGTAGGGCGGGTAGGTCCTTTACAATTTCAATTGTTTCATGTATTATTTTTTCTTCCGCATCTGGATCATTGATTGGCTCAAAACCAGTATTTATATAGCAACCATTTAATCCTGTTATACTTAAACGATGTGAGGCTAATCGTTTAAATGTTAAAATTGGTGATAGCTGTTTTATATCGATTGGTGCACTTTTTTTAATAATTTGTCTATCACCGTCGAGTTTCTCCAAACGTGATGCTTCCACGTCGCTTTTTTCATTCTTTTCCTTTTCTTCTGCTTCTAATGCTTTTCGTTTTTCGTCTTGTTTGTTTAAGCGATACATTACTCTAAAATGAAGTAAACAAAATTATAAGCATAAAAAAAAATAGGAACAAATACTTTAATTATAAAAAAAGTTAAAAATTCTTGAATCAGATAAGTAACAGGGAAATTGGTTATGCTTCCAAGAGTAAGCCATAGACATAAAGAGATAACAATATATTACTCTGAGCAGTTATTTTTAACGATATAACCGCTATCACCAGTGTTATGACGTTTAACACGCAAGATATATAAAATGTCAGTGTATGTACCTTCAACAACAGGCCAACGTTGTTGAAGAAAATCAATTTTGAATTTTCAAAAAGACTAGATTCCTTGCTGCTCAGAGACAACCTAATAACTTTCAAATGCCTCTAATAATTGATTATTTCCTAGAAACACTTCAGACAAAGGCGCAAACTTTTTGGTCCAAATTTTGTAAAAAACCTCTAGGACACTGCAAGAACGTTATCGTCTGTATTAAAACAGGGTCTGGAAAGAAAACCACAAGGACAAAAAACAAACATAAAAGTTAGCCATATTTTTAAGAGTGTGGCTAGACTGAACGATTAATCAATGCCAATATACAAAAACGCGTCGCTTTTAAATTAAAAAAAAAGTCAGGCAAGCGCGAATATAATTCGCACGCTGAGGGTTCCGTGTATATAATATTTGAGAAAAAAAAGTTTTTGTTAGTATAGTTTCACGTTTATTTGAAATTATAACTAGTAAAAAAAATTTTAGTATCGATTTAGCAAAATCCCTACCCATGAATTTTTCAAATTTTTTCTTTTGTAATGTTCGTAGATAAGGGGGGGGGGGGGGGGGGGACAAAAAAATTTTGCATTTTTGAAAATAAGACAAAAACCGGCTTTCAAAAATTACAAAAAAACTGTTTCGCACTACAAAAAAAATCCTATTTCATATGACACCCAACATTCCATGATCAAAAATAATTTTTTTTCAAAATTTCTAATTTAAACCCCCTCTAATAAACAATTGAAATTATAAAAACCAAAAAAATGTTTCAGTTTCGATTTAACAAAATCCCTACACACATGAACTTTTAAATTTTTTCTTTTGTAACGTTCGAAGTTAAGTGAGGGGGCAAAAAAAGCACTCGTTTTTGGTAATAACTCAAAAACTAAGCAGTCGAAAATTCAAAGAAAATTTTTTTTGAAATATGTACTTCCATTTTTTTCCATTTTTCTAGACCAAACTCGATTCTCAAAAAAAACTTTTGTTTTACTATCTCCTTATCTATGTCCATAAAATATAGATAAAAACAAATATTTCAAATTTTTTTGTTATCATCAGGTGTGGGACAACACATTTAATAACTATAGAAAATTTCAAGTTAATAGCACTTATAGTTTGTGAGTAAATTGATTATGTAGAAATTTGGACGGACACCGAAGTCTCACCAATAGGGTACCGTTTTTACTTTTTCAAAGTACGGAGCCCTAAAAACATGTCTAGAGCAAAATAAAAACACGTTAAAACAGCAAAATGTAAAACCACTCTTTAGAAGGTGATTGATGTAGCGGTTTTAATTATTAAATATTAGTTAGGTTAGATTTCATGGCTCAGCATCCGATGATTTTCCTTCCAGAAAGTTTTAAAAAAAGTTCAACGAATTCAAATCGCAAGATCTTGTACACAAACAGCGACTTTTAAGCCATTTTAAGGTTCATCGGTTATCGTAAACCAAATTTCAACTTTCTCAACCATGGAATTCATTAATGTTGTAGGTATACTGTATTTTTCGTATTGTACTCGAATGACTTTTTGTACTTAATGCGAATATTTGTGCTGTTTAATTCATTTTTGTTGATGAAACTTTAGTTGGAAATAGAATTGTGATATAAAAGAAATATAAATGCGTAATAAAATATTAACTTTCCAATCAATTGTTGGACATTAGATAAAAATAATGAAAAGCCGGAGTTCGAATATTTTCTAAAAACACGCGCTATAAAATTTTTAAGCTCTCTCACATTTGGTCCTTCGAGCCGGATCAGTACTTACAATTAAATTACAACAAGCAAAGTGCACCTATGAGGGCAGACAGATTACAGCAGTGATGTCAAACTCACGGCCTGCGGGCCGTTTGTGGCCCGCTGCATAAATTGTTGTGGCCCACAATACTTTTCCATATCTACAGATTTTTAATAAAAAAAATTCAAAACTACGTACCAAAAATATTAATTTATCAAAAACAATCTCAAAATACAAATTCTACTTATGGTGGCTATTAAAAACCATGATCTTCCAATGCATAACCTGGTATCTTTGCCAACTGATGGGATTCCTTCTATGAAATACGCTACACGTGGAGTCGTCGACAGACTAAGAGATTAAGTTAAAAACCCAACATAATAGATCGTTTTAAAACGATCGTTCTAAAATCGTTAAATTTATTCGAGCGCGTGGCTTAAACCATCGGGATCAATGCCATTGCTAAAAGATGTGGAATGTGATTACGAAGATTTGTCATATTATACCGAAGTGCGTTGGCCTTCGAATCATAACGTTTTAAAAAGATTTTTCAGAAATTAAAGATAATGACTCCTCTGATCTTAAAAAATACAAGATTTGGCTTTTTCAGTGAACCTTACTGGCCATCTCAGTCAACTCAATATTATTCTTCAGTGTAGAAATATGCTTATAACCATTGAAGTATAACCAAATAAATTCATTCAAACAAAAGATATCCTATGGAAAATGCAATTGAAAAGAGAAAATTTGTGCAATTTTTCTAGTTGTAAGACGCTTTTGCTGAAACATCCAAAGTTAAAATTTGAAAAATATGAAAACAACTGAAAATGTTGGCCGACGATTTCGAAAAGATATTTTCATATTCCCTCCCCGACGTCTGTTGACATTGAAAATATTGACGAAAATTTGAAAATGGAGTTTATAGAACTGCGATGCGACACGCTATTGAACCAAAAATATATAAGGAAATTGATATGCCAGAGTCTTACGAGTATTTATTTGCAGACTGTTTCCCAGGAATTCGACATTTTGTTATACGCATCTTATCCATGTTTTGTAACACATTTAATGTGAACAACTTTTTTCACAAATGAAGATGAATGAAACTGCGCAGCAAGCCAGATTGACTGGAGAACATTATAAACATCAAGCCAAAAACTAATGCCAAATGTTGATAAATTGAAAAATGAAAAGCGGTGCATTATATCCAGGAAAAAAAACTGAATTAATAAATATATTTCTAGGAACAAACAAATTTCTATAAAAATATTTTTGTTTTGTATTCTTTAACAAATTTAAAATTTTTAAGAAAACTAAGAACATGGCGGGCCACACAAGGATTTGGAAAACAGTTTTCGAAAAATTTGGCCCGTATACCGAAATGAGTTTGACTTGCCTGGATTACAGAATCATCTTCCACTCATTTCGACATTAATCATATCATTCAGCTCCTTACTGATGAAAAACGTGTTCTAGACCGAGTTGAGAAAACTTGACCATTTTTAATTTTCCTGAAACATGGCATATAAATAGTATTGACAAAATAAAAATACAATTTATTTTAGAATTTTTGAAGTGAAACTTCTAATGCGACTTCCAACAATGTTGCGTTAAAAACATTTAACGCTTCTTTTTTTCATATAACATTATGATATTTAAACAATAACATCTGAAAATATCAGGAGTCTTCTAGCAAAAAAACACATTTGCAACTTATTTTGATAGAAGACTCCTGATAGAAGACTCATTTTCTTATCATTTTAAGTTGAAATATTTTAATTGAGAAAAAAACGCAGTTTTTGCAAGAAATATTGAAAAAATAGAACTCAAACATTTCGTATCTTACTTTAGTTATCATAATCCCATTGTAAATGTTATAGATTTGGATATTTCTCCACTCGAAAATGTTAATTAAAAGATAATTATTTCTACATTACGAAGTTTGACTTCTTCCGCGCTGAGGGACTCCACGCACAACGTTTTTAAAACGCATAGTTTGAGCATAGGGACACCCGAACATGCATGAAAAATCAAAATCAACAAACTTTTCTTTTTTGATACTCGGTAGAAAAAAAATATTTAAGCGTTTTTTTACAAAACAAAGTTTGTTGAAATCGGCATAGCCATTCTTAAGCAATTTAATTTCAAAGTGACCGAATTGATCGAATTGGGAAAATTTTCATTTTCCATGCATGTTGGGATGGCCTTATGCTCAAACTATCCACTTTAAAATATTAACAATAAATTGCTATTTTTGGATTTTGTCTTTACTACTTAGATGCCAAGTTTTAGGAAAATCAAAAATGGTCAAGTTCAAATTTCGACATTTTCACCTGCATATATCACGTTTTTCATCTACTAGTTTTGAAATTGAGTTTTAGCTCGTGTTAAAAATAACGAAACAATTCTGATAAAGCAATTGCGTAGCTTAAACACAAAAAGGATTTGAGTTGAGTTAGAATAAGAATTGAAAGTGATATACACGAAGTACGCAGTTATATAATATTATATAAATTTTCCAATCAATTGTTGGACATTAGATAAGAATAATGAAAAGCTGAAGTTCGAACTATTTCTTAAAACACGCGTAATAAAATTTTAAGCTTTCTCACATTTGGTCCTTCGAGCCGGATAAGTACTTACAATTAAATTACAACAAGCAAAGTGCACTTATGTGGGCAGATAGATTACAGAATCATCTTCCAAAGTCATTTCGACATTCATCATTCCATTCAGTTTCAACTGGTTTTTAGATTGAGTTTTAGCTCGTGTTAAAAATAACGAAACGATTCTGATAAAGCTTTTTAATCGCTTAGCTTAAACATAAAAAGGATTTAGTTCATGTTGAAAAACGTAATATGAACAATAAAAAAATTCGCAACTTGCATATTGACCGAAACGAAGTAACTTTTTAGTCTTTTTCAATCTTTTAAGATTATTTCCTTCTATTTGATACAACAACAGTTTTTTCGTTACTAAAAATAAACCCAAACCCATGAAGAACAAATACTTACAGAAATATCACAACAGCAGGTGTTGTTAAAGCTCCGCCCAGTAAAAAGAATGCTCCTGGTAATGTTTCTATCGTCGCCGCATAAACTGTTGTATATAATGGTGCATAAACCAAAGGCATTAAAGCTTCAGCTACACCAAATAAGGAATTAACTTTTCCAAGCTCATCGCTTGTAACTAATTTCGATGCCATTGAACGCATAGCAATAAACGAAGTTCCATTTAATATTTCAACAATTGGACCCAAATACAATTGCCATACAGTTGTTGCGAATGTATAAACGAAACTAGATAATATTTTCGACATTGATGACATTACACCGATTAAAGCGTCATCAATTTTAAGTAAATGTGAGAAAACCCCAACAGACCACATTGTACCTAAAAATAAAAGAATTTAATTCAATTAAACTGTTGTTAATTTAGATTATCATCTTACCAATCAATCCCGTCAACATTCCATAGGACGAAAAAATACTAAATTCAACTTCACCCCAGTTAAATTGATATCGTGTAAAAAGATATACAACTGAAATTTCGCCTACAAGAAAGAGTTTTATTAATAATAATATTAACAAATATTTAATAACAAAATTCCTTATTGGCTAAGGAAAATTTCAATTAAAAATAATTTTTAAAGACAAAAATTATTTACATATTAAGAAACGCAATTTATATATTTAAGACGTTTAAGTTTGTTTAGGTTTAATTATTTAATAATTGTAACGGAAACAATCAATCTAGTCTATTTGAATTCAAAAATGAAAAATTAATAAAAATAATTATAAATAATATAGAAGAAGTTTTAATTTAAATTTGTATTAAAATAATAATAAATAAGAACATACCATGCATTGGACCAATAACAACCATAACAACAATCATAAGTAAGATAACTTTTAATCGTCTGTGATGTTCTCCTTTTTTAAACGCTACTCTAAATGTTTCGACAACGTGTTTCCGATCGAAGAAATCAAGAATTATATTTTTTTGTTTGTCTACTTTGTATTCTTTATTGGGTTTCGGTGGAACTTCATCAACATAAAATACACCATAGAAAAAGGCGAATAAGTAGAGCGAGGCTGATATGGAAAATATTCCATAAAAACCAATTAATCTAAAAAATTAAATATTATAGATTAAAATTATAACAATCGAGAAGAATCGTTAAACTTACTTCAGTAATATTCCATTTACAGCCATTCCAATTGGAACACCAAGAGTTACAAATAAATTAACAATGCCGATTCTTAAAGTTCTATCTTCTTCTGTTGTTACATCGGCCACATAACTGAAAACTCCCATAAACATTGTGAACCAGCCACCTGAAATAAATTTATTGTTTTTTAATGTTCTGACTTTTCGATATATGTTACGGAAATCATGTTTATCAATCACAGCTGATTTCTGAGTCATAGTTGAAATGTAATTTTAAAATCAAATTAGTGGACAAGTTTAATGCAATGAAGTTCCCGTTTCGTTCCCTCTATTTTGTAATAATCGATAATCAACGGATATGAGACTAATTATACGTATAAAATATTTGAGCTAGATAACGATTAACGACATCAAAATTGCATTAGCGTAAACAATGATACAAACTATATTACAAAGTTATTAAGTCAAGTGGATACATTTATTAGGATTGTTTTAGAGAGATTAATGCATAACTTATTTATCGAACAAAAACATTTTATTAATTATTTAAACTAAAATAAACAACAAAATAATAGGCACCACAGTGTAGCTCCGACGACTGGTCCAGATCTCCCCTTAACATACATCTTTTGTTATATCTTCTAAAAACCACACAAAACTGGCCAAAGATCGACACAACTCCAGTAATCTCAAATTTTCCAGATAAAACGAAAATGTCACCTAACATATTGCCATTCCTAGACCCGTTTTAGGTAGATTTCATATAAAAATCTACCTATTGCAATGGGCTTCATTTCGGAATTTCGGAAAAATGTTGGTGCCAAACTCACAAATCACATTGTTTGACTTTGTTACTTATTAATAGTCATTACAAATACCAATCGAATTGGAAAGTATAAACGTTTAAATAGGATGCTAGTCTAAAGGGATCATTGGCAAAATTACAGTTAAAATAACAATTTCACCTTGAAAATTGCCGTTTAAAATGGTATTGAAATTTCTAAGCAAAATAATTGGTGAACCAATCTTCAATCGAAAATTTTGTGGTGGTATTCTAGTTAAATCCAATGAATTCAAGAGTTCAACAGGATAGACGAACATTCCTCAGGATTGAGAACAGAGAAAATCGGTTTGAATGATATTTTATTGCCAGGCAATAACTGTTGTATTTTAAAATTGATTGCGTCGACATCTATAGTTTTTGCGGCCCAAATAGCTCGATCACGTAGCCACGCATGATTAATGTAATTAGCTGGTAAATTTGGAAATATATACTTTCAAAAATGCAAAACTTTTACAAATGATGATGCAATATATTAGCATATATACCAAGTTTCGTCAAAATCCATTATCATAAGCTGATGCATAATTTTTCAATATTGCCCAGAAACTAATCAGTTTTTTGTCCTTCCAATCTCCATTCAATTCGATTATCAGGTATAAATGTTATAGATTTTTAAAAAAAAACGGAGTTGGAGAGCCCCATGCTCCTCCAACCCTTTGTCCAATGTAAATAAATAAATTTTATTCTGGAAATTTGGTTGATCTTGTAATATGCTTGTTTGTGTTCTTCATTTGTTTACTGAATATATATATATATATATATATATATATATATATATATATATATATATATATATATATATATATATATATATATATATATATATATATATATATATATATATATATATATATATATATATATATATATATATATATATATATATATATATATATATATATGTATGTATGTATATGCATAGTTTTTTGTTTGAGTAACCAAGCTATTTAATTTAAATTTATATTAAAACCTATTAGTTTTAAACAATTTTCCATGAATAAAATAAAATAAATAAAAGCTAAAAAAAAAAAATTGTTTTCAAAAGCTTATAAAATCGTTTTTAAATCTTTTGTTTTAACTTACATCAACGTTTTATGAACATCGATTTGTAAAACTGTAGACTATAGTAGGGATAAATCCTTTAAAAAAATTTAAAAAAAACTTTTTAACCGGAAGTGACAAATCCAAAGTGGGTACGCAGAAATATCGGAAACAGTACTAAAACCTTATGTATCAAGTATCAATAAGATTGAAAGCCAGGATTAGAAGTTATTGAAGTTTTTAACTTTCAGGTGTTCGGGAGACCAACGCCATTTTGTCCAATTTTATCCAATTATAGATATGAACCATTCTTAGATCAACCTTATTGCACACACACTTTTTCATAAACATCAATCAAGCCGTTTAGGAGGAGTTTAGTTAAGAACAACCGAACAGAGTAAATATATATATAAAGCATATAAAGATATATATGAGCAATTTCACGCAAGTTCAGCAAATTTTTGGGAAATTTTGACTTGACCCCTTTTAATTTTGATTATTTTTTGTTTATAGATAGTCTTTCATAAATAAAAAATACAAGTTCTCTTAGAATTTTTTTTTCGACCAGGGGTCTTCACTGGGTGCCCCTCAATTTTTTGCTATTTTGTGATGTGAGAGAATTTTGACGAGCGATTGTAGAAAAACTACTCAATCGATTTTCATAAATGATATGTCGTTGAATAGGTATTAAAACAATGTACACAACATGTACACTGTTAATTTTTTGAAATAACTTTTAACGGTGTAACATAAGAAAAAAACGGTGTAATTGAAGAAAAGATGGCGCTACGCCGTTTTTTTTTTAAACTAAATTGAAGCTTATTTTATATCTAACAAATTGTAAAAGTTTAGTACTAGTGATATTTTTTGTTTTAAAGATAAAATTCGTTGTGCATATGACTGTCGGGAATCAGTTTGTTCTGAAGGAAAATTATAAAAATGGTGTTATAAACTAAGAGATTTTTTTTTAATGTTAAATATCAAATATTTTATTATTAAATGAACTTTTCAAAATATTATAAAATTATATATGCACAATAATGAAAATATGAGCAATTTCAGCATAAATCCACAAAAGCGCTTATTGCTATGTACATTAAATGAAGCTTATAGGAGTTTAAAATAAGTTTCCCGTTGTGAAAATAGGATTTACTAAATTCACGTCCCTTCGACCACAAGAATGGATAAAATTATCCCAAGGAGTTCATAATGTGTGCGTGTGTACCATACATCAAAATATGAAACCAATGATTCAACACTCTAAGATGTCTTGGATTACTGATGCTGCTTTCCACAATTATAAAACGTTAATTGACTTTGTTTCATGTGGTGAATTAACAGAAGACTGTCATTCTTTGAAGTGCAATGAATGTTATGTGTTAAATGAGTGTTGAATTAGTGTTAAAGTAAAAAAAAAATTGTTTTCTTTGGTATATATAGCCCTATATTTTACAGTGGCGAAGCGTGCTTCTGAAGCTAGGATAGACATATTCAAAAGATTTATTTATATGCCAGTAGAAACCAATTATAGTACAATATGATGAAAGGCCGTAACAAAAAGGTTTTTGGACGTATGTGGAGTTTGCACCCACATTAATTCCCAAATGGCTTACGTCCGTGCATCATATACTATTTTTGATTGAAATGGTTGTTTAATCTAATGATTGTTTGATTTAAATCAAAGTTAAAAAATTTATACATTTTAAAATGAAAAAATTTTGAACGAGATAGCTTTTGACCAAAATATTTGTTACGTTTTTCACACAAATCGTATAACTATATGACAATAAAAAATAACAATTACTTTGATTGGATTATAAAATTTTTGAATTGAAAAATTGCTTTTATTATTTATTATATATATTTTTAAATATTTTTTTTAATTCACCATAAGCAAAAACTAACAACTATTATATTAATAAAAACTAGAAAAATAAACTGAAATATTATATTTTTTGTAGATCAACTCCTCTCTTTGATTTTTATAACTGCAAAATTATCAATAACTTTTTCATTAAAAAAACAGTTCAGTTTTTGTGGAATACAAATTAAATCAAAAAATATTGCAAAAATTATAACAAAAACAAAAATTCAAACTTTTTTTTAAATTCCAAAAATATTGCAATAATTATAACAAAACTATAAATTTAAACTTTTTCCAAAATTCCAAAAATATTGCAAAAATTATAACATAATCAAAACTTGAAATATAATTTCCAACAGTTCCTGTTATTCAGAAGACGTGAAATCAAACAAAAAATTACTCACGAAACATCTCCCTAATAATTACAATTTTTGTTAAAAAACGACATTTAATCTGCAACAACTTGGTATTTGCCGTTCCTATAAGTTGGGAGGAGTTGAAACTGGAAAGAATCATATTCCATGACCAATTTCATGTTCTATTACATTTCATGTCATACAAAAAATTAAATTTATTTTACAAAAATTTGGTTAAGAAAATAAACGAAAATCATTTTTTTGACACACTTAAGGATTTTTTAGACACACTTCATGTCAAATTTAATGTTCAGTTACATTTCATGTCATCTGAATAATTACTTTTATGTTTTAGATCTTTCTAGTCAAAAATGTTTCCCATAATATGTTTCTCAAAAAAATTGGAAAACAAAATTTATGAAAATCATTCTTTTGACACACTTAACGGTATTTTTTGACACACTTATAATACAATAATCAAGTTGGTCTCAAATACAGATGCCAGCCATCAATATTTCTCGACATTCAACGTTACTACTCATTATCGCTTAAAATTATTGTTTCTTTAGCAAAAAATATGCAAATTTTCGTGTTTTGTCATACTATATGATATTTTTAACACACTTCCGATTTTTTTTTAAATCGCTCCCTCGGTTTTCTAGATTTTGTCGGCTGTGACAGCCGACCGGCAGACAGATCGACATTTTTCCTTTTTTTCTTCGTTCTTCATAATCGAAGGAAATTCGATTATTAGTTTTTTTCCTATCTTATTTAAATAATTAACACAATTATCATGTTTAACTAAAAATGTTAAGACATTTATTAAGTTATACTTGCACCTAATATTATACTGTTTGTATTTTTTCGATGCAGTAATTACATAGAGTCTCACTTGAGCGAGGGAGTGTAAATCGTCGCTCCCTAAGAACTTCCATTCGTTTAGGAGATCGATAAAAGGACCTATGATACGCTGATAAGTTGCAAGTAAAAAGCTTTTTACTAAGACTAAATTTAGTTGCTGTTGTTTGCGTATGGATATTTATTATTTAAACATAGATTTAAATTAAATTACAAAACGTTACATTACATATAATATTTGATTTAAGTTTTGAAGAATAATTACAATATTAGATCTAAATTTTCAAGCCAAGTTACAGCATCAGGAGACAGCAAATTAAGTTCTGGCAATCCTCCTGGAAACCTTCGGATTGCACAATCAGTTACTATATGGTGCATAGATTGAACTGGATAATCACAATCACAAGCAGAAGACGATATAAAACCCCAATTGAATAAACAGGAACCACAACATCCATGTCCAGTTCGAATACGATTCAAAGTTACCCACAGTCTTCTAGGTAAATCAAAACCAACGGGAATTACATCTAAGTTATCAATTAAATTATGATTGAGAACAGCAGATGACGACCAACAATCTTTCCATTTATCCACGATGCTGAAAGTATCACCATTAAAAAATACAGCGCCTGAATCATAAGATGGATTTCTTGAACACAAACGCCTTGGAGGTTGATGAATTATAACACGGTGACATATTAGTTGAGGTAAATCCGCAACTTTTGACCAAATCCTACACAGTTGATCTTGTCTACGAATATTAGGTGGAGCAATATTACTCAACACATGAAGCCAAGGAACAGTTGTTGAGTGGACACAGCCAGTTATTATACGCATAGCATTGTTTAATTCAACATCAATTTTATCGGTATGGTGACTATTTAACCAAACAGGACAACAAAATTCAGCAACAGAAAACACCAATGCTAATGACGAAGTTCTCAAAGTATGGAAGTTTGCACCCCAGTTAGTTTCAGCAAATTTTCTTATTATATTTACTCGAGATTTTAATTTCTTTGCTACATTTTCAATATGGTATTTATATGTGAGGCTTCTATCAAGATAAATGCCTAAATATTTAGTTAAAGGGTTATGTTTGACTTGCATATTATCAACAAAAACTTTAGGCTTATAATTACTAAGGCAGTTTGTTAAATGGTGAATGTTTACTTTAGTTTTGGAAATGTTTGGTTTTAGCCTCCAGTGTCTAAAATAATTCCATAGTACTTCGAGATCAGCTGATAACTGATCATCAATTTCTTTAAATTTATTATGTTGAACAGCCAGAGCAATATCATCCGTATAGAAAAACTTCAACGAAATCGTAGTTGGCAAATCAGATATATACAGAATAAAAAGTAGTGGTGCCAAAACTGAACCTTGCGGCAAACCATCATTCAGTCTTCTGGTTCTACTTGTTTTATCACAAAGAAAAACTTAAAAAACTCTATTAGCAAGCATATTGTTGAGTAGCTTTATCGGAGATAGTGATGGAATAACACTTATTAGCTTAAATAAGAGACCTTTCCTCCAAACAGTGTCATATGCTGCAGATAAATCAACATAAACGACAACAGTTTTAAGTTTCTTTTGAAATCCAGACTCAATCAAAGATTTCATGGACAACACCTGATCACAACAATTGCGCCCTGGGCGAAAATCAGCCTGTTCAGGAGGTATCTTTTCATATATTTTATCAGCAATTCGATTAAAAATTAAACGTTCCAGAAACTTATAAGAAATACTCAGCAATGAAATCGGAAGAAAATGTTCAGGAAGGTCACCATTCTTCCCAGGCTTAAGTATTGCAATTATTTTACTTCTTAGGAAAACTGATGGGACTATCCAAGTTAAAAGAATATCTGAGAAAAAATTAGATAGCCAAAGTTTACAATTCGGCCCAAAATTCATAAAGAATTCATTAAACAGTCCATCCAGACCAGCTGCTTTGTTGGCCTTCAAATAAGCGATAACAACCGTAATTTCTTCTATAGTAAAACGAGTGTTGAAAGAATCTTTAGCATTCACTAGATTTGACTTAGAATTATTTAAAGATGTATTCAAATCATTTTTCCTTTGTTTATCTAAGGGAACATTAGAACTTTTGCCAAGACGCGAAGCTATAGCATTTGCACTACAATTATACGAATTAGTTGCAGATGATGGAGATGATGAATTGTCTAGCTTTCGTAACAATTTCCAACTTTTCCTACTAGAATGTCTAAAGTCCATAGATTCCATAAGAGTTCTCCATTTATTCTGACGAGATTCGTTTAAAGCGTTTAACAGATCATGACCAACTTCCGAATCACCAGATTCTTGATATACTTGAAACAAATTTTCACACTAGTCTGACCATCCCGGTATATATTTCTTACGGAAACCTCTTGGAATAAATTTTTTGACAGTTGAAATAACCATACTTACAAACCGATTATAGTTTGAAGTAATTGGTTTAATAAATCGAATATTAGCATCTATGGCATTCGAAAAACCTTTCCAATCAGCCTTCATAAAATTCCATCTTGGTCTGGGTAATGAAACAACAAAGGGAATGTTCAGACCCGAAGAGAGAATCACTGGACGATGTTGACTGTGTGGAAAACCATTTAATACCTTCCGAGTGGATAAAGTGGCTGACCATTAACATCTAAGGTTACGAAACACAAATCTGGATTATAATCTCGACGCCATCTTCCCGATCGAAATGTTGCTGTATCCTTAGCATCAAACATTAAATGAAAACCGTTTACAACAGACCAGTTTAATAGTATTTCGCCATTGGTGTCATTACTATCATAGCCCCAAGCTGTACTATGGCAGTTTAAGTCACCCATTACAACTGCAGGATGCAAAAAGGTCTCCAACACACCATTAGGCCATCTGACATTTGGAGGTTTGTAAACATTTAATATTTTCACCATAGATACCTCAACGACAACACGAAAAATTCCATCAGAATCCGACTTAAACACCAGACGCCAATTTGACAGTTCCGATCTTACAAATGTTGCTATTCCATAAACAGGATGAAGAATAAATCAGGCTAAAACGAATCCATTTATTGTTCCTCTCTGAACAAGTTGTTGTTCTGTTGAGATATGTAGTTCTTCCAACAGAATTACATCAATATCTTCAAGATGACAAGGTAAGATAAATATTCTGCTTTATTAGCTGATAATCCCTCGACGTTAACTTGAAGTATTTTTAATTTTCCAACTTCCATTGATTCTACTGATTTAATACTTTAATACTACTACTTTAATTTTTCAACTTCTACTGATTGGGAGGCTATACGAAGCAGTCCAATCTATCCAATTTATAGTATGAAAGGGCCAATGGCTACTACATTCCATTTATTAAGAATAAAATTAAAAAATTTAAATTATACTAAAAAAAATTGACAGAGAAAAAATTCAACGTCTATATTCTTCAAAGGCTACTAAGAAAAATTAGTTGCTAAGCAACAAATAAAGAAATCATAAAAATAATTTAGTAGCAACAAATAAAGAAATCATTTGGACTTTTCAAATATTAAAAAATTAATCGATTTTGTGTATCATAAATTGTATATTACTCCCATTTGATTTCATCAACAGTATTTCAGTATTTATGCCAATTCAAAATTCAACAACAATCTTCTATGTTTTGATATTATTTAATTGTTTTTCCTTAAAAAACTCCAAATAATATGACGAAACAAAAATATCAACAGAAATAGACATAAACAAAACGGTCTACCCAAGAAGGTACAAACATTGAAAATTTGTTGTTGTTGCTATTGCTTATTACAGTAGTCATAATTTAAAACGTCTACTGTGATAAAAAGATTTTCGTTTGTATGAAACTGGGAAACGTTTGTATTAAAGTTTCGGGAACATATAGATGAATTGTTGTTGTTCTAATTATTGTATTAAAACTTAATGATTTTTTTGAACGTTTGACAAAATAGTATTAAGTCGACAACATGCGAACAATATAAAAACAAAATTTCATATTTATATTATATTTGGGTAGACACTGTCTAGTGTGTCGATTTCGACGCTTCGCCACTGATATTTTATATTGTTTTAAATTTCTATTCTAAACATTTAACGTTTCGTTGGCATGCCCAACATTTTCAAAAATCTATAAATTAACAAATAATACAATAAAATTATTTTTCTTTAAGATTACGTATAAAAAGTTTTTTTTTATACAGAGACATCAAATTTGTATATACCTTTTTCTTCTCCTTATTTAACACAATACGTTAAAACATTTTACAAAAATAAATAAATTAAAACACTATTTTAAAACTTAAAAAATAAAAATTACACTATTTATAAGTTAAGTCAAAAAAAATTGTTTTAAAAATCTATAAAAATTTCGCTAAACATTTCTATCAAAAATGGCATATAACATAAAACAACAAATTGAAACTGGAACTACATTTTTTGAAACAATAGTTATTAATTAAAAATAAAAAAGAAGAAGAAAAATGATTGTTGCCAAAAACCGGACAACTTATTTTTTTAAAAAAACAAACAAGTTAAAAAAATTATATATTTATACAAACAAAATAGCATAATAGATGAAAAACTTTTTTTTGTTTGATAGATGATTAGATAACCCTTTGAAAAAAAATTAATTTATTGTTTTTATAATTAGTTTTTAAATAAAACTATTAAAAAACTTTTTTAAAGATGGCGCTAGGGTCGAAGATCAATTGGAATTAAATTAATTTTTTTCTGTGACGGGAAAAAAGTTTAACATTTTACTTCTGCTGACAGGTGCAAAAATGCTACTTTTCATAAAATACTTTTTTCCCCGGGAAAAAAGTATGTACTTTTTTCCCGGATAGATAAAAATATATATATAAATACATATATACACATAAATGATGAATATTATGAATATTTATGAACATTTATGACTATTTTAATGTTAATGAAAAGTTATACCGTTTTCTTCTTGATGTTAATAACTGGTTTTGACAAATAAAATGAAACTTAATTTTAAGTTTTTATTCAAGAAAAATTCGTATGGTGTGGTGAATATACATATTGTAATATTTGTTTAATATTATTTTTTCAATAATTATATTAATATTTATCCAGTCACAGAAAAAAATAGTGTATTATACACGGGAAAAATTGTAGATTTTAGCTCTCGGTTTTTTGTCTCCCTCCGCTTCGCGTCGGGAGACAACACAACCTCGAGCTAAAATCTACTACTTTTTTCCCTTGTATAATAAATAACTATTTTTTTTGAACATAGTTCTATCCTTACTCAAATTACTAATTACTCAAATATATCAAATTAACTCAGAGGCGTTAATTTTTGTTCTTGAGATATTTAATTTTAAAGATTTTTAGTACGACTGAAATTCGAATTTTTCTTCATTTTTTCAAACAACTTCCATTAACAAAAAATTTTAAAATCAATTAAATTTTAACTTTTTTTTTAAATATAGCTCTAACCTTACTTTAAAATATATCAAATTTACAAAGAGGCGTTAATTCGTGTTCTTGAGATATTTAATTTTAAAGATTTTTAGTTCGATTAAAATTCTAATTGTTCATTATTTTCTCGAACTTCAGTGGTTAAAATTTTTTGATGATATAAATTGTTCGAAAAAATAATGAACAAATACAATTTTAGACGGACTAAAAATCTTTAAAATTAAATATCTCAAGAACACGAATAAACGCCTCTTTGTAAATTTGATATATTTTAAAGTAAGGTTAGAGCTATATTTAAAAAAAAAAGTTAAAATTTAATTGATTTAAAATTTTTTGTTAATGGAAGTTGTTTGAAAAAATGAAGAAAAATTCGAATTTCAGTCAAAATTGTTGAGCTATGCGTATTTCAATACCTGCTATTGGCATATGAGTTATCTTGAGATGTCGTATACCACTGGCAATAGCGTTGCAATCTCATTAGCAAAAGTGATATCTTAGGGGTGCTGGCAGATGAAGTATTTTCAATCAACGATACCATCCCTTACTCTAAATTATGGAATATTCTTTGATGATACGCTATTTGTTTTAAAATAAAATGTGTTTGGTAGTAGAAATTACAAGGTATGTCACAAAAACACATAAAAAACTTTTAAGAACAAGGTCCCACAACAACATGCTTTCTAAGGTGTTGATAGACGTACATTTTTATATGATATGTTTTGATTATTTTAAATATAAAAATGTATATAATAGTTGCTTGGAATGCTGATAGATGTGAAACCCAGAGTAATTTTAATGATTTTAATTTAAACATTTTGAAATTTTAATTTGCAATGCTACAATAATTGTTAGATAGAAAAAAAACAGCTATTTTACAGATTTAAGTTTTCACTTCTGTCCTTAAAATTGCGTTCTTTTTTGGAAGACCATCAATAATTCTGCATTTCATCTGAGAGGATTATTTAATATTCGCAACAAAATCATTTTTTAAGAAAATAATAAGGATATTCTATTTACATTTTGCTCTGCGAAAAAAAAGTGTCTGAACACTTCACCCTACGTATCAAACATTAACTCAAGTTCGAACTCAAAAACAAACCGGTTGGGAAAAAAAATGTTAGTAAAATCACGCAATTATTTTTATTACCGATCGATAGTTCAATGTGATTGACTGGATTAAAATTTATATTTACATATTTACAAAAGATTTAATAAAAAATAAGAAATTCATATTGATATAGCTAAAAGCGATAATAATAAAACAATGTGCGTATACGTGCGTAGACGTATAGTAAATCAAGTG
This sequence comes from Diogma glabrata, assembly GCA_963693315.1. Lineage (NCBI taxonomy): Eukaryota > Metazoa > Arthropoda > Insecta > Diptera > Cylindrotomidae > Diogma > Diogma glabrata. Next base: position 253,501,273 of record OY856188.1, on the reverse strand, counting down.
GAAAGTTAAAAAGTAAAAGTAATGCATAATAATTTAGTTTTAAAAGGGAATGTCTATTTAATTTAAATCAAAACTATGCTGTCATAATAATTAGGTTAGTAGAACTAAATTATACCAAAACTAAATTCTTTTCAATATCGACCTTGCGTCACCTAGAAAAAGGTTGATGGTTAAACAATGTCAATAACATATTTTAGGTATACTTTCTTATATTTTACTGATTTTTAGTAAAAGTATAACATTGAATAATCAATCAATGAATTCTTCTATATATGTATACAATTAAATAATAGAAGTTTCAAGTATAATAGATTAAGGACTTTGCTTAGGTGAATTCAATTTAAACTTATTAGTATTTTCCATGTATTTATAAAAAATACCTGTTAGTCCTGGGAATAATGCTTCCGTTACACCGGCTACTTCCATAGGCAATCTGTCAAAATATGTACATGCAATTAAACCAATTGCAGTTAAAAATTCTCCTATAATTGGTATTAACATGCAAGGTTTTCTCCGACCATGTCTATAAAAATCAAAAATTAAAATTATTCTATATGAACTATAATTCAATAAATGTTACCTATCACTCCATGATCCCCAAAATAATATTAAAAAACACGGTAATGCACTTTGTAATACAGTTTTCCATGCTACCATACCAGCAACTAATTGTTGCACACTTCGCTCTTCCCTGTAATAAATATTGAAATATTTTAATTGAAGAAACTAATTTAAATTTAAACATTTTTGAAAATAATAGGGTTATCAACAAGCGGAGGAGTGATTTTATCATGTGCCATCTATGCAAATACGCAGAAGTAGAAGTATCCGAAGTAATTTTATCAACAAATGGGATCTTGTAAGATCGCAGGTAATACCGATAGGCTAGTCGAACTTACATCTTTCATCACCTAAAAGCTAATATGTGCATTGAAATTACAAGATATGAAATAATGAAAGAATGGCTATGGTTTTTCAGCCAAAAGACAGCAAGAATATGCTATATGCTAAATATCCAAAACTAGGAAGCTGAGACTAAGAACACATCAGATCACCTCCTTGTTTCACCTTTAAAAACAGAGAATCTCTAGTACAACGTCAAGAAAAAGTAGGACAAACATCAGTAAATGGAAAAAAACTGGTGATTGGGTCAGTAAACCTTAAAATGAATCAAGAAACGATAATCAGAAGCGAAAATTAACAAACTGAAAAAATATCAACCATTAATTATTGTACCCAAACAAGCTGAGAAGGCATTAAAGGAAATAAGATCGAGATAGCAGTGAAATAAGATGAAAAATTCTAAAAAATATTATCTAATGTTCTATGGCAAGTTTAACACACATAACAAGGCATAAAAGTATCAACAACAGCCAAAGCTAAGAAAGTACTATTTGAATGAAAACCCACTAGTAGCAGAATAATAACAGTTCAATTTCATTTGAAAATTAGAAATACAACTACCATACATTTACCCGAAGAAGCAGATCAAGCAACATAGCATATCAGTGCTCAACGAAATTACATCAAAATTGTTTAAAAAGATTCCGCAATGCCAAAATTTAAACTGACAACTGTAGTGTCACAAAACAGCCATTCATACCTGTTCCTACATAATAAAAGATACAGTGGAACATAACCAGATGGAAAAACCAAAAACCAAATCGATCACTTATTGGTACATACAAAGTTTGAATTGTCCTTACAAGATGTCAGAGCAAAGCGAACAGTAGACATACACGTATCGTGTTTGTATTTTAATTAAACAAATTTTTGAGTTACCCGGGTACATCCAGGTAATTGAAATAATGAGTTTTACTGTAATTTATTTTGATTTGATAGAATCAAGTAGCACAGTTCAGTTAAAAAGCTATAGTCTCTGGGCCCACGCCTATTTTATTTGATGAGTACCACATATTTTATACTTGGTGAGGCGGCTGTCCCTGACGAGTCCGAAAACTTTTGTTCTGCCATTTTTCTCGATTCGGCCGGTTTTTCGTTCGAAAGGCTCCGAAAAATGCCGATTGCCAGGTATCTTGTTAATTTGCTACTACATTTTTTTTTTAACTATGGGGAGCGGAAATTTGTTTTAGAACATGAAAGTAGCCTTATCCGACAAAAATGTATCTGCTATTGTCGAGTCCGACAGTTAACATTGTGGCATGTTCAGGTTGTCGGACTCGTAGTTAAAAAAAATGGTAGCAAATATACAAGATCCGGGCATTCTACATTTTTTGCAGCTTGCCTGCCGTATAAAAAAGCTGCTAAATCGAGGGAAATGGCAGAACAAAAGTTTTCGGATACGTCAAGGACAGGCGCCTCACAAACTATAAAATGTGTGGTAACCATTAAATGAGATTGGCGTGGGCCCAGGAACTACTAGTATCAGCTTTTGAATTTAACAAACAATTTGTAGGATCAAATCTATTCGAAATGTGTTTTGAATCATCGAAGATTTTTGTTATATCTACATACAATTTTCAGTGTGGGAGTTATAGATTAGTACGGTTAATCTCTTCCCTTTTCCTTTCAAACTTCATTAAGCTAACCATCTCCTCTAATCATCTTTTCAAGAAAATTTTAACAACTATGACTCGACGTCACGATTCTCAATCTCGTCACAATATAATAATTTGTTTTAGTATGAACTGCAGGCTTTTTATTTATTGATAGTAATTTTTTTTTTTTAAAGCTTGTTTAGAATCGCAATAAATCGTTTTTTGAGCTTCTGTTCAATTTTTATAAAATGTAGTTACACGCAAATGAACTGTAGCCGTCGAAATTGTAGTTGCTATGGTTTTTCATATAATTTTACAAAGATTTTTAAACAACGCAACCATGATAAAATAGAATATGAGTTTCGAATGTTTTGTTGTCGATTTCTAACTTTATAATTTATAGTAAATATCGATTAAATATATTATCATAGAAAAAATTGCATTTCCTACGCGAGATAAAAACTTTCTTCGTTCGTAAACATGTCTCACTCGACGCTAGCGCGTCTCGTGAACAACTCACGAAAAAAATAATGTTTTCATCTCTTGTGGATGAAAATATACTATTACATATCGAGGGCTGAAAGTAGAAGATTACGCCTGCAGTTCATATTGCCTGACGCAAAGCGAGGGCTTTTATTGAACCAATGGTGTTATCTTCCTTTCAGCCTGAGTGCATGTACAACGTTTTACGCACAACTGCACAACTTAATTGTAGCATATATCAATTTTTAAGTTTTTTAAAATCGCTAAACATTTTGAAAATTACTAAACATGCCATTATTTTCTCTATAAACTTCATACACCAATTTATTTGGTTGTTATAATTTTATGATTATTTTACGGGCGGTAAAGTAGAAAAATATACTAATGTTTCATATACAGTCAGCGTCAAAAAAAAGTGTACAGCAAATAGTTCAACATTTACGAACTAATATATCTTAACGTATAAGAAGAATGGAAAAATAAAATACATTTCATTTTTAAAAAGTGTATTAAGTATTATTTTATTTTAACAAAAACAAAAATTCATTTATTTGTTGTTATTCTTGTAATTTTAAAAAAATTGCAAAATTCTCTGATTTTACGCATCAAAAAAAAATGTGTACACTCACAGTGTTTGATTGTTTTTTGTTATAACGGGATTTTTTTCAAATAATTCTATTTTGTTTTGTTGCATTGTCGATATCTTCGTGTCAAAGATCCGTGCAGTTATTATTATTCCAATAATAATAATTTAGTGTAAAATAGCAATTTTGTAAAATAGAAATATGCTTTTATGCATATTCGAGACGCTTTTTTTGGTTTTTCTTAGAAATAACTGATTTTTTTCTTGGAGCTCTGCCATGTAACCCATGTTCATGCATTGCACGGCGAACGGTACTGGCACTTATTCCTGCTCCTAATATTTCTGTGAGTTCCTCAGCTATTCTGACTGCACATTCAGAGGAATTAGCCCCAACCCTTCGCGCTATCGCTTTTTTGTCCATACCTGACAAAACTGGCAGCCTGCCAGAACAGGGAAGATCTGCTACACTTCTCAAATGTTTGAATTTGAATAGTATTTTTTTCACAGTATTACGACTTCTGTCGATAATACTAGCAATTTTCCTCAGAGATTTTACCACTAAACTACGTGTTTCTATTGTAGTTTGTTTGGCCATGTTGAATAATATTAAATCTTATATATTAATACGCTAAATAAAAACTTTGTACAGCCTAAGGCTTTTTTATTCGAATTTTGATTCATTTCAAATTTTCACTGCTAACTGATATTAGTGTAACTTAGATTTGACAGATTTTTGGGATTTTTCGGATCATAAGTAAAAAAGTTATAGACGAATTAAAATGTATTTTTGATTTCAACGGCCTCCCACATACAATATGAAAATGGAATTGCCCAAGAATATATTTTTTTTTCACAAAAACGATAAGCCTACAGACCTTCAATCAATTTATCAATCAATTCGAAAACGAAAACAAACGAAATAAAATTTAGTGTAAAAATCCCCTAAATTTTATTTCGTTTATTTTCGTTTTCAATTGATTGACAAATTGAATGAAGGTCTGTAGCCTGCTTTAAGAGAAAAAAAACACGAAACAACAAAAACGAAATAAGAAAATTTAGTTTATGAAATGCTTTTGGGGGGGATAAACGTATTATTTTTCTTTGTTTTTAAATATTATTAGAGACATCAAATGTTTCTTATATTTTCAGTTATTATTATTTTTATGATTTTCGAAATAAGAAAATTTAGTTTATGAAATGCTTTTGAAGGGGATAAACGTATTATTTTTCTTTCTTTTTAAATATTATTAGAGACAGCAAATTTTTCTTATATTTTCAGTTATTATTATTTTTATGATTTTCGAAATAAGAAAATTTAGTTTATGAAATGCTTTTGAAGGGGATAAACGTATTATTTTTCTTTCTTTTTAAATATTATTAGAGACAGCAAATTTTTCTTATATTTTCAGTTATTATTATTTTTATGATTTTCGAAATAAGAAAATTTAGTTTATGAAATGCTTTTGGGGGGGATAAACGTATTATTTTTCTTTGTTTTTAAATATTATTAGAGACAGCAAATTTTTCTTATATTTTTAGTTATTATTATTTTTATGATTTTCGAAATAAGAAAATTTAGTTTATGAAATGCTTTTGAAGGGGATAAACGTATTATTTTTCTTTCTTTTTAAATATTATTAGAGACAGCAAATTTTTCTTATATTTTCAGTTATTATTATTTTTATGATTTTCGAAATAAGAAAATTTAGTTTATGAAATGCTTTTGAAGGGGATAAACGTATTATTTTTCTTTGTTTTTAAATATTATTAGAGACAGCAAATTTTTCTTATATTTTTAGTTATTATTATTTTTATGATTTTCGAAATAAGAAAATTTAGTTTATGAAATGCTTTTAGGAGGGATAAACGTGTTATTTTTCTTTGTTTTTAAATATTATTAGAGACAGCAAATTTTTCTTATCCTAGGAGGGCCCGGCGCGCTTCGCTACGCTTATAAATAAAGTTTTTGCGTAGACATTTTGTTGACGTAGAAACAATGATTTCAAAAAGTAGTAATGAGAAATGCTAGCATATAATTTTTGATTTTTCTATTTAAATATGTGAATGAAAAATAATCAGAACTCTAGCTGATCAGTTCGGATTTATGAAAAATTAGCGATCAAATATGTTTTCAAGTAAGCTTATTTGATCTCTAACTTATTTGATCGCTAATTTTTCATATATCCGAACTGATCAGCTAGAGTTCTGATTATTTTTCATTCATATATTGAAAAAGAAAAATTAAAAATTATATGCTAGCATATCTCATTACCACTTTTTGAAATCATTGCTTCTACTTCAACAAAATGTCTACGCAAAAACTTTATTTATAAGCGTAGCGAAGCACGCCGGGCCCTCCTAGTTATTATTATTGGAATAATAATAACTGCACGGATCTTTGACACGAAGATATCGACAATGCAACAAAACAAAATAAAATTATTTTAAAAATCCCGTTATAAAAAAAAACAATCAAACAATGTGCGTGTACACTTTTTTTGATGCGTAAAATCAGAGAATTTTGCAATTTTTTTAAAATTACAAGGATAACAACAAATAAATGAATTTTTGTTTTTGTTAAAATAAAATAATACTTAATACACTTTTTAAAAATGAAATGTATTTTATTTTTCCATTCTTCTTATAAGATATATTAGTTCGTAAATGTTGAACTATTTGCTGTACACTTTGTTTTTGACGCTGACTGTAGCAACGGGCTTTATTTTACGGGCGTAAAGTTCAACTTTCAGCCACGATAACTAGGATGTAAAATGTGTTTTACGATTCGTTTGTGCGTGAAGTATCAAACTTATAGTATATATAAGTGTTAAATAAACCTATATTTACCTATATATACTATACAATTTAGGCATGACCAGATATGTATGAACAATTTTCAAACCATCTTTTTCTTCGCTCCCACCGGCTAATTATGTTCCATTTGACTCGAATATGAACTATATCCAGTTTTATTGAAATCGGAAAATAATTACCCACCGCGCAGTGGCGTCGAAGATAAGAAAATTAGCAGAATAATAGGATTTTTTATTTTTATCAGATATAATCATCTTAAAACATAATATATCTCATAATTTTGATTTTTTTATTAAAAGCTAATTAATTAACGATTCTAACGAGCCTAAGTATGTAGAAATCGATCTTAGAAAAGCGATTTATCTTAATTTTTCTTTTTACATATACGAAAATTCACTAATTCATAATAATATTTTTTCAAAGAAAAAAATTAATTTTTATGGCTAAATTTATAATAGTTTTTCATTCAAAAGCAATATTTTTCCAAAAAAAATCAATAAATTAAATTAGATTTATTGTATGATGGGTATTTGCATCTGTAGTTTTCGACCACCTGAATGGTGTATTGTGTACCTTCCTCGTCTTTAGTTAGAATGCTGTTGTATTCCGTGTCATCAACTTAACACCAAGTTTGGCGGTATCATTAACAACATGCAAACTTTGGCAAAACAATGTGGCTTTGACGAAATCCTCATTCCGATGGGTCATGTAGCAAAAAATCAATACAAATTCTAAATCGATTAAAAAACCCTGAGTTTTTTCTGTGACAAAATCACTAATGTTCTTATTAGCAAAAAGTTGCATATGTTTGACTGCGTCAAAATCTTTTTTGCGTGTTTGGGGTGCGATGGGGATGTCTCGTGCTGGGACCTCAAGGTTTTGAACCATTTTTCGTTTTTCATCAAACGAAATCTCTGCGTCGAAAAAAGCCAAGCGAATATGTGCTTCCGTTAAATAGTGAAGATGATAACAAATTTTGCTCAACATTTCTTCTGAAACTCTTCGGTCAATTTTGATGAAATCCAAATCCTGATTTGCGGCTGCTGTTCCATCTATGCATTTGAACCAAATTTTTACATACAACATAATCAGAAAAATGCAAACGTCTCGAAAAAATGCAAACGGCGTGACTTGTCGGACCTGGGCGTTTGAATTTGTAATTCTTAATGGTTTCGCCAAGAAAAATCAATGTAACTTCCAAAAATTCTTTATATTCGCTGCGTGGGTGTGATTTTTCCAACTCTTCATGACAAAAAATTACTAGAGCTTGTCACGAGTGTTTTGGAATTTTGTTTCCCAGTTTTTTGTCCGATATTCCACTTTTGAACATTGTTGGATTAATTTTATCATCGTCCCATGCCTTCTGAAATTTGTTGAACAGATAAACATCGGGTGCTGCACACTCAAAATTTTAAATGCAATAATTAAATGCAAGCCTAAACATCTAACATTTTAAATTTAGTTAAACTTAAATTTTAATGCATGTATCTGCATTTAAATTGTATTTCAATGTAATTAGATTACTTTTAAATTTGTTTACATTTAAATCTCCAAAAAATGCTACCAACATTTTAAATTGCATTTTTAATTCATGTTAAATAAGGTTATTTTAATTTTATGTGCATTATGTTTAAATGCTATATTTGAAGTATAGTTGTTTATTTCATCTCAAAATTTATAATTTATAATCTTAATGCAAAAATGCATTAAAATATTAGTTTTTAATGCTAAAATTATCAATTTAAAACTGTTTAGTGCTTCACGCAAAAAACGAAAGTCATACTTAGAAAGTCGTTTATCTCTTTTTGTCGCATGGAATTTAAATTAGTTTATGTTTTCAACTCAAATTTTGTGATGAATTATAATATAATTATCCTTTTTATTTTTGAAAGATGTATTGATCTGTTTGTTCTAGTAACGGTAATTTTTCAACTCATACGTTGTTTGATGTTGAAATTACAAGTAAATATTAAATATTATACATTACAACTTCAAAGTTAATAGAATAAAAAGTTTCAAGTGTGGTTTTAATTAACAAAAGTGTAGTTTACATAAATGTTGCCTGTTAAATATTTAAAACTATTAGTTGGTGATAAAAAAAATTTATAGAAGTGACCAAACAATGTGCAATTCATAATTATTTGTGTTACGAAGATTTTTTGTTAGCCGGTATTTTAGTGCAAATTTTTATTTTATTATAAAGTAGCTTTCTTATTAATATTATTATTCTAGCATCAATAAACTGTTTCTGTACAGTATATGCAATGTTTTAAACATTCAGCTTACATACAAGTAAGTAGTAAATATTTTATTTAATATTGCACCAGAATGTAATTCAATTTAAATCACGATATTTTAATGCTTCATCAATTAAATTTCAATATAAAGCATACATTATATTTAAATGTTTTATTGCATTTAAAAAAAATTCAACTTAAATTAAAATATTATTATTTAATTTGCATTATTAATTAATGTAAATACAACATTAAATTTCAATTTTTAATAACATTAAAATTGAATGTTACTTTGAACCAAAAATTTGTAATGCAAGGGTATGCATCAGAATCAAATGCAGAAATGCATTGGACCTATATGTAATGCTTCTTGCATTGTATATCGACCAAAAATTTTGAGTGTGTGTGGTCTTTCCAAATTTGAGATCATAAACAGCCCGTCGTAGTTTAATCTCCTGTATGTGATGACGACATGGGAATCGAATCATGTTGTGGCCAATCTTTTTTTCCACTTTTTTCTGGTCCAGCGTTACTTGATGTCGTGTCGTAACAAATGGCTTCGACTTTATCAATAAGATCCCATATTCTTCAAGGCATTCATATATCGCATTCGCAATCGATAAGTCGCTCCCTTCTTTGCATTATGGAACCGTTAATTAATTCTCAATATTACCAAATGTTACTAAAATTTATTTTTTTTGAATTTTCGCAGAATTTTTTTTTTTGGATTTAAGAAGAAGAAATTCGATAAAAACGCTTTCCTAAGATCGATTTCTACATACTTAGGCTCGTTAGAATCGTAAAGTAATTAGCTTTTAATAAAAAATCGAAATTATGAGATATATTATATTTTAAGATGATTATATTTGATAAACATAAAAAATCGTATTATTCTGCTAATTTTCTTGTCTTCGGCGCCACTGCGCGGTGGGTAATTATTTTCCGATTTCAGAAAAACTGCATACACTTCATTTTCGAGTCAAAAGGAACATAATTAGTCAGTGGGAGCGATGAAAATAACAACTCCATAAGTTAGGTCATGTCTACTATACATATATATTTAATACAATTATAGCTATAAATCAAACAGCTATAGCTACACGCAATAAACTATAAAGCAACAGATCCATTTAAATCCTAAAACCGACAAAAACTTGTTTAAAACAATTAAAAAAACTCGTGAATATTAAATATCTTACCCATATAATTAACAGTTAAGGAAAACAAAACTTTTAAGGATCTCAAAACAGATATTAAGAGTCGATTGTATGAACAAGGATGGATAGAAAAAAATCGAGAATAAAGTTTTATCTTTATCCGGGAATTTTATTTGTCGTCGATTGTATGAACTTTGAACACGGATAGATTTTTTTTATTTTTGTTTTTATTGCAGTTTATAACAGTAATTTTATAAGTGGCAATACTTTTTCTTTTACTTTTCCATTAAATAAATTTTATTATAAATTTCAAAACTTAAATTGAATACATTAAAATCATATTAAAAATATTACTTATTTTACTATTAATTTATATCAAAAAAAAATTTTAGAAAGGCAGAAATTTAAATTCAAAAATAGCCACAAATTCAAAACAAAATTGTCCTGCTATGCGCATGTCAAGAAAAAAAACAAATTGTTTTATCCTTTGTTTTATACAAGAAATAGAAAGAATAAATCAGAGGATAGAATTTTATTCTCGAATTAATTAATTTATAGTTCTATCTTGATTCATACAACACAAACGACGATTTAGCCGAGGATTTATCTTTTATCCGCATTCATACAATCGGCCCTAAGAGCACATTTACTAACAGAGTTTGGTTTGGTTTCGCCATATTTTACGAGTCGAAGAAAAGTTCAAAAGGTAGATCACCCCTTACATGGAATGTTGATGTCAACCGTTATCATAAAATCATTTGACTACATATTAGAGAATATATTTCACATATACTAATGTCCTTGTTGATAGAAACTAATTAATTCTAATGCAGTACAATCTTAACATTTATTGTATTTGTATATATATATATATATATATATATATATATATATATATATATATATATATATATATATATATATATATATATATATATATATATATATATATATATATATATATATATATATATATATATATATATATATATATATATATATATATATATATATATATATATATATATATATATATCCACATTTGTATATATATATCCATATTTGTATATATATATCCACATATATCCATAAACAATTTTAAGTGAAGTGACATAATCCAATATCTTATAATAGAAATTCAACATCAATTTTCGTCGGTTTCATTTTCTGTTTACATGACTATGCTGTTAATCGCAGTAATTTTTTAGTTTAACGTGTTTTTTTTTACCGAACATATTACATGAAATAAACTTATTTGAAAGCATAACATAAAAAGTTCAATGTACCCTAATTAATGAACATTGATTTTGTAATAGATTAATGATTTATCAATATATAACAATAATCAAAATAATAAAAATCTTACACTGTGTAATTAGCTGTATCACGCCTGGCCAATGCATCACAAACGTGTGTGTCATAATTTAAATTTACCCGACAAGCTTTTTCTAAATTTAAATTTTGTGTTGCTAGGCCGGCTAAAACACTTGGCATTATGTAACATGCTAACATAGGTTCAACTGTTATTTTTGATCGCACAAATTTTAATTTTTCACTTAATTTCATTTTTTTCCATTGTTGATCTATTGTTTTTTTATCTAGATTTTCTTTTTCATCGGATTTTGGTGGTTTTTCTAATGACGTTGGAGATTCCATTGTGTGTTAGTAGTAAAAACTAGAAATAAAAGAAGAAAAATTTTATATTAGATACATGATATAATTATAATACAAATTTCGCAAGATTATTTGATTAAAAGTTATTGTTTTGAATAAATGATTTAGTTCGAATTATATGACATTGATACCTATCTATAACAAAGATATTGTTTATTTTTGGTAAAATTGGATTTACGAAAACGATTCTATCAAATATCTCACTAGAGCTAATAAAAATTTCAACACAACTTTCTTAAGTATATTGCTAATACAACTAACCGTCACTCCTTAACGGCGTTGGCTTCAAACACCATTTGACTGAGTTAGTCAATGCAGAGTGGCGACAATTAGGTGCTGCCAACTTAACGCCGTTGTAACTCATATTTTAACGAATATCAGCTATAATCCTACGGAAGCATATTGAGCCTTTGAAGCGAACTGAATCTAAAAAATTCATACATGTGAAAATTATTATTGTCGCTTCCCCTGTGTATATTAAAAGCTATAATTTATATTTTCTTTCTTAAATAGTATAAATTTCATATTTATATTCATCTATTATTAAAGTAAATTAAATTATTATACAATCTTTTTAAAATTACGTCTATCTAATTCAATTTGTCCAACATATAGGAATCTGAGTAATAGCATAACAATAAAAATAATATTAAAAAAATTATCCGCATGACGTCTTTTGTAAATATTGGGACAACGCAACGTATTTTTTTTGATTAAAAAAAATGTTAAATGTTGGTTAAATAGTATAATTATTTGCTATTTATAATTCAAATTGTATTGCAAATAATTGAAATTCTATTAAAATGGTATTGTTTAATATGGGTACAACATGCCATTTTGGTTTTAGAAGTAAAACACAGAAAAACGTTACGGTTGAAAACGTTATTTGTCATTTTTCGTGTTTCTTTAAGGTTAACATGTTACCCAGCTCAATGACACGATGACCCGATACAATGACAAAAATGAATAAGTTGTTAGTACGCCTCAAGTTCTTATGTCTTATTACACTTTACCAACATTCCAGGGCCTAACCTGGACCAAGCCCGCGCCACAGCTTTTGGGGTTTGAGCCAGGCATAACATTTTCAAACAGTCCAAGCTTGGACCAAGTTTGGCCTGATGTCGTGGGGCCAAGACTGGCAGATCAGGCTTTGGCCAAGTCTGGCAAATAAGGCTTGGGCCAGGTCTACCAAACCAAATTTTTTCTTGACCTCCTTAAGCTGTGTGGAAAGAATAACGCATAGAGCAATTCCAAGTTACCGCAACATCGATGTTCCCGACCCCCTCTGATTTCGATGAAATTTCATACACAGATAGCCAATGACAAAATAAAAATACCATTTCTTTCGAAAAATGAAACTTCGCTCAGGGGATGACAGGGGATGTATTAGGGGATATATTTCAGGTACATTCATTTATAATTAATATCGGACAGGTAGAAATGGGAGAAAAAGTCAATTATGTAAAAAAAGCATCCACACCCTCAAATACTTAATTTGTATCCTCAAAATAATTAAATTTCTATAAAGCAAGAATTCAGGCGGTTTTAGTTAAATAAAATGCATATTTTAAAAAACAAAAATTTAAAAAAAACGGAACTTAATATTTTGTCAGAATTTTATTTTCAAAACGAGAAATCATCCCATTAGAAAACTTTCGTTTTGGATTACGAACTAACTAAACATTTTTTTCTGGAAAAAAATGTGGTAAAAGTGAGGGTCCCTCAACAGCGCCATCTTTTAAAATATTATTTAAGTTTAACACAGTTTTAAAAAATTACTAAAATATTTTTTAAAAAATTTATAAGGTCTATCAATCACCTTTCTAATGAGCTATAAATGAATTAAATCGGTTTAGTCAATCGTTAGCAATCGTCAGCCGAAGATACTAATATTTCGCCAACCCGTAAAACTTTGCCGCCACCCTGTGTCATTCCTAGAGCGAAATTTCATTTTTCGAAAGAAACGGTATTTTTATTTTGTTATTGGCTATCTGTGTATGAAATTTTATCGAAATCGGAGGGAGTCAGCCCGGATGCCAGAAAAAATGCTGTTGCGGTGACGTGGAATTGCTCTATATAAAAATAAAGTTAAACATAATAAGGCTTTGACATGTTCACAATGCAATGGACTGGTTAATAACGCACGTAAAATAACAAACTGAATCTTGGTTCGGTCTAGGTATCTACAACTGGTCCAGGCTAAAACCAAAGCTAACTAGCCAAAGCATGACTCACAAATACGGGCGCGAGATTGATTCGTTGTTAAATATTGGCAGCTCCTACCCGGGAATTGTCAACAAACTTTTAAAGTAATATTTCTAAGCAATGTTGATCAATAACGAAGAAAGGGATAATTACTATTTCAACATTTATAATAATTGCCTAGTTTTGGGAAAAAAAGGGAGCGAAAAATTTTTTAAAAAATGTAAAAATTTTTTACTAGTCGAAATTAAACAAAAAATATTTACATTTTATAGGGTACAAAAATAGCTATTTATGTACAAAAACCGGCGTTATGTACGTTATCCAGCCCGTAATCCAGCCAGAGGGATGAATATCGCTTAATGGGCGGTTACGAAGCAATCAGCTCTAAAATAATTACCAGCATCTGCGCTGAAGCAAAATATTAGCTTAAATTGTTTTGCCGATCCTATGCTATCGATGTAAACTAATATTATTCGTTCTATTCCTTATATAGAACAATAAGTTAATACAAAACATTGGTTCTTTTATCTTATTTTCGGTTTTTGGTTTCATTAAATTTTACGAATATAAACATGTCAAAACGTTTGATTAAGGATAGTTCGTGAAAATACTTAAGAGCTTCAGGACCAATCAAAAATAGAAATATGGTTTAATAAAAAGTAAATTAATTAAAAAAATTAAAAGCGATATTTTTATTTAAATGAACTATTATGTATGGATAATATGTTGAATGGGATTGACAGTAAGATTGAATATTTTGATAACGAAAGATTGTAAGATAAAAAATGTTAGCATTGGCTGTATTACTTATCGTCTCAGTTAACATCAACATCTTGTTCACCAAAATCGACAATAACACCACCACAATAGTTATTCTCAATAACATCTTTCAACAAATTCCTTCTCAACCAGAGTAAAGCAAAAGGATTGTAAAAACCATAGAAGTTTAAGTAATTCTGCTACAAGGAATAATAGTTTTTAAATGAAATCTACAACATCGTCAGCTATTGGTTCAACAATTCATTTATTTGGTGCAACAATTCATTGTTTTGGTGCAACAGTTCAATTATTTACACAATTTTTTTTACCATAGCCTATTTATTTTGGTGCCAAAGTTGAATTGCTAAAATAAATTTATTCAACAATCACTTTTGGTGCAAAAATTCATTTATTTACATAATTTATTCAACAATCACCTGTTTAATTTGGTGCAACGATAAATAAACGAATCATCATCTGGTTATTATTGTTGCAACAATTCGACTTCAAACAACATTAATTTTAGTTTAAGTTATTTACAACAACAGCAGCCCCAACAAAAATATCAACATATTGATAATTATGTTTATGATGATTTGATTTGACAACAAATTTATCAAGCAATAAAAAAATTGAACATAGTCATCGAACTACTAGTGTTTCAATTGACATGATATAATTTAGTTCCTAGTATTAATCCTTTAAATAATCTTCATTCATTTTTATTTTATTTTGAAGGAGTATGTATTGTTAATTTTTTTTTTTAATATTATGGGGAGGGCCAGAATATCAGCAATTATGCGTAATGAATTATTTTTTTTTTCAATTAGAATTTGATAGTCGATGTGTTGATGACCTTTTCAGGTCGTCAGAGCCCATTTGGTTTATATATTTTTGTATTCTCTTGGTTATTTGTAAAGGGCCGAGGATAAAATTTATCGAATCCACGTACTGAAGATAGACGGAACAAACCCAAGGCGCTAGTATCGTTTTGACGTCAGGCTTACTTTTGGTAATTCCGACCGATAACCAGCCGCTCTGTACAAAACAAGTCTGTGATGATGTAGCCAAAACGAAGTCAATAAATTTCAATTGGAGTCAAACGGCAACTCTGTCGTGGAGAAATAAATGTATTTGTTCATTTACCTGCGCTAATATAAAAATTAATTCTCCAGTGCTATTTCATTATCTCTTGAATTAGTGCCGAGAGTTGAATCTTGGCAGTTAGTCTTGAGATGATACTGCATTGATTGGAAGTAGATTTTAATATAGAGACTGGCTGCTAGTGGCGTTGAATTCTCCAAGATATGAGTATGATAATACGAGATGTTGTTGGAGATGTTGTATCCAATATATGGAGAATTTAATGTGTGGCACTATCACCAAACCATGATGGAACTAAATGTTGCCTTGTCCGGCATTTTTCACTATCATCGTCAACTGCAGTTATTGAATCACTCAATTCATTTTCTTTGTCTAAATTATTCATCTTAAAAATGGCAGAATAAATATTGGAAGTTGTGAAAATAAATCTGATGAACTGGCTGAAGTTATACATATTGAAGAACTTGAAATATTTGACATCGACACTTGTTCTGCTTTCATCATTATAATCAATTAACGAATTGTCTGGATTTGATTTCCATAAATTTAAATTGGATTTTTACTTTAATAATAACATGTTAACATTGATTATACATATTATTTAAAATTTAGAATTGTGAAAAATTAAATTTAAAAAAATTTATTATACAAAAACTATTTTTAACATCACGAAAATCAAGAACTTTTTACTATTTGGAAAAAACAAAATCTGAATAATAATAATATATTTTTTGTTTTTTTATTAAATGTTAACGAAATATCATCGCCTGCTAAACTTTAAATTTTTTGAGAAATGATTTTAGTTTTAATGTTCGCCACAAGTCAAAGATTTCATGAATCCAATCTCGGCACTAAATAAAAAAAATTAATAAGTGCCAAGATTTTTTCAGAAAATTATATCTTCGTCCTATGTCGGTTTCGAAATGTTTGCGCTATGTATTCTTGGAAAAGTTTGGGGTGATTTTAAAAAAAATTAATTGGTATCGAGAATTTTCTCGGCGCTATGTCTTCGCCGCTATGCAGTATGGCGTTATTTCACGGAGCCGAATAATTAACAATTGCCGACATTTTGTGATAGTAAACATATTTTTGACAAATTTGAAAAACAATACAGTACCTGATCAATGAATTGTACTCACTCAAATTTTTAACAATATTATATAAAAAACAAAGATTTTAGTTTTTATAGAACCATAAAATGGTATAATTCAATTTATTAATTATTAGAACATCCACTTTCATAAAAACAAATCAAGAATAATTAATGTTGGTTAAAAAAAATTAATATTTTGTCCACCTGCCCTTATTTTTTAAAAATTGCTTTATTCTTTTTGGCATACTTTTAATGCCATTGATTGCTGTTTTCTTAATGTCACCATCATTTTTCCAAATATATTTTATTTTTTCAATTAAATCAGACTTATTCGTCAATTGTTCTTAACTCAATTTTTTTTTTAGAACTGCCCAGACATTTTCAATAGGGTTCATATCGGGAGAGTTGCCTGGCCGCTCGAGAACCTTGATTTTTTCTGATTTTAAATAATCAGAGATTGTTTTTGAGCGATGACAGGGTGCTCCATCTTGCATAAACTCAAAATACTCCGTTCGACGAAACCAAGATCGAAGCTGGGGTTGTAAACTTGTTTGCATTAGAGTTAGATATTGTTGAGTATTCATACTACCATCAACAAAATGGATTTCTCCAATCCCTTTTGCAGAAATCATACTCCAAATCATGACTTGTGTTGGATGTTTAATAGTTTGAGTACAACATTGGGGCAAAAACTTTTCATTTGGACGGCGACGTACAAAAATATTTCGTTCATCTGTGATCTGTATCATAGATTCATCAGAGAAGCAAACCTATAGATATTAAATATATTAAAAGAATTTAAAATTAACCAACTTACAACTACAGTTTAATATTTTTTTGAACTTATTTTCATCCAAGCTGACTCAGTATAATGTCTACACCGAGAAAAATAATTGTATATAATTAACGAATTCTTGCATTGGCGCTAAGAAACATTATTTCGTATTTAGCTCACGAATAATTCATTAATAAAATATACGTGGGTTAATCAAACATCAAAAATTGTTTTAATGAAACCTTTTTAAATTAAAATAAATTTCTTCAAACTATAATTCAGGACCTTATTAACTTTGTTTTATTTTAAAGAATATTTATTAAAGATAAGTTTATGAAGCATTCGTTATAATAACGAAAGTTACTTAAGTTAAAATTAATTGTTTAACGAAGTTTATTTAAAGTAATTATGTTTTCATTGAAAACAAAAACTATCGTTAATTATATTTAATAAACTTAATTAACTAAATTAATTAACCATACAAATCAGAATTAATGAATTTTCTTATTTGCATTCTCCTTTCGTTGCCCAATGCCATCTATGAATTATTATTCAAAGTATTTTATACATATTTGAAAATGAAACACAAATTTATAATTTAAAATAAAGATACAGTTTTATATTTCAAAATTAAGATTTTTTTTTTAAATATAAAATTATAAAAATTCATAAATTTCTAGATCAGAAACTAAATAACAAAATATTAAATTATATATGTACGTATACTCGAATGTACATTATATTCTTTATAAAAATAAATTAAATAGAAATGATAAATTCTATTACATATTCATACATAAAACTAAATTTAAAATAAAAGTTAAAAATTACTTCAATACTAATAGATTATTATTTTTTAACTTAGCTATTAATAAATTGACCGCCGGGAATGCATCGTCATACTTAGTCTCTATATTATAGAAGAATTGTTGAATGAACTGCCAAACTGATTTTGATTGTGGTGGATATTCCAAGTCAAACACTTGAAATAATTTAAATACACAATCCAAGGCAGCTAAAGGGCTTGCGCATTTGTATCTAATTGAATCACAGTACACGAAGTACTGATTTTTGGTATAAAAGTTTTCGCCAATTACAAACAAAAACGGTTGAATCTTACATTTAAGGTTTACTTGGGATTCAATATGTTTATCAACATCCTGCGTTGTTGGCAAGAGTATCAAAAACGAATTTTGCGCGTCTTTGATAGTGAACTTCTTCAACTGATTATTCGATGTCTTCTTTTTTGTCGTAGGTTTAATCAATGCATGTAACAACAACAAAATCACACAAGATCGGGCTTCTGTAATTAATTATAAATAAATACGTATTATAAATTTTATGTAAAAACAAATAAATGCACAGTAGTATATTACCTGGCGAAACATTTTTCTGTTGTTTATATTCAATAAACATTTTTTTCGAAAGGGGCTCCACAATTCTGGTATCCATTATTGAGATTATGTCGTTGCAGAACCGATCAAACTGAAGTAAAATATTTCCAGAGTTTGGATACATTTCAAGGAAATCTTTATCTATAAGACGAGGACCATAGGATTGCGCGTAAGCTGGCCATTCGTTAACAATCGCGTTGATATTTTTGTCACTCACATTTTTAATCCATTTCAATCTATATTTAGCTGACGATACCCATTTTCCTAGAATATCTTCTAGATTGTTGTCGTCCCTATTATACTTTAAATTTAGGCAAATATCACGTGCGACATCCTCATCTATGGTATTCAATACTATAATAAAACAATATTGCTAAGTACATATAACTATTACAATCTTTAATGTGAACTTTACCGTTCAAATTATTTTCAGTTAAGGGTTCTTCAGACCGTCTGAAACGTTTAGGTTTGGGCAGCAGTGACGAATTTCTAAGTTTAGAAATTCTGTTGTTATACCTGTCGTATAATTGTCCTTTAGATTTCATTTTTTGTCGCCTTTGGAAGTACACGGACTGGATAATTGGAATAAGTTTTATTTAAATATACATAGTTTATATATACATATTTACTTACTGCAGTTTCATTCGGGAAAGAGCGCTCGATTTGTTTTGATATATCCTCGCATTGTGTAACACCCATTAAGATATTGTTATTTATGTAATAAGTAATTATTTCATCAATCAAAATAGACCTATTAATATCGGAAAGATTATTTTTTTTTCCTGATATGGCCAACAACGATTTGCCCGGAGTTGTGTGTTTTAGGATTTCGTTAAGAAGAACACGACTGTTGCTGTCTTGTGTGAAGGAAGTAGTCTCGAGTTCCGCATTTGTTGAATCGCAGTTAGTCCAGGTTGTGATTTTTCCTTGGTCCTGTGATAAATAAAAGTAGATTAAAAGACTTTCATTTTTAAATGGTTCGTATTTACCTGTAGGTTTCGCCACTTATTTAAATTTTCCGTGAACTTAATCCGTATACCTAACGATTCATTTTCAAGTAGTTCTTTAATGTGATGCTCCTTCATGCCGTTGAGTGCTTCCATGTCAATTTCGTTTCCTAAAGGATAATAAAAATGATATATAAATAATGTCTGAGATATAGATATGCATAGTTGAAGAAGCCTTACTTTGTAATGTAGAGAATAGTTGTGGTAAATTCCATGATAATAATATGTTAAAAATTTCATCAGTTTGGTTAACATTGGCCTGAGGTCCGTCAACAAAACTAATTGGCTGTTGATTAATTAAAGATGTTCCATCCATGTTATGGTATTGCGGTTGTAAATTCTCTGTACTGTGTTCATGGTCATCGAGTTCCACAGAAATCATTGAGTAGTTTGAAGTTGAGGGAGATATAATATTTATAAAATTTGTCATATTGATTTCAGAGTCATCCATTTTAATTTCAAAAATTTGTTTTAAAAGTTTTTTGTTATGAATTAAATTTTGCAATTTAGTGCAGTTAAATTGATACTTAGCTTTACCCTTGGCTTTAACGATGCTAATTTTTTGATGATAAAAATTAAAATTTAAAATATGTTATTTTTATATATAGGTAAATGTTGAATTAATCTACAAATATTTTTTAAAACGAATAATTTTTTGCCCATTCAAAAATGTTGTTATTTGCAAGGGTCTACTGTCAAAATTTTCAATTGGGATGATATGTTTATCGTTTGAGATCGGTAAAGATGATATGCTGTATGCATCAAAATGTTCATCATAGCTGCCTAATTGAATTCTTAGGCACAAAATATAAATTTTATTTGATTTTAAATTAATACAAATTTCTACTATCTTGAAAATTGATGCATCATTGTGACGCACACTTAAAATTAAATTTTTTTTATATACAGATCCTTTGTATTCTATTTCAGAAAAACATCTTAAATTAATTTTAGGAGTATTTAACGTATTCGCTATGAACATATCATCGTTAAAAATTTCGTACATATCATTAAAATTAACAGTTGGTTTTGTGGGAGATAAAAGATATTTGCAAAATTTAAATTGCAATTTTTTTGCAATTGTTACACATACGTTCATCCTCGAAGATGTTGCGTGCGCATACATTTTGATTTCTTTAAGAGATGATTCAAATCTGAAACACCAAAAGTGACGTGGGGGGCCTGATTTTTTAATCACACAAGGATAATGTAAAAGGAAATGGTGTTTAGGCTTCAATGTATCATTAAATAAGGTAGTATACAACAAATTATGTTTGGAAATATTTTGTTTAAGTAACTCTAAATCTTCATACTTAATTTTAAATGATAGCAAAACGTCTATAATTTTTAAGAATAAAATGAAAAACTTCCACACTTCATCTTCATTAGGAATTATGTCTCCAATCATCAAAGGCAAAAAATAAATAAATGTCATCATTTCTCTTGCTGACATATTTAAATGCTTCTTTTTTAAATGTTCTATTTTAAGCGGCTGAGATTGATTCCCAATCTCAAGAGACCCATAGTTAAAATGAGTTTTCCTGTAGTTTAGTTGGTCTAAAGTAAAATAATGTTTTATATCTATGAAATTTAATAATATATTACAAAGATTGTAATGGCAAACACCCTCAAAAATGTCATGCATAACATCAACACTATAGTTATTGGTGATTTTAAAGCATGAAAGCTGATTAAAAATAGAATTTTCTTTGATTCCGGTTATGGAAAAATTATTACTTGCAACATCCTCGGCATAGTTTGATTCAGATCTCATTATTAGTTGATTTTCATTTGAACAAAAGTGTAAATCGGACTTATGAATTTGACAAAATCGACAACAATGACTTGAGGAAAATGAAGTTGAAAAGCCTAAAGCACTATTCACTGCCAAATTATCTCCTAATAATAAACCAAGTAAAAAACGAACTTTAAAAGTACCGGTTGATGTTTTCACTTCCAAAGGTGTTTCTTCAAATCTTTTTGATTGTTCGAAAAGTGGATAAAGACATCGATTACTTCCGAATTTTTTCATATCGGTAGCTTTCACGACACCCGCCGTAAAAATATGTTGAAGATTATTACTAAATTCTAAAGTTGGAAATACATATTTGATTGCCGTAACACTTTGCACACCTGCATGTGAACCCAGTGGATTGTTAATTTCTAAGTCGTCTAAGTACAAAAAATACGGAATTATAATTTCATTTGTACTAAAGCTTTGCTTCCATGTTTGCCAGATTTCACCTTGAACAAAATGCTCTATGTGTTCTGAATTGGCCTTAAAAGTATTTATAAATTCTATTGAACGTAACAAGTTATCATCCTTTTCAAATATTTTTTTAAATTGGAATCGTAAAGGCATTAGTACACCGGAATACTTCATTTCGTCTAGTGTCAATTCCCCACACTCATAAAAGTTCGTAATTTCAGTATTTATTGTAAATTGAGTAAAGGATTCTAATAATTCTATTTTTTTTAAATGCTGGAGCATCCGATATTCAGTATTACAATATTGAAAAGGTGATTTGCAAGATTGAATAAACGTTTGTAGTTCTATGTTTGCGTTCACAGATAAATTATTCATAATATTTTCTAGTTCTGTTAAAATAGGGTGGATTAGGTCAGTGTTTATATTATTTTGAATTGACAAAACGTCTTTTGTAGTAATATTATTTTTTTGGAGTAGTTCCAACGTAAATTTTAAAGAATTTTCAAAAATGCGCTTTAGCCTTTCATTTAAGTCAATTGGTTTAATTTCTGTTACTAAAATTTCTTCTGTGTCATTATCTCGTCGTATTTTTTTATTTGTTGTCAGAGTATCATTAATAACAATCTCTGAAATATTCTCTGATTTATTAATAACAGGAAAGTGCACGATATTCACATGCCTTTTGAAATTCCCACGGCTTTGAAATGACTGACCACAAAACTTTTCAACGCAGGTGTAATTATCAATAGTTTTCAAATTATGAAAGTATTTAAAATGGTTAACAAGGGTACACAAAGTATCAACTTTTAAATTGCATACAAAACAAATCATATTAACATTTGTTGAATTAACAGTTTAACAGAAACACAACGTAATTTTCAGATAAATTTAATGGTAAAAAATTGCTAGATGACCCAGTCAAATTTAATTCACAGACCTCAGTATATGTAATGACTAATATCTGTTTCTAATTTGTATGCTTCTGTAGTTCTGTAACAGAGACGAACAACAAAAAAAATGTTATAAATATTTAAATTATTTAAATCAAAATTGATTTATAATTACATTGTAATATTTAAAAATAGTTTTTGTTTAATTAATAGCTTGTTATTATCATTATTGTTTTAAAACTTGAAAACTTGAAAATTCAATTTTTGCAATTTCTTTTTTATATGTATGTATGTTAATAAAGTGTATACATTTTTAAGTTGAACTATGTAATAATAATTTAATAATTTATTATATTAAGCTATATGTATGATCCACTGAAAATGACTAAGAAGTCGAAATATATGTACAAAATAAAATAAATTGAAAAAAAAATAAATAAAGATATTGATTTGAATAATTTTGATAAGTTTGTTAATAAGCAATTAACTAAACAAAATATCCTAAAACGACAATATTCCAAAGTTTTATAAATTAAATGTTTGTAGTTGTAGATTTGATAAGTGGTGATAACTATAATCATGCTAAACTATGAACATAAAGTACATACAATAAAAATAATTATACCTGCTTTAATTTCCAGTCCGAAATATTTTTTTCAATTTTTATGCGTGTCCCTAGTGATTCCCCCAAAAGTAATTTAGTGATGTCTTCTGTTTTTAAAAGAAATAGCGCTTCTTGGTCGATATTATTATCTTAAATAAAAAGTTAAATAAATGCACTTGTAATATTCACCTTCTGTTTTATACATTCGTTATTAGTATATCCTTCCACAATACATGTAAAACATAATAAGAGCACCATGAATAATAAGAAAAAATGGTTTTAGATGCCGTTATTTTTATGAAACGTTATAGTTAATTTACACGAACACACACACTTTGTAAGGAATATTAAAAAAGTATTCCTTTAGATTTTCCATAAATAAACATTTTACTTACCTTTGAATTTTTGAATAATTGTTTCCGCAATATTCCACTCTTTCAACAAATTGACTACAATTGTACAAGAATCCATAACACAGAAAAAAAATTAAAATTGTAAGTGTATAATTTATTTCAACTTGACCACTAGACATTTGAGAGCGTTCTGAGATATTCGGCTAAAAATTACGACGAAAATTTCAAAATTTGTTCTTTAAATGTGAAGAATGTTAATTTGGTTAAAGAATATTACTTAAACCAATTAATATTTCATTGTAACATGACGAATTTTAATAGATTTTATTAATTTTTCTAAAATGTATTATTTTTTAATTAATATAAAGAATATTAGTATATTATGTAGGCATCAAATTTTATGAATTATAATTAATATGATAAAATTTATTTACCAAATTTGAAATGAATAACGTTACTTGTTTAAACTTTATAATGCATCTTTAAAATTGTTTGTTCGAAATTCCTGTAATGGGGTTCTACGATTAAAATATGGAGAATTGAGGAATGTTTTATTCTAAAAGAATAAAACATCTTTCGGCCCTATGTGTAGCATGTAGCAGATTTGATAAAAGTTTAAGTAATTTGCGTTTCTGTACAGATATGTACGTATACTAATATGAGTTTACCGAATGCATAAATTAACGATACTGTATGAATTTAACGAAAAGATACCATCGTGTTGTGTCCATTTTAAAATAATAGGTTTTAATAGCTAATTTACTATGTTAAATTCCAGAGTCTTTCTTATTTATTAATACAAATTATTGGGCAGGTGTCTGTTAGTAGGTACAAAACCAGAGGTTAAGCGAAATTAATTTAACACTACCTGACTAATACGTTAAAATTATATTATTAAAAATGAATCATATAAAACTGACCGTTACTTTTTTAAATTTGATCGACAAATTTCATACGTTTATTCAATGAAATTATATCGTTGTTCGACATTTGAAGCTTTAATTAAATTTCATTAATATAAATATGAGTTCATTAAAGATATGTAATATTTTTAAATCATAAAGTTTGGATTTTATGGCTTAAAAAACATTTTTTTTATTAATGAAACATTTTTATTTAGTTATCATAAAATTCATAAATATTATTATATTTGAAGAATAATCATAGCTTTAACATAACAGTTCCTTAAAGGTTTGAATTTGAGTTTAAGTAATTTGTTTGCGTTGGGTCTATGCCAAATTCATGAAAAACTGATCAACACTTTAAAGAAAATTATAGAATATTGAAAAAAGTTCTCTACTACAAAACTTTATTAATAAATATAATGAATTTC
This sequence comes from Diogma glabrata, assembly GCA_963693315.1. Classification (NCBI taxonomy): domain Eukaryota; kingdom Metazoa; phylum Arthropoda; class Insecta; order Diptera; family Cylindrotomidae; genus Diogma; species Diogma glabrata. The sequence continues at coordinate 253,476,101 of OY856188.1, read as the reverse complement.
CTTAACATATTTTTAATGAATGTACCTTCTTTAATAGAATGTAAAAATTTCTCTCGGTGTATGTATCCTTGCCCACATCAGACGCTTTTTAATCATACTCGGAGTCAGTTTTTGTTTTTTTGCTGGACGACGACCTATAAGGTTTGCTTCTTTCAACCGTCTTCTGACAGTCATTTTTGAAACCTGAACTCCGGCAGTTAAAATATTTTGATGAATTATTCGAAGAGGTTTTCGTCGAAGATTTTCAGCACAGTGTACTATTTTTCTATCCTCCCTGGAGGTGGTTTTCCTTTGTGATCCCTTATACTGTGGCTCCAAACTTTCGCCGTTTTTTACTTTTTTACTAATATTTTTTACTAATGATTGGGAGACATTGAATTTTTTTGCAATTTCGCGTTGGCTCGTATTAGTTTCTCCTAGTAACACTTTAATTTGCAGTTTGACTGCCACGGAAATTGTTTTTCCGGTACCCATAACAGCGTTTAAATTTTCCGCTAATTGCTTGAAATTGGCGCCCTAATTAATTCTTATTATTTGTCATATGTATTGTAAAAGATTATAGACTTACCAAAAAATTATAAAACTTAAATATACGTCAATATTTTCACTAATTTATAGACAAAATTGCATAAAATATAAAAATCATTCACTCCGTATTTTTCAATCTTTTTTTAATTTACCTTTTTACTATCATCTGAACTGCAAAAGTTTTGACAGCTAATAAGGGGATTCACACATATCATAATGAATTTTAGGATAAACTAACATTTGGTATCAAAACTGTTTATACGGGTATGTAATTTACATTTGTTTAAAAGATTTATCGTGAGTACAATTCAATGATCAGGTACTGTATTGCTAAAAATTTTGAACTTGTAACAAAGAAAATTATTGTTAAGGCACACTTCTAGATCTTGATTATGATTCATACAAGGTGGCGAATAGATGGGTATGTTTGCTATTCATAATAGTCTGGAAATTTCAGTGAGTATATGCAAGGCGGTTACCATTTATAGTAAGCAAATTAAAGATATAAGGTCTTTTTCTTCCTTGGGAAGCTTTAGAAGGGGAAGCTGTAGAGCCTTGGGATAACAATCGATAGTGAAGAAAAACACACGGCATGAAAGCCGCATAGGATCGCTACGGCAGATGAGCAGAAGATAACGAGAGTAAAATGGATGGTTACTCAATGGATGGCAATAATGATACCATCCAACCGAAGGCTTATAGATCCATCAGCTTAACCTTCTTTAACATACCTGTTACAAAAGCAAGCTCCAAAAGGTGATAGACAATCATAAACGCGCAGCGAATTTGAAAGAATCACTTATGGGTTTGCATCTCATGATTGAAAAAAATTTGCATTACTGGATTATTGAAAACCCACTATTCTTGCTGTTAGCTTGTATTTTTTACATCTTATGTAATATTTGCATATGACACATGTGCTATTTAGCGCTTGGAGATTATCTATTCTTTAAAAAAACATAAAAAACTGCATGTTGTCATGTGTCGTATGACTTAAAAGATACGTATGTGTTGTTGTTACATATAATATTGTATAATCCAATACTTTTTATTAAAATAAATATAACATTATTGACATCTTTTGTCTTGTGTTTACTGAATATAACTATTAAATCTTTCATAAATCTTATGATTACTAAGAAAATCTTATCTCGTCTAATTTATGATGATTATCAAATTTATTATAAACTCTTTCACGTTACTACAATTCTTTGACTAATCGATCAGCGACATTTATTAGTATCACATTTAAGTTCTTTTGGATTAAATCTATTTAAAACAAGTTCAACTAGTAATGTTTTTTTATAGATTTCCAAAAGCTTTAATGTATTAGAAAACAAACAATCATTTTTGAAATTCTAAAAGTATTTAACTTTGTTTTTGCTCGAGAACAGTTAAGTAAATTGTACAACAATTCATGTTATGTAAACACCGGACACAATTTTTGTAAACGACAAAGCTTTATTATGTTTCTTAAGCACACAAAAGGCTTTTATTTATTTTGTTAGTAATTACCAAGTTGGCGTGTTGAAAACGATAATATTTATTTGTTTCATAATTATTTGTTTTTTAATTAATAATTCATACAATTAATTAACATGAATTTATTCAGGACATCACGTTTTGTTGTTTATTGTAGCATTCCTTAAAAATATCAATGTCCATTTAGTGGTAAATGGTGATGACCTATTACAAAGTATCCTGCATTTGGGCTGTTGTTTGAGATTTTTTATCAAAATGGTAAAGTTTCTACTTTATATAAACGATATTGATGTCAACAATTACATGTCAATTATTTAATTGTCGATGCGTTAACAATTTAGGGATTCAAAATTAAAAAATTATCAAGTATGTCCACAAGGTAGATAGATGTTAATTAATTATAAATGTTCACTATGAACTTCTGTTTTAATTAATTTAAGTTTTTAATTGTTGACGGCCTGACGCAAACAAATGACGCATCAACAAACATCGCAGCTTTATTAACACAATTTAAAGAAAATAAACAGCCGATTGAACTACATATAAATAATCATTAGTATAATCATAGTTAACCGGAAAATTAGCATATAACTTTGTTCTGTTGTGTCTTTAAATTTCATTTGTAAACTAATTTTTCAATTTATTTCACGACTTTTTTTTCTTTCACAATACAATTTAATTTTATTTAAAGTTTATTTATTTCCTTAAATTTTGCTATTATAGCAAATTAAAATTGACATGAAAAAGAATCATTTTGATAAAGAATAGTTTACAAAAGTTCTTGTTTATTATGTGAGGAAATGTTTTTCTTTATTTTATCATAGGAGTGTTAACTAATTTGTTCGTACGATCGATGGTTGGCATTAAAATTGCTTCATTATCAACTTTTCCTTAAGTATCGTATGTATCGTATATAATAAATTGTATATAATAAATATTTTTACAAAATAAATTTATATCCATACAACCAAGTAAGATGAAATAAGTTTAACTTTTAGTGGTTGTTCCGAATATGCTACGAAACGGCTTAAAACACGAGCGTAGCAAGTAGTTTATATCCAACGGTGGTGTACTTTTTGACCATAAAACTAGAAATAATTAGAAATAAACTAGATATAATTGTATAAAAATAATTTTTAAACCATAGCGGGCAAGACCTAATGAAGTTTATGAATGAAAAGATTATGTTAAGCGCGAGGTTTGATTTTTTTTAATTTGATGAATTTGTATAACAATATATTGGATAGCTTATTATTACATTCCGCACTGATATGTAAGAAATATTAATACTGCTAATTTTATCATAATAAATAAAAAACACTGAAACGGTGTAACAAAGGTGACACAAGTTTGTATCATGCAAGGCACAGTGATCTCTTTGAGACCGTTCTTTGAATTAAATGTCAGCACTGAGCATCCTAATGAATTGACACTGTGTACCATCATTCTGTCTAAAATTACTGGAAAGACTATTGGATATTCAATTAAGTTAGAATAGAACATCGACCTAGACCATCTGTCAACGGTTCTTAATACGCGCAACGAAGTCAGATCAGCTAAAATGCCTAAAACGTCTCTTGTGGAAAAATCTTTGGAGGAAAAAATCTGCCTTTAGTTGCTTTTATAAACCTAATGGAGATTGAGTGAAGTGAAAATTTCAGTTGTAATTTCCCAAGGGAGGTGATAATTCGAAATAATTTTTTGCCAAAAATTTCGAGAGCAAGTATATTGAAAAAATCACGGAGCCGTAGGCCGAGGGCTTTTATCAATACCACTTGCTTGAGGAATTTTTCAAAAAATTATGAGAATTGTTCAACGAACGAAGAATTTTTTGCCATTTTTCATTTATTTATATATTTCTTATGAATTATACGTTGGCCTACTGAGATATCAGTTAATTATTTCAAAATTAGATTGATAATTTTTAATATCCAATAGGCCAGACGAATAAATATTTTATTGGTGAAATTGAATGATATCATTACGTTTTGGAGAATTTCATTGGTTTAAATTAAAATAAAACTAAGGCAAAAAATTTTCAGTAGTAATTTCCCAAGGGCGGTGATAATTCGAAATAATTTTTTGCCAAAATTTTCGAAAGCAAGTATATTGATATTAGTACGAGGCCGTAGACCGAGGGCTATTATCAATACTACTTGCTTGAGTAATTTTCCAAAAAATTATAAGAATTTATCACCGAACGAGGGGAATTCGTTTAGAAAATTTTTTGCCATTTTTCTTTTGTTTATATATTTTTTATGAATTATACGTCTGGCCTAGGGTTTCTAATCCGGATATCCGGATATCGAACTATCCGGATTATTCGACCATATTTTCAATATTCGATTATCCGGATACTTTTTTGTAATTATCCGGATATTAAAAAAACCTCTATTTTGTAAAGAAAATAATCAAATTGCGTTTCAAAGTTAAAAATAAATATTTAAACTGCGTTGCAAAGTTTATTAGTGCAGTGAAGTGACTGTAAGTTAAAAATTTATTTACAACTTCAATGTTATGAAAACTGTAATCTTTGAATATTTTATGACACACTTCGTCAATCTGCAGTGTAAAGGGTTGTTACAAATATTTATTTGATGTTGATTAAAAAAAATTAATGTTTTTAAAACATGCAGCCCGTCAATAAAATCTGAAGTGCATTAGTTTTTCAAAGATTATTAGAGCAGAGAATTATTTTTAATAATTTATATATTTTGGATTTACTTCATAAATACAGTAAATTATAACTATATTAGTAAATTTATTTAGCAACAAACAGATTTAAAATTTTTAAAAGCACTGGCTATACATCGTCAAAACGCTCTGAAGTTTGGAATCATTTAAAAAAAAAATTAAAAAAAGAGATGTTGCTTTCTGCTATGCATTGCAATAAACAAATTGGATGTAAAGGATAAATCATTTAAAAGTTCATAAAATAACATAAATTCAGCTTCAAATTTAACTTAAATCGATAAAATTCATGAACCATCTACATCAAAAAAACTTAAAAGTGATTCCGGTTATGGTGGAATTTTAAAATTCTTAAAAATGAAACTCCGTATGAAATTTTGTCTCGATGTGTGACAGAAGATGAGTTTTCAATGAATGCTATAGTGGAATCATAGATATGTCCGAAGTAATGGCTTTGTCATGCATAAAAATTTCTCTACTGTAACGAAAAGTATTTTAAAACTTTATGGTATAAAAAAGAGAGAGTTGTTAGATCTCTTCAGGGACGCTTTTGACTGCTGGAGGCGTTTACAAAGTTGTTTTCAAAAAGTTAGAAGAATGTGGAACGAATTTTTCAAAAAAGTTAATTAAACAGATAAAAAATCGAATGGATGAACGTCGTGATAAATTCCTTATGACTATGTTGATCTTTTTACAAACAGGCAATATGCCACATTCCAATAAATATTTTCATTATGTTACAAATGGTGCCTCTATTGCATTGGCGGTAGAAATTTTTAGCAGAATACATCCACCTGTGATTATGATGACTCTGAAGAAGTCACTGAAGAAATTACTATTGGAAGTAAGGATGAAGAAAGTCTAAGTAGTGAAGTTTGTGAGATATCGTCACTGCAGAAACAACTTGAGAATGAGAGAAATCCTTCAATTAGAAATCCTTCAATTATAATCATGTTGAGAAGCAGAATGAAGAAAGTTCCACATTGGTGAAAAAAGATTTCGTTTATTTAAATAATTATAATAAAAATGACAGACAATTTAAATATTCTATATCGCGCATTATTAACATATATTAACCTATCTGGACTGCAACAGAGCGCGTATTTTCAATTTTTGGTCTCACCAGGACAAAAATTAGAACTCGACTCAATTTCGAACAACATTTAATGCAATAATTTTTCTAACATATCCGTTTTTAAAAATGAATCAATAACTTCGTTAAATTTATGATTAATTCAATTTTTTATTGTTATTTTATGATTTGTTACTATTTTTGACTTTTGTTATTTTGTGACTCTGTATAAATATGAATTAATATAGATATACGAAAAATATGCATAAATGAATTAAATACCGCAAAATAAAAAGCATGTCTTATTATTTGTTTTAATTATCCGGATATCCGGATTATCCGGATAATTTATGATTTATGTATTCGATATCCGGATAATCAAATAGGTCGGATATTTAGAAACCCTAGTCTGGCCAAATGCGATAGCAGTTAATTATTTGATAATTTATTGTGTTTGATAAATTAAATGTTAGTGTCACTATTTAATATTGATTACAGGTATAATTTATAGTTAAAGACACTGTTTGTAAAAACAACATATTAAAGTTTATATTTTAACACAATTATTTTAAATACAACAATTTATTATTATAGCAATTGAAAGCACAACTTTATTAATATAATCGCGTACAAATTTATATAATTGTAGGACCGATTGTTATGAATTCGATATAAAGATTAAAATTGAAATTTACTTAAACAAAAAATAACAATAACAAACGGTTAATTAATATTACAAAAAATAAATTAAAACAGCTGATTCACAATCGTTTCTCTCGATCTCTTTTTCATACGTTCACACACAGATAATATATTAATTTCTTATAGGGTCCTACAAATTAACTGATTGATTGATTGATTTCATTGATTTGATAACTAACTGAATACCTAGATTATAAAATATACAGGATAAGCAATATTTTATATATTTTGTGTATGTCACTATAAAACTAAAAAAAATTAAAGCTGTTTTTTGAATTCAAATTTCGTATTGAAAATAATTTACAGAAAAAAAAGGCTCCTGTAAAAATAAACACAAAAATACAGGGTCCCTGGCAGCATTTTGATCCCTTTCCAATTATAGAAAAAAAATACATTATTATTCTTCTATGCCAGAAAGAAGTAACTACCAAACAATAGTCGCGTTCCATTGAAGATCAAACTTACTCAAATTTGCTTTGATCTACTCTACCTCGAACAAGTTGTGTAGTTGAAAATCAGTTTATTTTTCGATTTTATTTAGATCGGTTATAAACTTGTTTTGGTATTTTTAATAATAAAATGGACCAGTCAGATCTAAATATCAGCCCAAATTAAAAAATTTTGATAACAATAAAATTGTGTGGCTATGTTTGAAAATTTTTCTAATTTTCAGCATTCCATTGGCGATCTACTCAAAACCAAAAACAGTGAACCGTCAAACAATATCCATTTCACTCTAAATTTAGTTTAACTGAAACAAAGCAGAGCGGACATGATAAAATTTTAGTTAGGATCAAATTTTCAGTTTTAATATTATCAGTTTCAATCGGAAAACTTTTAAGAAAAATTAATTAAAATTAAATAAGTTTGACCATTTTCTGATCGGTAAATATGTAAAATACATCTACAACATCTACATAAGTAAGTTATTTCGTAGGCATGTTTGGTCAAGATACCGAAAGCCTTAATGATATTTAAATTTCTAGGCTACTGTATTTTTAATACAAATACTATCACGTTAAATTCGCACACTACTTTATGTTAACATATTATGTTATGTTAAAAAAAAACTTCCACTTAAAACAATATTGCTTATCCTGTGTATTTTATATTCTAAGAGTATGTTTCAAATGTGATTGGTCAAATTAAATGATGTTATTACATTTCAGAGAATTTCATTGGGTTAAATTAAAATAAAGCAAAAAATGTTCATAGAAATTTAACGTCGTGATATCAAAGGAAAAAAATCTGCTTCCTTTTTCCACACTTTTGGTACGGATTTCGTAATGCAAAAGTTGTGAAAGAAGATACGTTGTTTGTTTTTACATTTCAGAGATTACACAGAAAAATCACTGAATAATTTTTTCACAACAAAATAATGTTTTGAATAAAAAATTCACAGCGGCATTTTGACATTTGACTTGTTTTATACTATTTCTGTTCACAAATTTTCTTACTGTTCACAACTTTTTCACGGCTGTCTCACCGAATAATTTGGAGAGCTTTGGCGATGGCGCTGAAATTCCATAACACTCAATTTCCATATTGAGCTATAGATATTCCAGGAACGTGCAAAAATATTATAGGTTAAATCATCACGGAAGCATTGACGAAATTTGATGTAAAAACACCTTTCATAGTGCTGATCAACCGCATGCTTCAATGAACAGATGAATTTGGGACCGGAACACTAACTGTTTCAAACTGCCTTAGCTATTGCTATGCATATCGACTTGGGAACTGTACGGAGCTTGTCTGGAACTCACATATCACACACTGCAATAAAATAAATGATAGCACTAATGTAAAAAAGCAGGATGTTAGAAACAATGACACCTCAAATTTCCGGTTGGTTTTACGTTTCCATAATCAGACCTATTCTGATTGAAGTCACGTTAATAGCAGTGATAACGGTATACTGAAAACAGCTCCCACTCGGAGCTGTAACCGTGATGACCTTTGTGACCATCCTACCCCTGTTGACATACACCGGTAGCAGTGCCAGCATGTGCCCAATACACCTTCTATTTTGTGACATCCTTTAACTAACATAATTTGCTAAGTATTGAAGGAATAGAGAAGGGGTTGGAGGGTACAATCGGAAAAAAGTAGTCATTAAACATGGAAATTAGAAAAAGAATATTAGACCCAAATAAAACAAAATTTTACCGACAGTGGTGAAACGTTCATAGTCTGAGCGCCTTTGATGCTCTCAAAGGCCTAGAATTAATATCATTTTCAAGACATAGGAGAGGCAATAATTGAAATATAAGATCTGGATAGTCACTCTCTATTCTTCTCGCTGAGAATTTGGTACTTATTTTCTTGTGCACGCATTCAAGCCATTGTGACAAAATTCATCATATGTCTTCAATATTTTACCAACTGGCGAACATAGTAACCAAAAAAACTGTATATGTAGCTATAGTTTTTCGGTTTATCTAACTCATTATTGAATAATTTGTAGGACTCACCAATGTAGGAAATATTGTAATAAGGAAAATATTAAAAAAAATTTCGCTCAAAATTAATGGGAAGGAAATTGAGAAATTTGCAGAAGAATTAGGTGAAATACTGGCATTTCAAAATTATGTTAATGAATATTTGAGTTAGTAAAACGTTGGTGAGATAAACTTTTGAATTGATAATTTAAAAATGGAATCATTTTAGATTTTAGAAAATACACACACAAACCAAAATTTTTATGAAATGAAAATAATATTAATAAGGACAAATTTAAATGTAGAAAACAAATGCAATATATATTATATTCAGTTATTTTAATTAGAGAGCTTAAAACAAACGTTTTTTAATCTACCAACGAATCTATGGCGAGCATTCCAGCTCCATTTTTTATATAATAATACACTTATAGGCTGATTCTGACGTACCCTCACAGATGTAAAAATAGTCATAGCAAAGACTTTTCTCTTAGCTAAGACTAAAACCTCTTAAATGCGATTCTGTATGTAGTCACAACTGTGAGATGTCAAAAAAAAACCTCTTAACGTAAGACCATCAAACATGGTCATCTTAAGCATCATAACTTAAATTTTCATATTTTTTATTTGAAATCTTGTATGAAAAACTATATTAATAAAGGATAAAATATTAATTATGAATTATTTATGTAATTATTATAAAATTTATAATAATTATATATATTTTATTTTAGTTTGAATCAAAAATATAAAACAAAATATATATTGATATATATTGATTTTAAATAAAATGGCGATTGAAAATTTCATATTTGCAATATCAAACTTTTACGTCTCATGTTGTTTATGAAAATTTTGCAAATTTTATATACACTTTAAGGAAAAACAATAATTTTTTTCTAACAAATTTATTGCAAAATAATTAATATATGGTATAATTTTATATTAATTGTATATAAATTATTATAAAATAAAATACACTTTTGATTATTGAAAATGGCGTTTGGTATTTTTACAAACAAAAATTATTGATACCTTAAAAAATTTTATAAAACATAAACTTGATTTTTATAAAAAATTATTATATAATATACCATAATTCTTAATAATAATTTATATGGTATTTTAATTTGTATTTAAATTATTTAAAAAGAAAATATGACATTTTATAATAGTTTTGTTTATAAAAATAGCCGTTTGAAAGATCTCCAAAATATATTTGTAGAGTTATTATGAGGTTTTTTATGACAACGTTCTCAGAATCGCAATTAAGATATTCCTCTTAAAAAAATTGTCATAACAGAAATAATCATAGCTAAGACCTCTTAACTCAGAATCAGCCTGTTATTATAACAATATCCATTCCAGCAAAAATAAATAACAAAAGTTTCTTTACGCATCGCATTGCGTCATAAATATTTTTTTTAACTAATTGAGAAACAACCTTTAGGCGCTATATACCTGAGCTAAACTATGCGAACTATGTTTTCAAAAATATAATGTATATAGCGTAATTATAGAAAAAACATTACGGAAACAAAACATTTAAAAAAGCAAATAAAAAGGGAAACATTACATTTTCTTTAAAAAAACATTATTCGCATTAAAACATTATTTTTTAAAAACATAGATCGCATAGTTTAGCTCAGGTGTATAGCGCACCTAAACCTTAAAGTGCGCCTGGCGGTAAAAATGGAAGAAAAATATCTGGATTTATAAAAACGCCTGTTTAATGTTATGTTGCATTTTAGAGTTGTCAAATTGTTGTTCTTGAAAATTAAGGTTTTTTTTTGACACGCGATTTTTGCATTATAATATTGAGAAAATTAATTTACGCAATTCTAAAAAGCATTGTTAAATACTCCAGATGTATAAACTAAAGATTTCTATTTGTTATTTAACTAAATAATCATAAATATATTTATCGTTGTTGTATTCCAAAATAAATTGTAACTTATCATCAATAAAAAACTATTAATACGCAGAAAGCAATGTACATCAATTTAATGGAAATAAAAATATATTCTTTGTAATGTCAAAACGTGTCTCGAAGTTTTCAATAAAATAAATGAGCTGATTTGTTGGATAACAAAAAATACGGTGCAAATTTAGATGATCTATTATATTTAAAAAAATGGTGAACAGGTTGCTGTAATACACCATTAGGAAACTCCATTAGAAATACTTTTGAACAAAGCCTTTAGCAGCCACCTCTATAGGATCAATTACAGCTACCAAAAACCTATCAAAAAAATCTTAATTTCATTGTTTATCACATCTAAAGTGACATTACCCGAACAAAATAATACCCAGGGGGTCGATTCTGATCGGTTTTGTCAATATTTTGTCTAATGCTCAGTATTCTGCTCGAGCGAAGCTAGATTTTAACAAGGTCTCCACAAAAACACAGATAAAACTGAAGCTAAAAAATGTATGTAGACATTTGTGTAGAGATAAGTTTTGACAGTTGTCTGAAATTTTAACCATTAACCCATTTTCAGTCTTATTTTACTTTTAATTTGATCTACACGCTAAACCTCAAGAGCATCATTATTTATTTCGTTATTGGCACTCTCGAAAACGTTTTCAGAATACGAATTTTCTAAATATTCGGTTTCAACATACAGTTTGAAAACTAAAAAGGATCATTTTTTTTGCAAACGCACAATTACTTTAAACACACAATTACTTTAAACGCACAATTACTAAATAGTAAATACAATAGAAATGTCAAAATTTAGCGTTCAATTTAATGCCTCGTGCATTTAATTTGCTGCGAAAACTGTGTAGACATTATAGTAGAGCCATCTATATTACAATGTGCAAACTATCATTTTGAAATTATTTCCGCGTCGAGCAGCATACCGATCAGCGAACTAATTAGCTAAATTTTTTATTTTATTTTTTAAGAGCTAAATTTCACGTCAAATTTATATGAAATTTTTAGCTTCGCTCGAGCAGAATACTGAGCTAAATGTTAGACAAAAGAAAAATTTGTCTTTTCTTGATTCGGCAATAAAAAAAACTAAACGAAAAACGTGTGTCTGAAATAATAACACACAATTTAAATGTTTTGACGTTTAGTTATTTAATAACATTTTGCCAATAACAAAATAAGTATCTGCTTAAAACACCATTTTCTTATAAAAATAATCAAATTTATAAAAAACTATTATCTAAATAGTATTATAATAATAAAATAAATATATATAATTGTAATTCATGCCATTTTTTTAGAACTTTATTTAAAATAATTTTATTAAAATTGAATGCACAAAAACCTATTTTTCGATACAATATATAGTTTTAAGGTTTAACAAAACTTCAAAATAATTTTACTAAAATTTAATAAATTTAATTTCGATACATGATTTTATAGTTTTACGGTAAACAAAACTTTATTTAAAATAACTTTACTAAAATTTAATACAAAACAAAACAATTTTATTGATACAAGTACAAGATATTATAGTTTTAAAGGAAACAAAATTTTTCTCATATCCTATTTTGGTATTGATAAAAATTTGAGAAAAATTGGAGAGAAATCCACATTTAACGAAAACTTAACGAAAATGCTGCCAGATTGAAAAAATACTTCTTGGAGAGTTAGACAAAGTTTAGACAAAGTATTGAAATAAAATTGACAAAACCGATCAGAATCGACCCCCAGGTCGTATAAACGCACTGCGCAAAATAGTACACATTATAGCATAAAATCCATCGTAGTTAACATAATAACAAAAAGAACTGCGTCCTATTCAATTCAAATCAACAACACAACATCCAGATTTTGTTTATCTTAAAAATTTTCATTCAATTCTCAGTATAATTCATATGCAAATATTTTTTACCGACAACAGTCAATACGATATTGACAACAAAACTTGCATATTTCAAATTGACGACACTGATCCTCTACATTCATTCCCGACTGCTACAAAATGACAAAACATCGTGATTTCAATTCATTTTAAATACAAAAAGTTTCTCACTATTTCAAACAAGTATCAAATTATAGAATATTGTACAATGAGCACAGAACGATACTAATATCCTCGAGCTTTTAAATTTGAAACCACGATGTTTCAGATAATCTTTTGCTTCATAATTTATTTGTGATAGCAAGCCATGCTTTGTTGCTTTGATTCACAGTTTTTATATAAAATGAACAACTTTAATGTATTTGTCCGCAACGCAAACATTTTACTTCGGTCTGAAAGACCTAAGTGCTAAAAGTGAAATTCTTACCCCCACTTTTTTTTGCATTTCTCGACGATTTAGGACCTTCTGATTATAAAAACGCAAAAAAATTTAATGTTTGTCAGCCGGCCGGCCGTCCGTCACAACCGACGAAATCTAGAAAACGGCTGAAGAGATTTTAAAAATTTGGTTTCTCAAAATAGGTACACTCAATGGTAAGAGTCGAAAGGACGATGTGTTCGCTAACAGTACCAAAAATGTGCCAAAAAATTGTCAAGTATGTCACAACAAGGATATATGCATATTTTTTGCTTAAAAAACGTTCATTTTAAGTGATGATAAGTAGGAACAAAGAATGCGGAGAAATCTTCATGGTCGGGATTGGTATGTGAGACCAAAAACTAGATTATTGCATTATAAGTTTGTCAAGTGTGTCAAAAGAAAGATTTTTATTTATTTTTTACCCAATTTTTTGGAACAAAATAAAATTAACCATTTGTATGACATGACATTTTATTATTATTGTTGAAAATTATGGCACCATAATTTTGTCAAAAATATGTTGTCAAGTTTGTCAAAAGAAAGATTTTTATTTACTTTTTTACCCATTTTTTTTGGGAAAAATTAAATTAATAATTTGTATGACATGAAATTTTATTATTATTATAGAGAATTATGGCATTATAAGTTTGTCAAAAAAATAATGTCAAGTGTGTCAAAAAATGATTTCATTTATTTTTTTAGCCAATTTTTTGGAAGAAAAAAATGTAGCGGTTTTTATGACGTAAATGTTATTGAAAATGAAATTGGACATGGAAATTTTTGAATTTGTTATAGTTTTTGAAATATTTTTGTAATTTTGAAAAAAGTTTGTATATTTGATTTTGTAATAATCTTTGCAATATTTTTAGAATTTTGGAAAAAGTTTTAATTTTTGATTTTGTAAGAATTTTTGGAATATTTTTAGAATTTTGAAAAATTTAAAATTTTTGATTTTATTATAATTTTTGGAATTTTGAAAAAAGTTTTAATTTTTGATTTTGTAATAATTTTTGGAATATTTTTAGAATTTTGAAAAAAGTTTGATTTTATTTAATTTTTACAATATTTTTGGAATTTTGAAAGAAATATGAATTTGTGATTTTGTAATATTCTCTCGAATCGCTAAATGAAGGGTTTTTCAGTAGTTTGCTGATGTTATCATATTTTCACTACTGCTGATTGTATCATATTTTCAGTTTCATCAAGATCCCATGTTCATTTGTCACCCACCCAAATAATGGTAAATAAATTAAAAGGTATAGTTTATCAAAGACACACACAATTTATCAAGGACGCACAATTTATCAAGGACACATTAAATGGTATATAGGAAACAAATTGGAGAAATAGAGAACATAAATAATCTTAAAACTGTTTTATGTATTTTGGCGGTTTTTTCACTATTTTCCTCCATAAATTTAGATAATATGTTTACAAAAAACATAAGAAAATTTTTCTTCTTAACGTCGTCTATATTGGACAAAAAGAGAGAAAAACTAATCGACAAAAACGGTAAAATAACTGTCAAAACACTTTATTTCTGTTTCTTCTCAATTTAATCTGTATTAGAGAAACAGAGAACAAAATATGTAATGCAAAAGTTTTCTAATGTATGTGTGCATTAGATAATTTATTTATAAAAAGCAGAAAAATTGTTATTTATTTTTCTTAATTTCGTTTATCCTATATAAAAAGAGCGAAAAAATCATTAAACGTTTTCATATGTAATGCATATGTATGTATTAATTTATTTACAAAAAACACAAGAAAATAATTAAAATGACGGTTAAATAGCCGTCAAAATACTTTCTTATCTTGTCTTCCTAATGACGTCTATATTGGACAAAAAGAGAGAAAAAATAATCGCCAAAATACTTGTTATCTATTCTTTTCAATTCCATTTATATAAGAGAAAATGAGATAGAAAGCATTTATATTTATGTATAAGATGAATTATTTACAAAAACGGTAAAATAACCGTTAAAATGCTTTGTTTCTCTTTCTTTTCAATTTAATCTGTATTGGAAAAAAAGAGAACAAAATAATACAAAAGTTTTCTAATGTATGTATAGTAATTATACTTCGGTCTGAAAGACCTAAGTATTACATCCATGAGCTAAAATTGAAATTCTTACCTCCACTTTGTTTGGCATTTCTCAACGTTTTAGGACCTACTGATTCTAAAGAAGCAAAAAAAAAATGTATGTCTGTCTGCCGGCCGGCCGTCTGGCCGTCACAACTGTCGAAATCTAGAAAACGGTTGAAGGGATTTGAAAAATTTTGAATTCTAAAAATATGTACACTCAATGGTAAGAGCTGAAAGGACGATGTGTTCGATAACTGTACCGGAAGTGTGTCAAAAAAATCGTCAAGTGTGTCAAAACAAGTAGGAACAAAGAATGTGGAGAAACCTGGATGGTCGTGATTGGTGAGTTCAAAAGCTAGATTATTGCATTATAAGTTTGTCAAAAAAATCCTGCAAGTGTGTCAAAGGAAAGATTTTTATTTATTTTTTTACCAAATTTTTTGGAAAAAAAAATTACCTATTTGTACGACATGAAATTTTATTATTATTATTGAGAATTATGGCATTATAAGTTTGTCAAAAAAATGTTGTCAAGTGTGTCAAAAGAAAGATTTTTATTTATTTTTTTACCCAATTTTTTTGAAGAAATAAAATCAATTATTTGTTTGACATGAAATTTTATTATTGTTATTGAGAATTATAAGTTAGTTAAAAAAATAAAGTCAAGTGTGTCAAAAGAATGATTTTCATTTATTTTTTTAGAAAAATATAAAATTAGTTATTTGTATGAAATGAAATGTATAATGAACATGAAATTATTATTATTGCAATCTAAGTTTGTCAAAAACATATTGCCAAGTGTGTCAAAAAAAATATTTCATTTATTTTTTTAGATAAATTTTTGACAAAAAAAAATTTAGCTGTGTGTTTACTTAAATATAATTGAACATGGAAATTTTTGAATATGTTACAGTTTTTGAAATATTTTTGGAATTTTGAAAAGTTTCAAGTTTTGATTTTGTAAGAATTTTTGGAATATTTTTAGAGTTTTGAAAAATTTTTGATTTTATTATAATTTTTAGAATTTTGGAAAATGTTTCATTTTTTGATATTGTTATAAGTTTTGCAACATTTTTAGAATTTTGGGAAAAGTTTGAATTTTTAAGAATTTTTGGAATATTATTAGAATTTATAAAAAGCGCAAATTTTTGATTTTATTCTAATTTTTTGGATTATTTTTTGAATTTTGAAAAAAAAAATAGAATTTTTGAATTTTATATATATATTTAGAATTTTGAAAAAAGTTTCAATTTTTGATTTTGTAAGAATTTTTGGAATATTTGTAGAATTTTGAAAAATTTTAAATTTTTGATTTTATTATAATTTTTGATATAAATATTTTTAGAATTTTGTTTGAAAAAAATTTGAATTTTTGATTTTATTTAGTTTTTACAATATTTTTGGAATTTTGAAAGAAATATGAATTTGTGATTTTGAAATATTTTCTCGAAACACTAAATGGAGAGGTTTTTGAGTAGTTTGCTGATTGTATAATTTTCCGACAACGTATTGATGTTTCGTGTTAGTTTTGTAATACATATCTAAACAGAGATAAAAGATACATGTACTTTAACAAAAAGCTATGTTTGATATACATCACTGCCCAAAACTAAAAACCATGTCCTCATAAAAGGTTTTTGCCGAAAACTATATCAAAATCCTTAACCCACCGAAGACCGAAGTCTTGATATCTCAGAGCTGTGAAGTTTTGGCCCCTCCACATTTTATTTATTGAAATAAGAACAAATTAGGATATTGTCATGGTTATTTATATTCGGATGTTTATTATTTTATGATATGCTAGTGGGTAATAATTTCATTCCTTTAAACCTGTCTACCAATTTGATTTTGATCATAAACCGCATAATTAATGGTACATTTTCAGTTGAGTTCATTTTTCATTTCATTTTTAGTTCATCTAGCTAGATTAAAAAATACGAAAATATTTGTTTTAATTGTTAGACATCACTGATTTAAGATAGTAAAACATATATGGAAAGGCCATTACAGCACACTGCACATTAAAACAACTAAAATTTTATCCTCCCGAGTCCTATAAGAATAGAATTATTTTTGTTTTTTTATAACTATAATTGTGTGCGTTATTATGCTTAACATAATAAAATAAACAGCTGTTAATTTTATTCTGTTGCGCGAGCTATAACAACACAATAAAACAATTTATTTGATTGTATTAAACTCTGAAATACATTTTTTTTAATGCATTTTGATTGCATTTTATAAAAAAATCAACAAAAACATTTTCGCTCTCATTTAAAATTACATATATATAAAAAGTAAATAAATTCAAACTAATCCGTATGTTCCTCTTTCGATTGCATTTGAGTTAAATTTCCATTGTGAAAACATTTATATAAAAAATATGACAGTGTTTTGGTAAGCTTTTGCTCAAAAAATACAATATAACATATAACACTTATACAATAACATACTATTATTCAGATTAATTGAAGCTCCATAAAAATGTATTTATGATTTTCCAAACACAATCTCTAAAATAACGTATTGATAAAAATCAAATATAATTAAAATAAAAACTATTATGTACAATACATAATTAATTTAAATGGCATATTGTGTTTGTTAACTATATTATGCAATACAAAAAACATATTTATTTTCTAACATTTGTCAGTTAATTGTTTCTAAAAGTTGTTACGACAAAAATAATAGTAGTTTAATCAATGAGTGAATAATGAAGTAGTTTATTCTCAAGCAAAAGTTTAAAATTCGAGCGAGGCACGAGCGAGAATTTTAATTTGCGAGAGAATAAAATTCATTATTCACGAATCGATTACAATACTTTATTCTCTGACAAAGATTTTATTATAAAAAAGAATTGTGTATTATAAAAAATAAAAACATTTTCTTCAATTAAAACAATAAATCTTTATTGTTTTAATTGATAAATCAAATTTCTTAATAAAAAAACCCTGATGATAAAAAACGCCCTTCTCATACAATCAACCAAGCTCAACTAAACGAAATAAGAGAATTACTCAAAATTTGATTTTTGAACAAAACTTATCAAAGCAAATGTGATTATAATTTGAAAATAATTTTAATGAAATCAAAATAATTTGACCAATTGGAATCATACCAATTGAATAAAAGTTTCATTAGGCACTAGGTTAAGTTCATTAGGCTATAGGTTAAAAAACAATACAATAATACATACTATTATTATCGAAAAAACATACAAATAAAGCTGATATAATTAAATGGAAGAGAATAAAATTAATTTTCTATAAAATTATTATAAAAAAATAGAATATAATGGAAAACATTAGAGCTATTATGTATATTAATTATTTTCAAATCAAAAATGTAATATGAGTTTATGTCAATTTTAATCGATATTAATGTATATCGTAATTATACCGTTTGTTTCTTTGACATCAACGTTATAGTTTTGGATGCAATTTTTACTCGTACGTGATTAATATTTTTTTTTAATTGGAAAGATTCGGAAAAATAAATTACATTTATTCATAATGACTTATTGTGTTTGAAAAATTAAATTTTTTATATTTGAAAAGTATTTGTTATACCACATTGAGGCCATGGCTAAGGGAAGAGTATGTAAAGCCATTTGTACAGAATTAGTTGTATTCACTATTTCTATTTACCTTGATTTAAAATACGAGTTTGATGAACTATACGTGTGATTATAATAACTGATTGATTAAGTTATGACACGTCGGACGACCCGTGCCTGTGTCATGAATTTAAAAAAAATATCGTAGAATTGCATTGATTTGCCTAATTGGTATAGTCATGTTCTCCAAATAATGGGGAGCGTCATAATTAGCAATAAGCGTCAAATTTAACATAATGCATATTTATTTAAAAAATTAAAGGTATTAATTACCACTTTGGTCAGATATATTCGATGAAGTACACTAAATTTTAGTAAACAAAAATAACGTTAACCGATTTGGCTTGTCATCGTGATTTTTCTAGTATAGTTCAAACTTTATTTCGAATGATAAATGTGAAAAAGTTAAAGTAATTCTTCAATGATATTCTTCTGCTTAAATTTTTTTCGATAATGTCAGTTTACATTAACATGTTGCTACGGAAAACGTTAAAGTAGCATATATTCCTCTATGTAGTAAGTGTGAGTAAAACTTGTTAACATCTCAAAAATGTGGGTGGGGGTTTTATTTGATTCAAGCACATGGAATCTTGATGAATCTTTGGTATATGATCCGGGTGCACTTAATTCGTTTCAAAATTGGACAAAGTGGGACAATTTAAAATTTCAATAACTTCTAATCATGGCTTTCAATTTTGTTCAAACTTAGTATATAAATTTTGGGATTTTTTTGTATTAAATTTCTAAACACTACTATGTATGAATTCATATGATGAGAGAATATTTCGTCGACATCTTAAGTCAACCTTCTAATCAACATCCCAAGTCACGAGTGTAGAGTCATTATTAATTTTTGTAGATCAATGATAAACTAATATCTGAAGCAAGGTCAATTTATTGCTATATTTTGATTAGGAAATATAAACAACATTAGGGAAGTTTTTAATTTGGAGGGGTTTTTTTGTGAGCAATTAAGCTTAAGTACATTTTGGAAATCACTTGAATTTTTCTATTCGAAATAATTTTACATTTTCTCTAAAACTCTTTTAGAAAAAATTTTTCTATAAAAAAAATTAGTAAAGAAAACGGATTTACCAACTACAAGTATAAAAAAATTTTTGTGTTTCGTGCCAGGATTCGATCTCACACTCAATGTTGTCTATACTTCCTAACCAAAGTATAGCAATAACTTGACCTTGCGTCAGATATTAGTTTCGCATTGATTGACAACAATCAATAATGACTCTACACTTGTGACCTAGGATGTTGATTAGAATGTTGACTTAAGATGTTGACGAAATATTCTCTCATCCTATAAATTCATAAATATAGTAACGTCTAGAAATTTAATACAAAAAAATCCCAAAAATGCAATTATTTCGGTTTTGAAAAAATTACTTCGGTTTTGAAAAAACCTAAGTATTACATTCATGAGCCAAAAGTGAAATTCTTACCCCCATTTTTTGGCGTTTCTCGATGTCTTAGGACCTACTGATTCTAAAATAGCAAAAAAAATGTATGTCTGTCTGCGGGTCGTCTGGCCGGCCGTCCAGCAGTCCGTCACAACCGACGAAATCTCGAAAACCGCTGGACGGATTTAAAAATTTTTTTTTCTAAAAATAGGTATACTCAATAGGAAGAGTCGAAAGGACGATGTGTTCGATAACTGTACCGAAAGTGTGTCAAAAAAGCGTCAAGAGTGTCAAAACAAGGAAATTTGCATATTTTTTGCTTAAAAACGTTCATTTTAAGTGATTACGAATATATTGAGTTTGAAGAAATCTTACATTGAGTTTGAAGAAATCTTAATGGTCGGGATTGGTATGTGAGACCAAAAACTAGATTATTGCATTATAAGTTTGTCAAAAAAAGTTGTCAAGTGTGTCCAAAAAATGATTTCATTTATTTTTTAGCCAATTTTTTGTAAAAAAAAATTTATCTGTTGTATGACGTAAATGTAACTTGAAAATTTTTGAATTTGTTATAGTTTTTGAAATATTTTTGGAATTTTGAAAAAAGTTTGTATTTCTGATTTTGTAATAATTTTTGCAATATTTATAGAATTTTGGAAAAAGTTTTAATTTTTGATTTTGTAAGAATTTTTGAAATATTTTTAGAATTTTGAAAAATTTTAAATTTTTGATTTCATTATAATTTTTTGAATTTGAAAAAAATTTCAATTTTTGATTTTGTTATAATTTTTGCAATATTTTTAGAATTTTGGAAAAAGTTTGAATTTTTGAATTTTTAAGAGTTTTTTGGCATATTATTAGGATTTAGGATCAGGAAGTAAATCGTTTAATAGCCGACAGATGAAAATCACCGGCACCCCAATAAATAGTTTTGCAGATGATAGTACTATGCACAAGTCGTTCGAGCCCCTTCCTTCAAAAGGTAAAATGCACGAATGAATTAATCCCGCCCGGAGAGACGCTGCCATAAACGTGAATAAAGACCTAAGAAAAGTTGCCGATTGGAGTGACCAAAACCTGGTCAATTTCAACTCTACCAAAATACAGCTGTTAATTGTTTCCAGATCAAATACCAAGTTCCTCAAAAATATCTTATTCAGTCACATACTGATGAACCAATAGGTGAATGTAAAAACATTCATTTATTGGGTGTCACAGTTTCAAATGACCTACTCTGGAACAATCATGTAATAGCGATGGCAAAAAGCGCATCTAGAAAATTCGGCCTCCTAAATAGATGCAAAAAAATTTCGACACAACATTTTTTAACAAAACTACTTCAGATTTATCGGATAATATAACCAAGGTACACTGAAAAACATGTTTTATTTCCAATGGAAATGCAATTGTCTCAACCTCACCGTTGAAACGGATAACGCGAATAGAACTCCGAAATTGATTCAACAACTGTACAGTTACAGAACGATGTAGTTGACACAACCTCACGCAATGTTTATGTGAAAATTATGTATAGTTCAATTAACTTCAAATACTTTAATTTTAAAATGAAAAATTCATGGTATAAGGCCAAAGAAAATTTTTTTCACGGAAATGGTTCTTAACTTTATGCAACTACTGTTAATAAACCTCTGTTATCAGGAAAATCTTAATGTGTAGTTGTTCCAATCACGGTGAAATTTTTTGCAAGTATTTTTCTATAACACACATATAATTTAATTTAAAATTTTTTTAATCTTATAATTTCTTAATTTTTTTTCATTTAATTTTGCAGCCGGTCTTATTACAAATCCAGAAAAACCAGAGGCCATTGAGAAAACTGTGGCCCTAAAAATATTTCGGCACTAAAATTATTTTTATGTATATATGATTACATATTATAAAAAAATTATTCGAAATCTTTCCTTACAATTACATTCGTTATACGAATTTAAACGAAAAGATTGTGAATAAGAAAAATCGTTTAATAATTGTAAATCCGTTTTGTTGCGTTTCGATAATATTTGAACGCACAAACCGATTGTGATTTCCTGTTATACCAGTTCATATGGAGTTGGTGCAGTATTGGCACACATAATGGTTGGTACAAAATGGCCAGTTTTATTTGCATCATCCACATTAAGTGCCTCAGAGAAGTACTATAAAGAGTCTCAAGCGATACTTTTTGCTGTACGAAATTTTAATATGTATATCTTTTTGAGGATTTTTTTGTTAATTATAGTGATCATAGGCTTTTAAACATATCTTTAGTAATATATACAAAAAATCTATTTGTTGTAGCAGTAGCGAGATATTCAACGTTGGGGTATAATTTTATCGATGTATCAATACGAGATACCCATAGACACCGATTGAAAATCTTCCACAGAAAAAGAAATTTCATGCACTATTCATCAACTAGTTCATCATTTTAAAATTTGCTCAATATATCGCCGATGCTTCGAGCATAATAAAATAAAATGGGAAAGAATCATATTTGGCATCCGAGGTCTAAAACAACTAGATATTTATGACGAGATTTGCCGCGAAACCGAATACAAAATTAGTTTTTGACAATTGTGTTTTATGACAATAACATAATTATTTTCATCACCTCAACTTTCAAAAAAATTGTATTCACAATTTTGTTAAAATTATTATTCAACAAAAGATCATAGAGTTGCATTGAATACCTCATACAAATTTTATTAAATCAACCCAACATAGATTTGTAAGCCGTCACATGATTTCATTATTCAAACCATAACTATCAATCGTAATTACATTTTTTCCTTAATTAAATTATTTTCAAAATCATGGTGATAACTATTACGTGAGAATAATTTAAATATCACTTTCAATTTGTATTTATAAATATTAATTGTCATAAAAAAAACTTGACCATCGTAATTGAACTCTTGAATAATAAGTGTACCTACTTCACTAAGAAATCATCACTTTTACTGATACCGATGTCAATTTAACGGAATAAAAAACTTTTTGCGCTGTTGACATTGAAGTTAAATTGGTAATGAAAATCAATGTTGATTTAACTGAAATTTATATAATTATTATGAATTCATAATTTTACGCGATTTTGTTTAACTAATAATAAAATAAAAGTGAATTAATTAATTTTCCGATTATATTGATAGAGGTGTAACCCTTATATCATATGGAATAAGAATTCAGCCGACATTAGAAAAATAAGTGAAATCCTTGCAAAAAAAAATTGTCAAGATTGTTTTGCATTCGTATATCGGAAATTTGTCTCTATATTTCATTTAAGCGATTTCATGATTTACATTAATTACATAAAAACTTCCGGTGCACTGTTTATGAATATTTATTATTTTAAACTTGACAAATCCAAATATTATCGTTATTCTTTGTCAAAAATAAAAACGAGAAGTTGAATTAAATATATTGTTTGCTTTTTATATAATTTTTTCAAATTCATCATTTAGGTTTTATTTATGTTCTATTTAATTTCAGTTATAATTAAATATTAAATTATTTTTGCCATAAATAAATAGTTATAACACTCTGAAAATTTGGGTATACTAAATTCGATTTTGTTATTTGTTTTATGGACCAAACAACTTAAAGAACTAAGTCAGGCATGTAGATGGGACCGATGGGACTCAAATGGAAAAAGTTCTGGATCCTCTTTAATATTAGAAAAAGTGAGGCATATCCCAAACAATTGTTTATTGAATAACTGCCAATCTCTTTAGTGATTGTCTAAACTTATGTATAGGTTTCATTTTCAAAGCCCTTGAATCTTGCTCACATGTCTTCTTACGCACTGACTTAGTACGTCACATCAGCCTCCATACGAAGTTCCTTACCCAGTCATTAGTTGCGATGAAAAGAATTGCGTCATTGATTGCAAAGATAAACACATGCGAGTCTCTATCGAGAAACCTTGTTTTGGGTCAGAATTTGAAGATATATCGATTCAACCTCCATCGTCTTCTAATACAGCTCTTCGTCGCTCACACGAAATACTGTCTTCACCAGACAACGTTTAATCTACTTCTTCGGACACTTCCAAGTCTTTAACTTACACTTCCATTTCTACAGTGGCTGGAAAACATAACACAGACGCCAATAAGTCGACTAAAAGGGGAAAATTTAATCTTATACCACAAACGTTCACCTTTAATCCTTCCACTGCAATTACACGAAGAGGTCGAACTACTAGAGCTTCCGATCGTTTGCTCAATGCTACGTCATACTAAATCTAATACTTCTCTTTTTCATATCGTCGAATATGCGATGGCACTTGGGAGGGAGTGTTGTGGCGAACATTGGAAATAAAATAATTTCGCCCTATACAGATGATAAAAATCGGATGAAATCAGATCCATTATGCCTCAAACATATTCTTTTCCCCATTTTAGTCATTTTGCTCGCTCTCTTATATGACAAATCCATTGGATTAGTATAACTTTTCTATTAATTCGGGATTTATTGTGTGTTATGTTTACATTGGCAAAAATTGTTTATTTATGTTGTTCAGTATATATAAGTATAATTTTTAAGTTATTTATTTTTGCTAATATCAAAATTTGTTTCATTTCATACAGCAAACCTAAAAATTTTTTCAACGTATGTCCAAGTTGATTTGCAGATTCATTTTCAATTTCATTGGAGAAATCAGCCACACCAATCATAACCAAAGTTTAGTTTGAGGAGACACTCTATGAAATTTTCCAGAAGGGCTTATTATGGTTTGATCTGGTCAGTAATTTTATTTGTACAGAAGACTTTTGTCTTTATCTGGGAGTAATTCTAGAAAATAAGATTCAGTGGAGAAACTACATGAAGACGATGGCAAGCAAAGCCATAACAGATTTTATGATATCTACAAACCTTGCCTGTAAAATATGGAGATGTAGCAAACAATGTAGCAACCAACAATCAAATTTTTCAAGTATGTGGCTAGTTATTGAGAAAATCTCGTATTTATTTCTGTTTTATGTATTTCCGTTGTAATTATCATTGAAAATGAAAATAAAAATGCAACTAAGTTTTTAATATTATTCATTCTATTAGCCTAATAATACTTATGTTTATTTAGCATTTTATAATAAAATGTTATTGAACAGCATTTATGCAATTGAATGTCTAAAACTGTATTCAAATAAAAAATTGTAGATTTATACAAAGAAATAGTATCCTTCTCCGGCTTACCAATGCTAAGAAAAATAAGGAAACAGTCAACAAAATTTCAATGGCTCTTGTACGGGTTTACATTCAAGTATTCTCAGATAGCTGCATTTTAAAAGATTCAAATTCCACAACGCCAAAAAAGTCCAATCTGAGAAGATAAAACGAGGATAAAATAGATAACGAAACCCAACCATGGAATAAAAAAACTAAAAAGTCATAAAATCTCGTTAGAGATCTTAATGTATTAGACAGACACAATAGGTTTACATTTTTACATTTAACCAGACTTACAGTAAAACCATTGAGGATCAGAAAATTTATGCTTTAAAGGTTGGAACCATTTTTTAAGAAACGTATGTTTTAAAATTGAAATAAAATTAGTAAAAGCATAATATTTTATTTTTGACATTTTTAAAGTTGACGAAAATACAACGATGAGGGATCGAAGTTTGATGATGAAGTTTCTAATTAAACTCTTATGTTTTATTGTGTTTGTAATTTAGTAATAATAAATTAATAATTTTATATAATTTCTTTGCAATAAATATAAAATATAACATACAGAATATAACATGCATACAGACTATAAGTGAAAATAAAATGTAATAGTATTTTATTGTGCAAGTATTTAATGATATATTTTATTTTTAGAGGAAAAGTTTACAATGCGAGCATGGCAAATTTGCGAGTAAATAAAATTCATTAAACACGAAGAATCCAATACAACATTTTATCCTGCCAACAAAGTAACATTTATTAATTTGAATTGAATTCATTGACAAAAATACTAAAATGAATAGATGAAAACACTATTAACTTTATTTTATATCGTACCAGTGGTTTTAAACAATTAAATAAATTTTATTCAACTTCAATACCTATTTGATTGATTGGTATTTTGAAAACAAAATTAACTACAATGAAATACATCAAATTTTATACCAATGAGAAACCAAAACGCTATCATAGAAACTAATTTTTTCGCATTGGAAATGTAATTCAAGTGAAATCATAGTAGTCTTTGCCTTTTTTATTATTCGAGAGAGGAACATGCGCATTAGTTTTAACTTATTGTTTTTTGTAAATGTTTTTGTTTATTTTATAAAATTCAATTAAAATATTTATAAAATACACTCGAAAACTATATAGTTCAGAGTTCTAATCAGATATATAATCAAATAAATTGTTTTATTGTGTTGCACTGATTTGCGCAAAAGAATAAAATTAACAATTGTTTATTTGATTATTTTAAACACAATACAATTATTTTTCAGGAGGATAAACATTTGTATAATTTTATTTTTATTTATGTCTATACATAATTTATTCCTAGGTTCGGAACTAAGCGAGGAAAGAATACAAAGAAAATGCCATTATTCAAAATTGTAAAAAAAAATGTGTGGTTTAAAATTCCAAAATACATTTTTCAGCAATCTGAAGGGCAGCCTCGAAAACAACTTCATTTATTTTTTAGCTAGCCATATAGTGTGGAAAGGTAAGTTTTATACGCATTTTAAATTTCAGATCCATAGAATTTATAACCATAGGATAACGATATAATCGAGATGGAAAAGCATATAAGTAATTTTTTTGACCATGACTTTATTCATTTAATTGTTTTACTTTTTAGTAGTCTTATAAAAACATTGATAAACATAAACAATTCTTACTTTTGGTTTTATTTTAATAAAAATACTAAACATGGCTGACAAATTTTGTTATTTCTTATTGAAATTGTATACAATATATTACAAACCACTGGCCTTGCAATTAAAAATAAAATAAATGTGGAGTCAGATTGACGCTTAACAAATGTGGAGTCAGATTGACGTTTTGACAAAAATTATATTATTTTTTCTAAACATTTTAAAGTTGTTTTAACTTCGCTACATGTTTTATTAGCGAGAATTTTCTATCTTTGTTTGTTTTTTTATACATTGGTCACTATTAGGAAAAATAATTATTCAGAATTTCCATCACATGATCTTAAAATAAGATTCAATTAAATGAGAAACACGAAAAAAAATCACACTCATTTTTTCCTTTATCAAAACGACAGCTCATCTAGTGTTATTTTTATTCACATCACAAAAAATCAATACACATACCAGCACGGACAACAAACGCGACAATTTCACATTTAATAAATTCTCAACAACCGCAAACTCATTTGAATCTCTTTGATGTGATATTTCTATGACCGAATTTCTATTGTAAGGGTAGGTAACAAATAAAAATAAAGAATAAAAAGAATTGTAAATAAAATTATGGAGTTTCTTTGGATGTTTGTGTTTTTATATCTTCATTTTGATATATAGTGCTGAAGTAGTAGTTTTCATTAAGTTGCTTTATAGATGGCCCTATTTGCTGATTCAGAGCACGAATCGAAATAGGGCCGATCGTTACATCTTGCCTGGGAGTTTTTAGTTTTAATAATTTATCGATAAAAAGAGACATTTATATAAAAAAAGTCTCAACCAAAATTCTTTATTCACGATTCGATTATATTACTTTATTCTCCGACAAAGAATTGTGTATTATAAAAAATAAAAACATTTTCTTCAATTAAAACAATAAATATTTATTGTTTTAATTGATAAATCAAATATCTTAATAAAAAAACCCTGATGATAAAAACGTCCTTCTCATACAATCAACCAAGTTCAACTAAACAAAATAAGAGAATTTAAATTAAAATTTGATTTTTGAACAAAACTTATCAAAGCAATTGTGATTATAATTTGAAAATAATTTTAATGAAATCAAAACAATTTGACCAATTGGAATCATACCAATTGAATAATGATAATTTTTTTATAGTAAAATTTTCATAAGACAATAGGTTAAGTTCATTAGGCTATAGGTTAGAAAACAATACAATAATACATACTATTATTATCGAAAAAACATACAAATAAAGCTGATATAATTAAATGGAAGAGAATAAAGATTGTTTATTCCACAACCAAACCAATTGTTTATAGCAACAACCAAACTTCATTTTATAAAATCGGGTGCTTGGATTTTTAAAAATATATGAATTCTTTTTTAAATATTTAAAAATTTAACAAAATACACAAGCATTTTTGGTTTGAACGTGACCAATTTTAGTGCATTCGAAGTTGTGTAAAAGCTGCCCTCGTTTTTTGTACACTTATCGAACACGCTACATACACTTGTACCAAAGTATACTATTATAACGGCGATGAATTTTCCATTCAGTCTTTTACACTCAGAAACACACATGTCACAAATGGATGAAACTGTTTATTACCTTGCTTAAGATCTCAGTGTAACTGAATGTGTATTGAGTGCTCTATGTTAATGCAGTTTTTTTATATTTAATAATTTCTTAGTTGCATTAGTTGTTCTTATCAATTTTAATTAAAGAAAGTTTTGATTAGCTTTTTTCATTGTTGTATTTAAGTTATTAGATGAGAGAGATCACTTAATTAAGAGATAATTTAAAATAATAAATTAAAGAAAACAGACTAATTGTTTAATGATTACATCAATTATACGATTTTTTATATAATAAGTTAATCGAACTGATAACAAATAAACGGGGAGTACTACTACAGAAATATATGCATTTAGCCACCCACTCTCGTATCAAGGGGCTTTTAAATCAATTTTGAAACGTTATCTGTGTTGTTGATAAATGCTTTTTGTAAATAATTATCGGTAAACCATTCTATTGCTTTGCAGTTTCAACAAAAGAAGGCCCTTTGCGTTCTTTCAGGATGACTGAGTGTTATTTCGATAATTTAATTTTTTGCACAGCAATAAATATTTTATTTTAGAACTAATTTATCTTTGAATGCGCAAATTTATAAAATTTACGTTTCTTCGTGTTCATGTTCTTATTTAAACTGTAATGTTGTTGGTGTTATTTGTCACAAAACAGAACAAATATCGCACCGTATTTATTTTAAAAGTTTATGTCTACAATTACTTAATATTAAAATTAAAATCATCAGTCTAATTTTAATTTCTAGTTTTGTCAGGTAATAAATATGTAGCTATAAACGTAATGTATGTTTACTCTATCAACAAGCAAAACCATTAAAGAAACTAAGTACGCAAAATTGTTGATAATTTTATTATTTATATTTAATTTTGATATTTTCACAGTTTGTCGAAGAAGCTTGAAAGTTCTTGATAAAACAAATAGCATTAAGATAATATTCGTCAACATTAAAATCATACAACTTCCCAATTATGAACTCACTCGCTACAACTTTCTTCAAATCGTGTAATTGATCCTACTCGTTCAGAAAGGAGACCGAAGAAAAGATTCAATTACCTGCAATATGTAATCAAAAGTACGGAACATATTTATTATAAAGGTCGCTACTCAGAAGTCATATCCACATGAAATAATGATGGATATAATGTTTAAGTGCTACTGTAAGAATTATTTATTATTCTCAAACAGTATAACACTTTTCAATGTTAACTACTTTTCCTTAAATTAGGGTTACGTAAAATATTTTATTTTGGTATAAAAATGATCAATTCGTTCTAAATTTTGTGGATAATTAATGTTGAATAGGCACAAAAAAAATAATAAATTTTTTTGAAGGTCTATTGACAGATCGAAAATTGATTTGCTTAGTGGTTATAATTTTAAATTGCAAAGTAATTAGGTTAAAGTTAGCTTAAGTAAACAGTAAATTGTATACTATTGAATGGAAGCGATTTATGGGTATGTAATCTTCTAAACAATCATTTAAAAAAGTTATAGAAAACCAAACAATTTCGCCCTTGTAATAGTAAGAAAATTTACCTTTCACTTTAATGTTAAAACTTATTGAGGAAAAATGTCGTGATTATTTATTAGAAACAGATTCAAACGATTACTGACGGAAATTAATAAAAAAGTTGTTAAGGATTACATTAAAATCGTGTTTTAATTGAGTGGAAAATCATGAATATCATAGAAATTAATTAATATAGACGTTCTGATTCTAATTACCACAACAAAACTGATGACATTTTATGCTATTTTATTCAAAATTGCAAATTTATTCAAACCATCAGAGCCTTTTGAAATAAATCAAACTATGACAATTCTGCAGAAAAAAATATTCATACCATTATTACCTTCATCTTTATTTGTCACATTCGGAAGATTTTATAAAGCAATACCGATATAAAACGGCTTCCTATAAAACAATCACTAAATAAGTGTTTGCATGTTGAACCTACGCTGCCTTTTAATCAAATCTAATCGACCATCTCTTAATATTTCGTTCACCGAAAACAATATTCTGGCATAGAAAATACATTTAGGCAGGTAAAGATAAATCGCGAGCTAACTACCAACAGATGCTACGGAGATAAAATCAAATCAAGCTTTTGCGAATAATTAACTCTTTTTGGTGGTTCAATGAAAAAATTAGAAATTGTACAATAGTATATTGCGCTGGTCCAAACATGTGTGAAGCTATTACACAAAGTCTGGGCAAAGTCTCTAGCACTAGTAGCACACAATATCTTTTATATAAAGTCAAAAGCCCCGATATTGTAAGCCTACTTGTTCTTTTAGCACAGAAAAAAACGTGAACTTGGCTCTACATTTTGAAATTAAAACTCAATATAAAAAAATTTAAGAAGCATTTTATTTTTTACTGATTTATTATAAGTCGTTTAGACCTTAGTTACCGAAATAATAATGACATTCATAATTCCCAAGGGAATTATAAGAGGGAGTTATGGATTCATAATAGACCTAATTTTTATTATAAATTTTTGTTTTGTTTATTTATAAACAATATTATTTACATAAAGCCGTAGTAACGAATAACAATACCCTAGCAATACAATTTGAAGTGAAAAATAACAAACTTGATCAATTAAAACGCCAAATCATGCTTTCAAAATACTTGATAAAAATAAATGTTTTAGTTTAATAAATGTTTTAGGTAGTAAAAAATAAAATTATCTGTGTATCACGTGAATTATTAGATGTCAATTACCTTTTGAAACTTACTAACTCTCGGGCCAGAGACCCTCGGGTAGTAAACGTTTCCCTCGGTAACTAACATCCTTATAATTCCCTTGATACAAAAATAAATAACTATAACGCCATCTGGAAATATAAAACTCCATATAAAAAAAAATTAATCAAAAACGCTAATCCATTTTGTCACATATGGCAATGTTCATTGTTTTTTGCAAATGGCGTGAATCAATCGGGCTATAAATATTGGAGGTTTTGATCAAGTGCACAAAAATTTGTGATTCCAAAAAAATAAATACAAAAACTAAAATTTTCGAGCATAAAATAAAAAAATATTCTAAAAATTAAAGCAACCTGATGTTTTTATTTGTTGTTTGGTTGTTGACATGGATAACATATACTTTGTAAATTTAAATTTTAGTAAAATCACAAAGCCTACTTGATTAAATAAATTTGTTGTAACACATGCACAAAAGATATCCAATTTTGTTCTAAAATAAAATAAACGAAAAATATAGTATATGTTGCATATATAATGCCCACAAAATATTTTTAATTCTACGAAAAAGCATTTTGTACCCACGAAAATATTTTGTGCATGCGAAAAAAATTGTCACACATCAAAAGAAGCACACAAAATATTTTTTGCATTGACAGATGACAATGTTTTTTAAAATTTCGAAATTTGTTTGTAACCGAATTGTTATGTCTATATTTTTATGTGCTATTTTTGAATACAAATATTACATCACAGATGGCGCACTTTAGTTTATATTTAAATTTGTCAAATAAAGTATATAATCAACAATTAAATAAGTATTTAATAAATTATGTGCATTTGTTACAAAAACTAGTGTGTATTACTAGCGCAAACTGCGTTTCCAAACGAGAAAAATTGCGAGACTATACTCTTTTTTAGAAGACGCGCTCCCACTAGTAATACAATCTACTATTTTCAGATTTATTTTCCGGTGTGTAAAAGATTTGATACTTTTTCGATATTGTTTTCTTGAATTCTGAATTTTTTTTTATTCAATAATTGAATAAAAAATCTTTATTGATGCTAATATACAGGGATGAAAAAGTATATTTCTTGTACATAATATACGACAAACCATTTGACCCAAAGCCCAAAAATTGTTCAACAAGCCATCAGAAATAGTTCAATAATAGCTATTTATTACTATAATGAACAATACCTTCGGTTTTTAGTGTATGCTCACATTTTTAATGCGGTAAAAAATTTCTCAAATTATCAAATTTGAAGCAAAAATAAAATGTGTGAGTATTTGAGAGAAAATATTTATTTTAATTTATGTTACTCGCCCTGAAAGAACAAAGTAAAGGAGTGATATGGAGCGTTTCAAACTCTAATTTTAGGAATGGACATGATGCCATTCATATAAAAATCACACCCAAACCATGTTATCTACTAGAAAGCTTTCTCCAAGTCAACATTAAAATCACCAAAGAAGATAACATTTACTGTTTTATCAGCCAAAAAAAATTATTTATGTCTTCAATACAGTAGTGCTTTTGCGGGGATACTTGAAATGATCGTGATGATTAATGATATTTAATACTATTTTATTTTATAATATTATTTTATAATAATAAAATTAATATATACATATATTTTGGATTTTTGAGATCAATTAAACTCAAGTAAGTAAAGAAGTAATTGGAATATTTTCAATTCAAAGGTATGGTTTGAAGTTTCTCAGAAAAAAACTACAATTCACATTTTACGTGTTTCGGATCGGATTCGAACCTACCCTCGTCAGTGCCCGGCTCGAATCTTTAGGCAGACACGCTATCGATTACGCCGTTGAGGCGATGACAATTTCAAAGTTGAAACTTCTTCATCACTTATTTATTTTACTTAAGTTGAATTTTTCCACTGTCATTAGACTCCATATTATGAAAATGCTTTTACGTTATATGGGATTTTTTGCATTAAATTTCTAGACAATACTTTGTGTGAATTCATAGAATGGGGAACATTTCTATTCTAATTAACATCCTAAGTCACGATTGTATAGTCATTATTGATTGTTTCCAATCAATGTGAAATCAATGGCTGACACTTGGTCAATTTGTAGTTCTACATGTATTAACATTAGACTACATTAAGGGAATTTAAATTTCATTTTGGATTTCTGAGATCAATTACACTCAAGTAAGTAAAGAAGTAATTGGAATATTTTCAATTCAAAGGTATGGACATGTTTCAAATAAATTTTTATTTATTGTAAAAAATTAAATAAATAAAAAGGTATGGTTTGAAGTTTCTCAGAAAAAAACTACAACTCACATTTTACGTGTTTCGGATCGGATTCGAACCTACCCTCGTCAGTGCCCGGCTCGAATCTTTGGGCAGACACATATACATATATCTTATTTCTGATAGTCAGTCATGCTGCATTTCTGGCACTAAAATCTACCCGGGTTGATCAAAAATATCATAGCAATACTACCAACATCTAAAAAAAGCTGCCTGCAATAATAGTATGACACTTGTGTGGGCCACCTAGCCACACAGGCATACAAAGAAATGCTGTTGCCAATGTTTTAGCAAAACAAGTTTTCAAAAAAAAGTTTATCGGTCCAACCATGCTTCGGAATGGTCAAGAGTTTGCACAAAACCATAATCCAAACATGAGAACAGTAACAAAATGTTGAATTATGGAGAATACGAGAATACTCCAAGAAGTTTCTAGGTAACGTTAACCCTTAAAAAAATCGAGTTAAACAAATAGTCTCTAAGGATGCTAAACGTGGTGTTTTTCTAGATATGGTCCTATGAACCACCATTTTAACAAAATAGGCCTTGGTGTTTCCGACAGGTGTATATTCTGCTACTCAGATACGGCAACGATCAAACACGTCATCTGCAACAGTCCTGAAATTTCTTGGCAAAGATACAACCAACTTGGTCGTACAAAACTAACACTTTCACTACCACAAGATGTAACTCCATTGAACTAATTAAATTGATTAAAAGATTCAATTTGGATCACGGCATCGACAATGACTGCTTAAAAAAATTATTTATAATTTATAATAATATGCTTTTTTTATTAGGGATAATTCATCATGCCAAATTTCGGGAAAATTGGGTTTACCTCGTCAACAAAGCAAACCGCCTGTCTGTAATTGTAGTTTGAATTG
The DNA here is from genome assembly GCA_963693315.1 of Diogma glabrata. NCBI lineage: Eukaryota > Metazoa > Arthropoda > Insecta > Diptera > Cylindrotomidae > Diogma > Diogma glabrata. The sequence goes on along the minus strand of OY856188.1, from coordinate 253,441,515 downwards.
GTTAATTAATAAATCTTTAAAATATAAGAAAATTTATTAAAAGTATGTTTTGAATTTTTGAAAAATTAAAATTTTAAAAAATCATAAAAAAAACATAATTTTTTTTATCAGTGTAATAACTTTATAAAGCCTTACTTAGTACCATTCAAACAAAAAAAAATTTATGTAAATCGGTTAACCAATTCGAGCACAATTTAACTTTAAACTTTCATTGTCTCTAAATTTCTTAAGAAATTTCAACCCACCCTGTGTCAAAACTAGTGAAAAACACATATTAATTTTTTTTATTTATTTAAACGATTATCGAATTTTCAAGAAAATCGGAAATGGTCGGATTAAATTTTTATTATTTTATCGGTAGCTTGATTCGATTTTCCATCTGTAATAAATAGGACCGGAATGAATTGCTCCCATCTTCTTGCTACAAAAGCAATGCAATTGCAACTTTAAAACAAGTCTGGCTCCCCAGACTAGAACTTTTTAATATTAACAAACAAAATTAAATTCTTTACGTATTGACGAATGAAAAACGTATATTACCAATACTAATTCTGAAATTCGTCAAAACCTTGGAGGTTGAGGTTATTGGAAAAAATAGCTCATTCCGTTTAAAAAACACAAACTATGAAGCACAAACCTCCACCAGACGATGGAGCGAAGCCTGTTCAAATATTCATAATTGTGATTTAAAACCACAGTCGACCAGGTGACTTAAAAGTGTCGCAGCATCATTGTTGCATCTTAAATAGAAGATAACAAATAATTACAATTTAATTACAATTTGTTCAAACAAAAAGACATCAATCTGTTATTATATATATTAGGGTGTTTTGTTTTTGATTTATTTTTTTTCGGTCCCATTGGCTAATGGTTTAGCATTGGAGCTAAATAAATTCCTCCCAAAATTTCAGCTTCCTATATCCAACCTGTGAACGTCGCAACCCGAGTTTGTATCCCATGTAATTAACATGGGAAAAACGACGTTTTTACTCAATCATGAATAGCTGGTTGAAATTTTTTTTTAATTTCTGATAGCAGCATGTCATAGAGGATTAAATATCCTACAAAAAAGGTCCTAAGTACTAAATTTGTGATTTTATTATTTCCAAAGATATGCTCGTAAAATTTCAAACATTCTATTAAAAATCGGGATGTTTAAACGAGCATATCTTTGAAAATAATGAAATCACGGATTTAGTACTCCGAACCTTTTTTCTAGGAAATTTAATTCTCTATGACACGCTGCTATCAGAAATTTAAAAAAAAAATTTCTACCAGCTATTCATGTTTGAGTAAAAACGTCGTTTTTCCCATATTAATTAAATGGGAAACAAACTCGGGTTGCGCCGTTCACAGGTTTGATCTAACCCGAGTAGGAGCTGCCAACGTTAAACAACGGATCAATCTCGGGCCAGCATTGGCGAGCCAAGCCTTGGCTAGTTTGCTTTGGGACAGGTCTGGGCCAAATGACTAGACTGAACCAAGGTTCAGTTTATTATATAACGCGTTATTAACCAGTCTAATGCATTGTAAACATGTGCAGGCCATATTATGTTTATCTTTATTTTCATATATGTTACACTTTCCACTCATATAAAGGAGGTCTGGAATAAAAATTGGTTTGGTATACCGCGCCAAAGTCTTATTTGCCAGACTTGGCCCAAACCCGGTTTCCCAGGCTTGGCTCTAGGTCATCAGTCCAAGCTTGGCCCTAGCTTGAGCCGTTCTAAAATGTTAAGCCTGGCCCAACCCCCAAAAGCTATGGCGTGGTCTTGGCCCAGGCTTGGCCCCTTAACTTTTTCTTACCCGGGAAGAAGCTGAAATTTTGGGAGACATTTTCTTAGGTCCAATGCTAAAACATTAGCCAATGGACAAAACAACGAAAATAACCCTAATACATACATATACATAAAGATAAACATCCACGTGTCGAATATCTAATTATAGTATTTATTAACAACGACATAGCGAATCACCGTTACAAATAGTGCAAAACCAACAATCAATCGATCAAATATATCAAGCAAACAATCAAAACAATTACTAAACTTAAATAATTTTTTTAGTATTTTAATCATGGAATCGTTATATAAACCTATTAGTAACATAACAGACAAAAAACTACACTACACGGTTATATAAAAAAGCAAATTGAAAACCACAAACTTCAACGGAACTTCTATAAAATCTCATAAAAAAAACTATAAATAGTTTTAAGTTCATGTGAATTGCATAATGTTTAATTTTCAGTAAAAAAATATAATTAAATGCTATTTTTGTTAAAAAAAATTAAATAGTTAAAAAATAGAATAAATGAAGATTATGTCATTGCATTTGCAAATTATTAACAAAGTATGTAATTGCATAAAATGATAGATTTTTATCATATGTGTCTTTGTGTTAGCATATCACATATACGATAACAATAGATCTTATAATTATTTATATTAAAATTATAACGAAGATTTGCTCTTAAAAGCGTAATAAACTCTTCTCATTTCCCGAACGATACAGTGTAGCGATAGTGTAGCGATCATTTTGCGATTTTCTTCCATATTGGTAGATCGAATTTCGCAGTGCCAACTTGGTTGGCGTACGAAAAACGGTGAAACCGATTCCTAGATTCAAGGAAAAAACAATTGAAAGTATTTCATCGCAGGATTAAATGATTGAACAAAAACATTATCTAGATGCACCTCGCTCGATTCGCATTTTTGTTTTCAAAACAAATTTCCAATGTATTCAGTGATTTATAAAAGAGAATAAAAAATGTTCCAAATTTACGCCCCAGCTGGACTATCTATTACTTCTGCCTTCAGTTGGCTTTCAAGTCAAATCATCAGATTTTGTTTTTAAGCTTATTTTGATTTAATCAATTTCTAACAACTAAATTCATTATGAAAACAATATTCTGCAACTAAATTATTCCATTTGTACAGTTCCAGAAACGTTAAAATTAAGGTTAGAAAATGCAGCCACAATAACCATGCAGTTCAATGTGTAATCGAATCTCGACCTACATGTATAACAAATAAGAAATGCACTATATGGACCAGTCAGACATATAAAAAAAAACAGAACGATTTAAACGGCCGTGGAACGAAACTATCGAAAACCAAGAGAAACGCTATCGAACGTTGCTGCATATAACAAAATATCACAAAAAAAAATTAAAATAAAAAATTTAGAAAAAAAAATAAAAACAATAAATATATACTAAAAATATTGCGACGCTGATGCATAGGCTGACTTCACCACAGCTCTGGAAACATAGTGTTTTGGATATACAATGAGCTAATATCCATCAAATACTTTAATTAAAAACTACCCAATGTTGTAGACTTCGTAGTTCTAATTATAAAAATATTAAAGAAAGCAGGAGCATCCCAACAAACATAAATTCTGTTGTACGAGAAAAAGTAAAAAATAGTTATTTGTTTAACTAGGCAGCAAAGTAGTAGATTGACTGCCGCGGCTGATAGTTCATAGCCGAGCGAGCGAGGCTAGGAATTCAGCCAAGGCAGTCAATCTACCTTGCTGCCGAGTTGAACATATAATTTTTTCTCCGATTAATTACAATGATATGTAATTTAATAATTATTACTTTAAAAATAAAGCAAAATTTTAAAAATGAAAAAAAAAATCGATTAAAAAAATTTTTTTTTTAATCGCAATATATGTTTATTTCAATGAAGTCTAATTATTTTGCTGCCTAGGCAGCAAAGTACTTGCTTTGCTGCCTTGGCAGGAAAAGTGCCACTTTGCTGACTGAAATAAGTCTGCAAAATTTATATTTGCTGTCTATCGGAGAAAAAAATGTTTACCGGAAGTAAATAAGGAAAAATAAATAAGGAATATAAATAAGGTTAACCTTAAAAGGGTATTCTAAATCAGGCACGGAACAGGCCCACATCAGATTGCATTAATTATATAAAAATTTAGTGGTTATATTTTGTACTACGACCAAAATGATCTATTGTACCCGTAGATAATTTTTTTGCTGTCAGAAACAAACTATGATATTTAAACAGTATGCTTTGTTTTAACTGTCTGCAATTCTTCTTGTAGTCGATAATTTTGCTTTGTCGTTATGATAATTATTTGTTGTCATTTTTTCTTCTAAGAAAATGAGATATAATTTTATCTTAGTAGGCGGGCGCATAAATACTATAAACTTGTAATTTATTTTTGACAAAAAACATAAACATTTCATCATTTATGAATGAAAACGGGCATTTTTATTATTTGCAATTTTACATAATTTTTTATAAGCTGAATAATTTGTAGAAAAAACTTTATTTAGAAACTAATAATTATTAACTTTTAAACAAAATTATAATTTTAAAAAAATTATCTCATTAAATACCACTCTTAATTGAAATTTTTCTGTAAAATTTTTCAGTTTTACTCATTAAATTATTTTTAACCCCTTAAGGTTTTATTTGTTTAAAAAAATTTATGTTTGGTTGAACTATTTGTTTGAAAAATTTTGTGCCGAAAATAGTTCTTTTAAAAAAATGCTCCGATTTTCTTGAAACTTTGATGATCGTTAGTATAATAAAAAAAACTAACACGTGTTTTTTATTTTTTTATTTTCTTACTAGTTCTAAGCTACAGGGTGGCTCGAACTTTTTTAAGAAACATGAAAGTTAAAAGTTAAATTGTGCTCGAACGGGCGAACCGATTTTAATAATTTTTTTTTGTTTGAAAGGTACTTCAGTTAGGCTTTTTAAAAGTACTATACTGATAAAAAAAATTTATATTTTATATTAGTTTTAAGTTTTCAAACCTTGCGATTTAAAAAAAAATCGTTATTTTTTGTTTTATTTTTTTATGTTTGAAAGATTTATTTTACTGTAAATTTAGATTTACTAAAAACTAATGCAGGGATTTTATTGAACTTTTTTTGTTTTAAAGGTATTAAATTTTAAAACATAAAACATATAGTTTTATGTGTTAAAATAAATTATGTGTTTGAAATGATTACTTATTTATTTGAATTAAGTAATAACTATATATATGAGGTATTTTTTGCAACTCGGAGACCCCCTGCTCTTCAGAATGATTTAGGTTTTTCAGAAGGTTTATGGGCACAAATTGTAGCTTATTGTCTCTTGTTTCCAATGTCGTGTGCCCCTTTTCATAATTCAAAATTGTGGAATAAATATGGCGGATATAGGCTTACGGCTTCATTCTGAAAGTATAGCAATTTAGAATTGCCAGCACAAATTTTAAATATCAACATATGCGTTCTTGGACGAAGAATGTTGGTAGTTTATTTATTTTTATTTATTTATTTTTATTTATTTATTTATTTATTTAGCTATTTATTTTTTTATTTACTTGCTTGCCTACTTACTTGCGTATTTATTTAGTTATTTATTTATCTATTTATTTATTTAATTATTTATTTATTTATTTATTGATTTAGTTATTTATTTATTTAGTTATTAATTAATTTATTTACTTTTTTATTTATTTATTTATTTATTTATTTATTTATTTATTTATTTATTTATTTATTTATTTATTTATTTATTTATTTATTTATTTATTTATTTATTTATTTATTTATCTATTTAATTATTTATTTATTTTTTATTTTTTTATTTATTTATTTATTTATTTTTCTATATTTTTATTTATTTTTATTTATCTATTTATTTTTATTTATTTTTATTTATCATAATAATTTTTATTTATTTTTATTTATTTTTATTTATTTTAATAATTTTTTTTATTTATTTTTATTCATTTATTTATTTTTATTTATTTATTTATGTATTTTATTTTTTTTCATTTATTTTATTTATTTTTATTTTTTTTATTTATTTTTATTTATTTTTATTTATTTTAATTTATTTTTAATTATTTATTTATTTATTAATTTATTTATTTTTTTATTTATTTATTTATTTATTTATTTATTTATTTATTTATTTATTAATTCATTTATTTACTTATTTATTTATTTATTTATTTATTTATTTGTTTTTATTTTTTTACTTATTTATTTATTTTTACATACTTTTATTTATTTTTATTTTTTTTTATTTATTTATTTATTTTTATTTATATTTATTTATTTTAATAATTTTTATTTATTTTTATTTATTTTTTTTTTCATATATTTATTTTTATTTATTTATATAATTTTATTTTTTTTATTTATTTATTTATTAATTTATTTATTTATTTTTTATTTATTTATTTATTTATTTATTTATTTTGAAGTTTTTTGTAGAAAATTATTTTTAAAAAAAATCGGCTAATATATACCGAAAGATTGTTATGGAAATTATAGACAAAACTTCTATAATTTCCAAAAAACAGCTCCAAAGTGCAATTTTCCAGGTTTTTTGTACAAAGTTAATGAATATTCTAAATTATGGAAGAAAATATAAAAACGGGAGATCTGTTATTTGTTTTTTGTTAATTTTATATTTTTATATTTACGAGCCGCCATTTTGAATAAAAAATTTAACACCACTCGGAAGTTGAAACTACTTATAATTATCAACATTCTAAGTAAAACAACACATCTGTTGATATTTTAAATTTGTGTTAGTAGCCAAATTTCTATACTTTCAGAGTGAGGCCATAAGCCTGTAGCTGCCATATTGATTCCGCCATTTTATATATATATATATATATATATATATATATATATATATATATATATATATATATATATATATATATATATATATATATATATATATATATATATATATATATATATATATATATATATATATATATATATATATATATATATTTATGAAAGAGAAGAAAACGATACTTTTTGAAATCACCATGTTTGAACAAATAAAATGTTAAAAAATCATCTAAAAATATGAATATTTTTTGTTAAAGTAATATTTTCATAAGGCGTCACTATGTTAAACAAAAAAAAATTCATTAAAATCGGTTCACCCGTTCGATCACAATTTTGAAATGAAGTCAAGTGATTCCAAGAATTTAATTTATTTTGTTATCACGAGCCTAACTCGTGATTGTCTTAGAAAGTAAAATAAATTTCTACGAGTCAGACTCGTGATTGTTTCACAAAGCAAAATAAATGTCCACGAGTCAGACTCGTGATTGATGCACAAGGGGTTAAGCAACACTGCTCAATCAAACCACTACTTAAAACACTCGTCGTTTATTGTGCGCTTTGATTTGCAGTGTTCCTAAACAATGTAATTCGTAAAATCAAAATATTTTCGAAAAAAATTTCAATGACTCATGGTATTACAACCGATAATTTTTAAAAATTATTCAAGTTGTGTTTTGTATGAAATCCCATATAAATTTTTTTGAATTTATTCTCTTTCCCCCTTTTGCAGCGCCATTGCAGCAAACACTGGAACAAAAAAATCGCTCAATAATATATTTGATACTCCATATGGGCCCCACACGGATCATTAAAAAGTCGATAAAGTTATTTTGTCAATAAACTAATTTACGCCGCCATCTGCAAGATAGCTTATGAACTGTTCTGTCTTGATATAGTTTTATATAATTAAAACTAGCATTAAATTAATATATAAATATAACTTTATTATTTATTAATATTTACATGGCAGTTGCATGCTTTTCATAGACAGAGTTATTCTATATGTCATCTTTATATATCTGCTGTATAAAGCATGGTATACACTATATAATATGATGTAAACGTTAAGTCATGTCTACACAACATCTCCCCTTTTAAAATTTGAGGATTTCTTTTATTATTTGAATTCTATACATTTTAATTAGACATTATTGTTATTATTTTTTTTTTTTTCTTTAAAACTAATTCCAAGTATTCAAATATTTCTTTGATTGTTTTAATTCTATAATTTTTTATTGAAATTTTAAATAAACATTATATTTTATATAGATTTCAAGTATTCAATATTTCTTTGATTATCTTAATTATATAAATTTTATTAGAAATTTAAATAAACATTATTATTTTTTTTTATAACAATTTCAAATTTCAATATTTCTTTGATTATCTTAATTCTATAAATTTTCATTAGAAATTTAAATAACCATTATTATTATTTTTTTTTTTTTTTATAATAATAATTTCGATTATTGTTTTATTTTTAATTCCTATCATAACATTGCAGATAACTTGGTGGTTTGGAAATTCGACCAGTTCTGGTTACGTATGCAGGATGATCTATATTTCTCGGAAATGAATCATTCGCTTGATGATTATTAGATTCGGTAATATTTAAATTCCAATTATTACAATTGTGTTCACTATTCCTCCTCTCCCCGATTAAGTTGTTGTTTGGATAATTATAATGAAAATTCGGTTCATTTTGTGATTTCCTTAAATGTCTAGAATTTCTACGCAATATGTTCTGATCTTCATTTTGTATCAAATAAGACCTTGGAGTGGAATGTCTCTTTACTATTTTTGCTGGTCTCCAGATATTTTTATATTGATATAATACATTTTGACCTGGATTAAATTCTGCTCTAGATTTTGCCGTTTTGTCATACTGATTTTTTACGTCTTTTTGACTATTTATTAATTGCTCTCTTATCGAGGTTTCAACTTTTGGCTCCAGTAATGAATCTTTAATTGGGATTTTTGTTCGGGTAGTTCGACTAAACAAAATTTGTGATGGGGACGCGTTAAGTTTTGCTACAGGATGATTCCTGTATTCTAATAATGCATACTCAATATCTTTTCCGTCATCCATCGCTTTTTTAATTAGATTTTTTGCAATGTTGACAGCTTTTTCAGCTTGTCCATTGGATTGTGGATATCTTGGACTGGACGTTCTAAATAGGAAATTCCACTCGGCACTAAACTTGGTGCATTCTCTAGATGAAAACGGTACATTGTCTGATATTACTACCTTGGGTATGCCATGAGTAGCAAATATTGTTTTGAGCTTTTTAATTATTTCGCATGATTGTTTATTTTCAAGTGGTACGACATCAATCCACTTAGAAAAATAGTCATTAACAACAAGATAATCTCTACCACCATAATACAGAATATCACAACATATTTTCTCAAATGGTAGTTGTGGTACTTCGTGTGGAATAAGAGGTTCTTTCACATTCGAGGGTAAGTATTTTTCACATATACGACATTTACTTATAAAATTTTCGATATCTGTGTCTATCCCCGGCCAGTATAAAATATTTCGAGCTCTTTGTTTGCATTTTGTCATACCAGTATGACTTTCATGTAGCTTGTTTAGCATGTCATTTATGAGAACTCGTGGAACCATCACACGACTTCCTAGATATACCAAATTTTCTTCCACAGAAATGTCATTCTTGAATTTAAAATATGATTTTACAATTTCAGGTAATTGTTTCTTGTCTGAGGGCCAACCTTCCTGATTTATTTTTATCAAACAGGCTAATACTTCATCTTTCTGTGTTTCTTCTTGGAATCGTATTTTCCAAGGATCACTGATATCAATAGTGTGAACTACTTCTGCAAATTCTTTAAATTCGTCTGCACTTTCGTCTTTTAAATAAGATCTAGACAAGTGGTCGGCAATATGTAATTCCTTACCTGGAACATATTTTATTGTCAAATCATAATTAAGTAGTTTTAATTTCATTCGTTTTAACCGAGATGAATTTATTTTTTGTATTTCGTTTTTAATTACTCCTACTAAGGGTTTATGATCAGAGTGGATTTCAACCGATCTACCATAAATATATAAATGAAACTTTACACAACTATAAACTATAGCCAGCATTTCTTTCTCTACCTGGGCGTAATTTATTTCGGTATTTGTTAGGCTTCTTGAAGCAAATGCTATTGGCTTTTTATTTTGCAAAAGGACACAACCCACCCCTGATTTTGATGCGTCCGTCTGTATTACTATCGGCTTATTTATATCAAAAGATTGTAGGACTGGAGCCTCACAAATTTTATCCTTAAGTGATTTAATTGCTTGTGTTTGACTGATTGTCCACCGAAATTCATTTTCCTTTTTAAGCAGGTCTCTCAAAGGTTGCGTTATTTCAGCCATATTTGGAATAAAGCTTCTTAGGTAATTGGCCATACCCAAAAACCTCTGAAGTTCTTTCTTTGATTTAGGATTTTCCATATTGGTAATGGCTCTAATTCTTTCAGGATCAGGTCTATAGCCCTCCGCATTAAATATATGCCCTAAAAATTTAACTTGCTCTACTTTATATTGCAGTTTCGCAGCATTAAATTTGATATTTAAGGTTTTGGCCCTATCGACAAATTTTTTTAAGTTTCGGTCATGCTCCTCTTCAGTTTTGCCAGTTATCATACTATCATCAATGTAAATATAAACCCCCTCTAAATCACCGAAATGTTTTTCGTTAAACTTTTGAAACTGTTCGGGAGCCATATTTATACCGAAGGGTAGCCGTAAGAATTTGTAAGTGCCAAAGGGGGTACTAAAAGCACAGAGATTTGAAGATTCATTGGTTAGCTTAATTTGATAGAATCCGTCCTTCAAATCAAAAATAGTAAAATATTTTACTCCAGATAATTTAATCATTAGATCCTCTAACGTAGGTATCATATAAGATTCTTTTTTGATCGCACGGTTTAGTTCCTGTGGATCGAGGCATAACCTTACCGTATTATCAGGTTTTTCAACTACAACGAGGTTGCTAACCCATTCACTAGGCTCAAGGACAGGTTCAATAATTTTCTGTTCCTCTAATTGATCTAATTTTGATTTGACAATTTCTCTAAGTTTCACTGGAATTCTTCTCGCAGGTTTTGAAACCGGATTAACATTGTCTTTTAAATAAATTTTTAAGGGATCGGGAAATTCTCCAAGTCCTTCAAAAAGTTCTTTATTTTTCTCAATAAAAATTTGTTTCTCCGTTTTTAAGGAATAAATTCGTTGAATTAATTTTAATTTTTTACACACGCGTAAACTTAGTACAGGAGTAGTTTCACAATCTACTATAATAAATTCTTAAATATTCTATTTCCACTATTTAAATGACTTATATTAATTTTTACCGAACCTACTGGTCGAATTTTCGTGCCATCATATGCTATCAGCATTATTCGAGTCTTTTCCATTTGATTATTTAAGTTTAATTTTTTAAATATTGAAATTGGGATAACATTGGCCTCAGCACCTGTATCTAATTTAAATCTAACCCTAACGTTATTTAATTCAATAATTTCATACCAACTTTCATTCTCCTCATTATCATATATAATTTTATTTAGGGATTCAATTCTTCTAAAGTCATATGACTCATTGTTACAACTATCAATATCACTAGCACAAATTTCTCGAATGTGTAATGTTTTACAACATTTTGTAAAATGGTGTAAATATTTACACCTCTCACATCGATGTCCATATGCAGGACAGTTATTCTTTTCATGTCTCTGATCACATTTTCTACAAAAGACATGATTTTGAGCTTTATTGTTACTAACACTTGAAAAACTATTTTTACTTTGCCCTGCATTATTATTAAATTTATGTGAATTTTGATTAAATTTAGAATTATGATTATCAAATTTATTGTTATTATTAAATTTTGTACCTTTTATGTGTTTAATTTCAAATACTTTTTCCGCCTGCTGTACTTGGCTTACTTGTTCTTTTGCTCTCTCCGCCACTCTGCACGTTTCAATTGTTTTTTCTAAGTCTGGGTCTCCTAATTTGATTAAGGCTTCTTGTATTGATAGATCTTGTATTCCAAAAGCTATTTTGTCCCGTAATGCTGAATTCTCCATTGTGTTAAATTCACTTGATTTAGCTAATTTTTTGATGTCTAATAGAAAGTGATCAAAACTTTCTCCCTCTTCTTGTTTCCCACTGTAAAATTGATGGCGTTCAAACAAAATATTTTTTTTTTGTGAGCAATATTTTTCGAACGCTTTGATGATTTCGTCGTATGAATCTTTTTGTTTCTCAGATAGGTCGAACGATTCATAAATTTCAACAGCTACTTCTCCGATGATGTTCAATAGGATGGCTGCTTTAATATCGTCATCTTTTTTATCCGCACCTGACGCTTTCATGAATATTTTTAGCTGATTGTGGAATTTCCGGAAATTTTCCGACAAATTTCCCTCTATTTTCAGTTCCGACGGCGTTTTTAATTCCATTTTTATTGCAGTTATATAATTGTTATTCAATTTTAATGGAATTTATTTCAATTTAATTTTTATGTTTTTAAAATGGCGTCACGGCGTCACAAGAATTTTATTTTTATTTCACTTAAGCTTATGTTTTTATTTTCTTATTATTTAATCGCGTTTCAACTGCGCCATGTTCTGTCTTGATATAGTTTTATATAATTAAAACTAGCATTAAATTAATATATAAATATAACTTTATTATTTATTAATATTTACATGGCAATTGCATGCTTTTCATAGACAGAGTTATTCTATATGTCATCTTTATATATCTGCTGTATAAAGCATGGTATACACTATATAATATGATGTAAACGTTAAGTCATGTCTACACAACATGAACCATCCACATTAAACATTTAATTCGCAATTAACCCCTTAAGGTTTTATTTGCCTAAAAAAATTTATGTTTGGTTGAACTATTTGTTTGAAAAATTTTGTGCCGAAAATATTTCTTTTAAAAAAATGCTCCGATTTTCTTGAAACTTTGATAATCGTTAGTATAATAAAAAAAACTAACACGTGTTTTTTATTTTTTTATTTTCTCACTAGTTCTAAGCTACAGGGTGGCTCGAACTTTTTTAAGAAACATGAAAGTTAAAAGTTAAATTGTGCTCGAACGGGTGAACCGATTTTAATAACTTTTTTTTTGTTTGAAAGGTACTTAAGTTAAGCTTTTTAGAAGTACTATACTGATAAAAAAAAATTATATTTTATATTAGTTTTAAGCTTTTAAACCTTGCGATTTAAAAAAAAAATCTTAATTTTTTGTTTTATTATTTTATGTTTGAAAGATTTATTTTACTGTAAATTTAGATTTACTAAAAACTAGTGCAGGGATTCTATTGAACTTTTTTGGTTTTATGTGTTAAAATAAAGTATGTGTTTGAAATGATTACTTATTTATTTGAATTAAGTAATAACTATATATATGAGGCATTCTTTGCAACTCGGAGACCCATGCTCTTCACAATGATTTAGGTTTTTCAGAAGGTTTATGGGCAAAAATTGTAGCTTATTGTCTCTTGTTTCCAATGTCGTGTGCCCCTTTTCAAAATTCAAAATGGTGGAATAAATATGGCGGATATAGGCTTACGGCCTCATTCTGAGAGTATAGCAATTTAGAATTGCCAGCACAAATTTTAAATATCAACATATGCGTTCTTGGACAAAGAATGTTGGTAGTTTATTTATTTTTATTTATTTATTTTTATTTATTTTTATTTATTTATATTTATTTATTTATTTATTTATTTTTTTATTTACTTACTTGCCTACATACTTGCGTATTTATTTATTTCTTTATTTATTTAGCTATTTCTTTATCTATTTATTTATTTATGTATTTAATTATTTATTTATTTGTTTATTTATTTATCTATTTATTTATTTATTTATTTATTTATTTATTTATTGATTTATTTATTTATTTAGTTATTAATTATTTTATTTACTTTTTTATTTATTTATTTATTTTATATTTTTTTATTTATTTATTTATTTTTATATATTTTTATTTGTTTTTATTTATTTATTTATTTTTATTTATTTTTATTTATTTTAATAATTTTTATTTATTTTAATAATTTTTATTTATTTTTATTTATTTTAATAATTTTTATTTATTTTTATTTATTTTTATTCATTTATTTATTTATTTATAAATTTTAATTTTTTTCATTTATATTATTTATTTTTATTTTTTTTATTCATTTTTATTTATTTTTATTTAATTTTATTTATTTTTATTTATTTTTATTTATTTATTTATTTATTTATTTATTTATTTATTTATTAATTTATTTATTTATTATTATTTATATTTTTATATTTACGAGCCGCCATTAAAAAAATTTAACACCACTCGGAAGTTGAAACTACTTATAATTATCAACATTCTAAGTAAAACAACACATCTGTTGATATTTTAAATTTGTGTTGGTAGCCAAATTTCTATACTTTCAGAGTGAGGCCGTAAGCCTGTAGCTGCCATATTGATTCCACCATTTTATATATATATTTATGAAAGAGAAGAAAACGATGCTTTTTAAAATCACCATGTTTGAACAAATAAAATTTTAAAAAATCATCTAAAAATATGAATATTTTTTGTTAAAGTAATATTTTCATAAGGCGTCACTATGTACCTTTTAAACAAAAAAAAATCATTAAAATCGGTTCATTCGTTCGATCACAGTTTTGAAATGAAGTCAAGTGATTCCATGAATTTAATTTATTTTGTTATCACGAGTCTAACTCGTGATTGTCTTAGAAAGTAAAATAAATTTCTACGAGTCAGACTCGTGATTGTTTCACAAAGCAAAATAAATGTCCACGAGTCATATTAAAAAATATTTAGGCATTTAATCGAGATAAAAACTATCCTATCTCTCAAGTTGGACCATAAATATAGTGGTTAGTGGTTACACACACTGTACAAAATTTCATCAAGATTGGTTACGTTTTTGCGCAGTTCATCGCGGACAAACATTGTGACACGTGATTTATATATATAAGAAAATAAGAAGATGTAACTATGAGCCTCTGGCACCAACATGTAAATTAAAAAGAATGAAATGAACAATAAAACTAGAAAGGCGTTTCGAAAAAACATTTATTCTTTAAATGAAAATGTATGTGCACAAACATTATTGATCTTTGCTAGGAAGTTAGTAAAAAAACGCTCGTAAGTCGTAACTTCTGATGTAGTATTTTGGCTTACAATAAAGCAAGTGGTTTTCACTTCTTTTTTCACATTCATTCACTTCTTTTTTCGTTCCCGTTTAACCGAAACCGAACCAATTGAGTTCGTAATTGAAAACATGAAAAAGGACTAAATATTTGTCATCGGCAAAAGGGATGTTTATTTTAAAAAATTAAATTAAATAAACATTTTTCTACATCAAATTCAATCAACAAATTAGCATACTTTCTTTGGAAACGAACTAAAAATCAAAAAATAAATTTTGTTGATTTGTATAAAGATTGATTGGTTGATTGAGAAAAATGTGAAAAAAAATAAAAAAATAAAAAATTTTTAAAAAAATACATATCAACCGTATTTGTTTTTAAAATTTTTATTTTATTTTTTTCCATTTTTTTCACTATAAGTGATGAAAATTGGAGAAACAAAAATGAGATTATTAGGCCAGGTAAAAACCGATTTTAAATACCCAAATTAATGTAAAAATTCTTAGCAGTATGTAGGTCGGGAAGTTTAGGGAAATTATAAGTAAATTAAGGAAAATCAAGACGACTCCGAAAAAGTTGCGAAAGAGGAAAGGAGTAGCTGAATACACGTTTTGTGGGTTGGAGATTAATTTTTTACTACTTGTGGCTCAAATACGCATATCGAAATACATTATCATATCGAAAAACAATATCATATCGAAAAAAAATTAAATTAACGTGACTGTTGTAGATAATTAAAAATTCGAAAACTTTTGTATTGATCATTTTTCTACATAACTCCAAAATTATCGATCAAAACTGTTTTTTTTTTAAAGTTGTCACCATGTACAAAACCCCCCATTATGGAAGCCTGATTGTTTTTTAGCACAGAAAAAATCGTGAACTTATAGCGCCATTTTGAAGCTAAAACTCAATATAAAATATTTTAAAAAAAATTTAACACAATCTTGAAATAAAAAACTACATATAAAAAGTTTAATCAAAAACACTAATTCATTTTTTTGCGTATGGCAATGTTCATTGTTTTTTGCATATATATGGCGTCAACCAATTAGGCTATCAATATTTGGAGTTTTGCCATGTATCATAAAAAAATATTTTTCAGCAGATAAAAAACGAAAAAAACGAAAACAATAAAAAGCTAGAACATTATATTTCGTTAAAAAATAGTACATTATGATGCTAGGACGTAAAGCTAAAGATTTTGGACGGATGTGGAGTTTGCAAATCGAGGCGCTAGCCGAGATTTGCACCCACATTAAGTCCAAAATAGCTTACGTCCGTGCATCATATACTATTTTTTATTCGCCGCAAGCAAAATATCTTAAGAAAAGTTGTTTATTCTAAATTAAAATTATAAATTTTCATAAATTTTAAAATAAAAATATGTGGAACAAGTAACCTTTGAAAAAATATTTATTATTTTTTCCAAATTCTATGACAACAAATGATAACAACTATTTTAATTGGATAATGAAATTTTGAATTTGCGGGTTGCTTTGATAAAAAAATTTATTTTTCATAGAATTTAAACAAATACAAATGCTTTTTACTTTTTTGGACGTAGCTATGACGACAAAATAAATAGTTGAAAAGTGATACTTTAAAGCCGCAAATCACAGTAATAAAGTAACACTTTAATATATAGGCGAATAAAAACATTAATTAAGATTGAAGTAGGTCAGTTTTAATAATTATATATTACATAAAAATATAAATACAATAATTTGTTTAAATTTAAAAATCAAACGAGTAGTGGTAATTAGACTATTTATTCTTGCATGAAATGTTATTAACGAAATATACTAATTACTTAAACCATAAAGCTCATTCAAATGAAATATTTGCTTAATTAAATTATAATTACAGAATTGTAATAGAGCATATAATTTTAGATAGCAATAAACTATTAGTTTTTCGATGAAAAAAGGTAGATTCGAATTAAATATCGAATGAAAATGGAAAATTTCAATTTTTTTTATTAAGGCAATTACTTCGGTCTGATAGACCTAAGTATTACATTCATGAGCTCAAAGTGAAATTCTTACCCCCACTTTTTTTGGCCTTTCTCGACGTTTTAGGACCTACTGATTCTAAAAAAGCAAAAAAAAAATGTGTGCCTGCCTGCCGTCACAAACGACGAAATCTAGCAAACCGCTGGATGGACTTGAAAATTTTTTTTTCTAAAAATAGGTATACTCAATGGTAAGAGCCGAAAGGACGATATGTTCGATAACTGTACCGGAAGTGTGTCAAAAAAATCGTCAAGTGTATCAAAACAAGGAAATTTGCATATTTTTTGCTTAAACAACGTTCATTTTAAGTGATTACGAGTATAGGAACATTAAATTTGGAGAAATCTTGATGGTCGGGATTGCATTATAAGTTTGTCAAAAAAATGTTGTCAAGTGTGTCAAAAGAAAGATTTTTATTTATTTTTTTACCCAATTTTTTGGAAAAAAATAAAATTAATAATTTGTATAACATGAAAATATATTATTATTATAGAGAATTATGGCATTATCAGTTTGTCAAAAAAATAATGTCAAGCGTGTCAAAAAATGATTTAATTGATTTTTTTAGCCAATTTTTTGGGAAAAAAATGTAGCTGTTTTTATGACGTAAATGTAATTGAAAATGAAATTGGACATGGAAATTTTTTAATTTGTTATAGTTTTTTGGAATTTTGAAAAAAGTTTGTATTTTTGATTTTGTATTAATGTTTGCAATATTTTTAGAATATTGGAAAAAGTTTTAAATTTTGATTTTGTAAGAATTTTTGGAATATTTATGGAATTTTGAAAAATTTAAAATTTTTGATTTTATTATAATTTTTGGAATTTCGAAAAAAGTTTCAATTTTTAATTTTGTAATAATTTTTGGAATATTTTTAGAATGTTAAAAAAAGTTTGATTTTATGTTAATTTTTACAATATTTTTGGAATTTTGAAAGAAAGATGAATTTGTGATTTTGTAATATTTTCTCGAATCGCTAAATTGAAGGTTTTTGAATAGTTTGCTGAAAATGTAAATGAAAATAAAATTGGACATGGACATTTTTGAATTTGTTATAGTTTTTGAATATTTTTGGAATTTTGAAAAAGTTTCAATTTTTGATTCTGTAAGAATTTTTGGAATATTATTAGAATTTAGAAAAAGTTTATATATTTGATTTTATTCCAATTTTTGGAAAAATTTTAGAATTTTGGAAAAAACAATTTTAATTTTATATATATTTTTGGAATTTTGAAAAATGTTTCAATTTTTGGATTTTTAAGAATTTTTGGAATATTATTAGAATTTAGAAAAAGTTTTAATTTTTGATTTTATTCTAATTTTTGGAATATTTTTGGAATTTTGAAAAAAGTGTCAATTTTTGATTTTGTATAATTTTTGCAATATTTTCAGAATTTTTGAAAAATGTTTAATCTTTGATTTTGTAATAATTTTTGAAATATTTTTAGAATTTTGAAAAAAGTTTGATTTTATTTAATTTTTACAATGTTTTGGAATTTTGAAAGAAATATGAATTTGTGATTTTGTAATATTTTCTCGAAACGCTAAATGGAGAGGTTTTTGAGTAGTTTGCTGAGTGTATCATCTTTTCACTAAATTATGTTAATATATGATCTGTTATAATTTTCCGGCATCGTATTGATGTTTCGTGTTAGTTTTGTAATAAATTTCTAAACAGAGATTAAAAAAAATACTTGTACTTTGACAAAGAGTTATGTTTGATATACATCGCTGCCCAAAACTAAAAACCATGTCCTCATAAAAGTTTTTTGCCGAAAACTATATCAAAATCCTTAACCCAGACCGAAGTCTTGATATCTCAGAGCTGTGAGATTTCAGCCCCTCCATATTTTCCTGTTTACAATCGAAAATCTAAATATGCGACGACGCTTGACACTTAAATTATTGGAAAAACATCAAAATAAAGTAAAATGCAATTTCACATGTACATACATCTATCTACTTTAATATGTTATAAGCGTTTTCTGCCGGCGTAGATATGTGCGCAGGTGAATTAATATTAAAATATGTATTAAATGTAAACTTTTGGAGATATATACATCGGAACAGATGACTTTTTTGATTGTACTGAAATAATATTTCATTTCCAAAGCTTATTCGTCATTCAAAAAGCAAAACAACGAAAGCATCTCTGAGAGTCCCGAATTGCCTTGATAAACGACTTTAAGGAGATATAAAATCATCCACCCCAGCAGCTTTAATGCATTAAAATTATTTCGATACTATAACTTTTGATAATATTGGAATGTTGTCAAAAATATCTAGATGGACGAATGGTAAAAAAAGAATCGCCTCGGGAATATTTTTACCGACTTTTGGAATCGACCCCGGATGAAACAGCTTGTTAAAAGAACATAACACGTCGTAAAAAATAGTATTGTGTTAATGAGATATGAAATTACGTTTACTTCATTTAACAGTAAATTAAGATTAATCAAAAACTGTTTTAATTGATTAAAATAATTTATTATTTATAAGTATTAATTGAAGTAAAATAAAAAATTCTTAATTTAAAATGTCAAATTTAATAAGAGTGCATTTCTTTCGAAAATAATTAATATTTAATAAATTCAAACGGAACCCTGAATGTCGTCGCGTGGTATTAACTTAGTTGCTTTATAATTTATACTTCAATATTCTAAAAGAAACAATATTATGTAAAATATATTTTGTAGTGTAAAACAATTAGCTACTGGATAAAAACCTAGCGTTTTCGTTCTTGGTGGGATTCAGTTACACAACATGAGTCTAAATGTACGAACTACAGAATTCATAATTGTTTGACAAATTTAAAACATTTTTAGCAGAGTTTAAAACGCCTCCTTGTATCACTCACTTCACTCTCACTCCACATTCTAACAGTGCAAGTAACGTAAAATAATGGAATTCCAAAGGGGTGAAACAGGAGTGAAAATAAATAAATATCGTTCAATTACTCCTAAATCGAAATAAATTTTTTCTTTTGAATTCTCACAAAAATTTAATTATTTATTTTTTTTAAATTTAAAATTTTTTAAATTTTATTTTAAAAATTAAAAAAAAATATTTGGGATTTTTTGTATTAAATTTCTAGATATTACGATGCATGAATTCATAGGATGAAAGAATATTTCGTCAACATCTAAGTCAACATTCTAATCAACATCCTAAGTCACGAGTGTAAAGTCATTATTGATTGTTGTCAATTTGTTTATTTGTCTTTTTTTATTTGTCTTCATGTTTTATATGAAAATATAATCATCTCCAAAGAAGTGTAATAAAAAAAATTAAAATGTTACTCTTAGGAGTTAGAACGAAATAAAAAATAAAAAATTTTAACTGGTGAATACTCTGTTATACAAGTGAGCTCAACACACTAAAATAAGAATCCCAACTTTAAATTAATACAACCAATACCCTTTAACCATATATAGAAAATATTTCATTCAACCATATGATCATTGATATCAATTTGACCAATATTTACCCACATATGTAAATTAACCAATAATTTTGAAATTCAACGAATCTATATTAAGATTTAATCACGATTTACCTCACAAATATTTACCAAGTTATACAACATTGATTCACTTTGGGATTAAAAGAAAGTTTATTAAACAAATTAGAATTAAATGGAAAAATTTTATAATAAGACATTCAGAAATAAATCATTACTGAACTGTGGTAAGACTTTCCTCAGATATATATAGTCTTTATAGTTCTTATGTTTTATACAAACGATTTGCCAAGTCGATCATTATGAAATTCGTCAAATCAAATAATCTAGAATTTATTGTTGTATGCCTCCAACGAAGATACCTGAAAGGCCGATTATAACTCAATTATCTACTTTTAATCATACAAAATCATCATTAGGTATCGTTAACCACTTAAAGCTTATTTCTCAATGTCGGTTATCAATCGTGATCTGTATAATAACTAATAACTATAGTAACTAATAAATAATAACTAAGATTGTCAAAAAAAAGCTATGTACAGAGTATTACTGATATTTTGTTTTTTATTATTTGTATTATTTGATATTGATGCTGTCATGTCATGGACGGTTAGCTTTGTGAATATCAAAAATTTTATTGAAAGTTAAAACGTTTAACAAAATAAAAAACTAACATAAAGTATGTTATCAATATATATGGCTATACCTTGATAAGCTGAATATTTTTTGCCGTTGATGCTCCATATATGACCGTAGACTTTCTTCAAGTCTCCCTCACTTGTATTCATTTGATCAGTTCAATCTTTTTTCTGGTTAAGTTTCACTTAAAGATTTACCTGTTACCTGTATCGATTATTATTTTTTTGGATTAATCGATTATTATTATTTTAAATTTTGGTTAATATAAAACAAAATGTGCTTGTAATGTTTTTCCTCCTAAATTTGTATGTATAACTTGTAGAGAACGAAAAAAAATATCTAACTTATCTCAGTCATCGTGCTAAACTTTACAATTGAATGAAAGCAAACGAACCAAATCGTTCAGTTAAATGAATTGAAACTAACGAATAACGTAGATGTTCGCTTCACTTTTACATAGAGAACACGATTTTTTACTGTACCTTCACATCTCTTTCCAAATCTGCAAGAACTCGTACAAAATCCAACCCATTACTTTGCGGCCAGTGCGTCATATTTTAAACCCTTCCACCCATCCTCTCAAAAATATACACCTAGGATCATTAAGCCATATGTTAAATTTTTTGTTAAAAAATTTACTATTAGCCCCTGGGCCCCACGCTGATTTCATATGATGATTACCACATATTTTATACTTCGTGAGGCGCCTGTCTTTGACAAGTCCGAAAATTTTTGTTTTTCCATTTTTCTCGATCCTGCCGCTTTTTCATTCGGCAAGCTCCAAAAAATACAGATTGCCCGGGATCTTGTAAATTTTTTTTTTAACTATAGGGGTTGGAAATTTGATTTAGAACACTAGGGTAGCCTTGTCCGACAAAAATTTGTCTGCTATTGTCTAGTCCGACAACCCAAACATACCAAAATGTCAGTTGTCGGACTCGACAACAGCAGACATATTTTGGTCGGACAAGCTTACCCTCGTGTTCTAAAACAAACCCCCACAGTAGAAAAAAAATTGGGTAGCAAATTTACAAGATCGCGGGCAATCGGCGTTTTTTGGATCTTGCCGAACGAAAAAACGGCCGATTTGAGGAAAATCGCAGAACAAAAGTTTTTGGGCTCGTCAAGGACAGGCGCTTCACGAAGTATAAAATATGTGGTAATCATTACATGATATCGGCGTGGGCCTAGGGACGACTATACATATATTATTTATCTGTATGAAGTCTTTAAAATTTGTTTGTCAGAGACTAAAGCGCTCAGCAAGGGGTTCGTAGGAAGTGTGGTTGACTACAAATCTATGGAAGTTAAAACAAAGAATTTAGAAATTATTCAGATTACCACTCTTTAACTCGATGAGGTCGTTGAGGTTTGTTGAGGAAATATTGGTATAACGATGCTTTTCATAAAGTCATTCTACAACCGCAAAGGTAGGAATTGTCCTTCAGACGTATTTCTAACGGGGTTTACGATCCCGCTGATCTCAATTGGGTGGAAATTTTTTACTGCTGCGTCGTGAGTGGTGAAATGACAAGACCCAGCTCTTGTTGACCCCTGATAGCTTACTATCTAGGTCACCACCATGGTTTTTTCACCACGTTCACGTGTTGGGTTTGAGTTTGAGCTGGGCTCACATTTCACTTCTTGGTTTTTTTATGATTCTCAGGACGAATGTAGTCAGCCAGACTTCCTCCTTTCGTCCTGTCCTGTAAAGGCCAATATATTCTGTGTCAGTATAATAATGACAGTATGTATAGATTTTGACAAACGTTTCAACCCACTTGTTTCTAAAAACACAATTATTTTAAATATTTCGGGAAGCCTTAATTAATTTTTTCTCATTTTCCATTCATTTTTGCACTAATTTGATACAAACAAAATTATGCTGACGATTTCCTTTTTGGTTCGTGCCATGGGAACTTTTTTAATTCATTTGGACGATTGAAGATTGAGTTTGTGTTGAGAAGTTGGCTTAATTCATTTTTCGTGTCTCAGTCAGCCGATTGATTTTGATTTTGAGTTGTCGGAATGGAATTAGAATCCTGTTCAGGTTGGAAAGTGATTAAAACAAAAAGATTACTCTTTAGTGAAAGTGGTAAAACCAATTTAATTTAAGAATTACAAACTAATTACAAAGTGATTGAAATAACAGGAAAAGAAAAAAGTTTG
Source organism: Diogma glabrata (assembly GCA_963693315.1). Taxonomy (NCBI): domain Eukaryota; kingdom Metazoa; phylum Arthropoda; class Insecta; order Diptera; family Cylindrotomidae; genus Diogma; species Diogma glabrata. The sequence continues at coordinate 253,418,410 of OY856188.1, read as the reverse complement.
ATTCTGTTATTGATTACACGGTAAAAAAAAAGTTATACGTGTCCCGGCGTTTCGCTGGGTCGCGTCTAGGAATCGAGATATATCGATTTGAAGTTAGTAAGTATCATATAGGAGAAATTGTCACGTTTCGGGGTCTTTTTTGACATAACTCGAGAACGACTAGTCCGATTTTGCTGAAACAAATTTAGAAATTAGGAATTACAATTCCTTTAATCTACTGATATACTATACTGAAAAAGTAACGAAAAAATAAAAAAATTAAAATTAAATAAATAAGAAATACAAAAAAAATAAAATAAATAAATAAATGAAATAAAAATAATAAAGTAAAATAAAAAAATAATAAAAATAATAAAATAAAAATATAATAAAAATATAAAAAATAAAATGAAAAGATTTAATAAATAAATAAAAAATAAATAAAATAAAATAATAAATAAAAAATAAATAAATAAACAAATAAATAATAAATAAATAATGTATAAATAATAAAAAAATAATAAATAAATAATAATAAATAATAAATAAACAACAAAAAATAATAATAAATCATAAATAATAAATAATAATAACAAATAATCAATAATGAATAGTACTAATAAATAATAATAGTAATAAATAATAATAATAATAAATAATAATAATAATAAATAATAATAATAATAAACAATAATAATAATAATAATAATAATAATAATAATAATAATAATAATAATAATAATAATAATAATAATAATTCTTAATTTTTCTAAATTTGTTTCAGTAAAATCGGACTACCTAGTCGTTCTCGAGTTATGTCCCCAAAACGTGACTATTTCCGCTATATGATACATACTAACTTCAAATCGATATATCTTGATTCCTAGACGTGATCCGGCGAAACGCCGGGACAAGTATAACTTTTTTTTACCGATATAACTTTTCCTGGTAGTCAGAACCCCAGCGGATCACTGACCCCTACCATTTATTGCACAGTGTTATTTTAAGTATTGGGTAGATAAGCATTGTTGAGAACTGTTAAAGTGGCATATATCTTATAGAAGGTGAGTTTTGGATCTGGAGCTCACAATAAGAAAAAACTTATGGATAAATTAATAAATTAATTTAACTTTCTTTTGGTAATAGGGACCGTGCATTGCTATTTGATTCGACCGTCGCGCTTTAAGTGTTAGAGTCTGTAAGTATTGGTTCTTTTTTTCAACCAATTACACGTTAAACAAATTTTATGATCTAGTATTCCTTTCAAATTATTCGATTATTTTGTTGTTTGTGAAAATATTAAAATGAAAATAAAGTAAATTAGGCACTAATTATGCGACATTTTATACAATATACATAAATATTTATTAAAGTTTACGCAACAGGAACGGAGATTTTTAATATTATTAAAGAAAAAGTACGATTTGATTTAATATATGTAAAACGACAAACGTCAAACTAATTTCAAATAGAACCAAAAGTTTGTATACTCAACACTTGGCGCGTAACAATCAGATACGCACGATCCCTATAGGGTTGAACTTTTTTTAGTGCGTAATCATTACTGAAAATATATTTTTAACGTAAATCAAAAGAGAGATGTGGCACGGCGGCCATGGTATTAGAGGTACGCGCTGTTGGTTTAAAATTTGTTTACAAAAATTTGCTTGTTAAGAGGTTGGTCCACACCCGCTGAAACTAGCGCAGGCTGAAGATAAGGTTTGCGCGCATGACCAACTGGTGGACCTTCAGGGACCAGCAAACCTTCTAAAATCAACAGGATGAGTGTCGTAAATGGGCTAATTAATTATGTACACTGAAAAAATAATTTGGTATATTCTACAAAACGGATTCAACCAAATTTTTTTTGTACCATCAAATAAGATTTAGTACAATCGACTGTACGTATTTAACGTTTTATAATGCTTTTTCAAACGTTCAAATCGTATGGTCAATTGTACTAAATTTTAATTGACGCTACAAAATTAATTTGATTGAATCAGTTTTGAAGAATATACCAAATTATTTAATTTTATTCAATTATTTCATTTCAATCTCAAACAACATTTCAACGAGATTAGATCAGTACAACCTTCGAGACACAATGCTTCTAACATTTTTATTTTTATTTTTTATTTTTTTCAGGCCTTAAGAAGTTGCACACATGTTTTTCTCCGTACAGACGCGAAGATAACCAGTTACCATATGAAAGTCCTTTCAGGTTTTAAACTGTTCACACAAAAATTTTATTATTGACATAAGAGGAAAACATTTCAATGTCTCAATTGCAAAATTAAAACCTTACTACTTTGAAACAAGCAGCACCGTAGACTCACGTAATAATCAATAGATAAAAATTTCAGAAATACTCCTGAATCCAGTACAAATACAAACCAAAATCAAGCAGAGGTAACAGAAACAACTCTACTAAATCTTAAAAAGCAAATGCACTTCGAGCCCACAACGTAAAATTCAAATTCCATACCATTTAAGAGATTAAATAAAAAAAAATTACGCTACTGCATAGAAATTCGTCTATAATGCTTACGTTCATTCATTTCTCTAGAATAAACAAGTGAAAATAATTATATAAACCGAAATTCAAAACAAATAAAAGTATGTATATAGTAAATTAAGTTTAATGAAATAAACAAATAATTTTTTTTTAATGTTAGGATATAAAGATGTTTCGTGAAATTGTTAAAAATTTCACTAGTGAGGGAGTGTTGTGGATGTATGTAAAAACAAAAAGGTGTTTTATTGTTGATTAAATTAAGAATTTCGTAAAAGCTAATTTTTAGAGTGAATTAGTATAAATTAAGCAATAATTAATAAAGTTAATATCAACCATTATAATGTATATTATGTAGAATTATATATGTGAAATAAAAAATATTAAACAAAGACATTGGGTTTACGTCTCCAGGTATTTATATTCGTTGTGGCAGAATCGTCAAGAGGTAAATAGCCACAGGGAAATAGTCACGAAACTCGGATTGAAGCCGTGTGAAGCGGTCTGTCTCTCTCACAGAACGACTGAATTTCAAAATTAATTCAATGAATCTATAGATGAAAGAATAACGATCAGCTGGAACAAGTGGTCAGCAACACTGAAAGCTTCCAAGAATTCTAGGTAATCTTTTACAAAGCTGATTTGTAATCCTTTATAAATGTTATGGGTGTCCAATATATCAAAATAAGATACAAATATAAATAAAATAAAAAACAGTATTGTTTTATCAAATATTCAGGAACAAAACTAAAATTGGGTTACAAATAAGTCAAATTATAAAGCTTACATATAGAATTTATGGAAGCTAATTTCTTTGCGTAGCCGATACCATGGCATCACCAAGGAATACTCAATAACCAAGATAGAGGGTGCTACCATTGACATCCATCCGGCAGCACCAATCAGATATCATCTTGGTTAGTGACACCTCACTGGTATTGCCAGGGTATGTGCTATCTCACGTTAAATCGTATGATAATAGCAGGGACTGGAGTACGTGCGGTTGTCACACACGTAAATCAAAATTAACACAAACTTAACAAATCAACAAAAACTGATCACTCGATGCGTATATTACTACAGAAAGACACAAATTTATCTTTTTAATAAAATGTCGATAATAATATTTATGACTTCGTTACATATTGTAGTAAAACCAAAATAAACGTTAAAATACACCCAACTCTTTTTTTAAAGGGTAGATGCGTTCCTAAGAAATACGTTTAAAAAAAATCGTTTAAAAAATACATGAGACGTATGGTAAATTTGGGGATACGTTCCACGACATTAAAAAATCGTGTAACTTCAAAAATCTCACACAAAAATCCGTGCAAAAAAAAATAAAAATAAACACTATATTACATATACATAAAACAAAATCAAGGAAACATTCGGCTGGAACAAAACAGATTGTAGTGACTGAATTTTTTCTTTTAGTGCAATCGTTCCCGAAGTATCTTCAAAGGTTTCCCTTTTGATAGTTATGGTTTTTATACTGACGAATGACGATGTAAAGGTTTCTGCTCAAAACTTTACTGAAAAGGAAAGGAATCACAAAGTTACTTTAGTTTAATTTATCACAAATTCTGAATTTCTGAAACTGTTCAATTTGACATCAATAAATTCGTTCGTTCCCTTTTCAATTATGAAATCCTAACAAAAATATTTGTTTTCGAAGGGCAAAATTGGCCAAACGTAGATTATTTAATATTTGGATTTATAATAAAAATCCTATAAATCGATTAAAATAGCTAAAGGCCAACAGAATATCAGAAATTTAGAAAGGGAAAGCGGAAACCCCAGTGATTATGTGTTACAGACCTGTTAAATCTTAAATTCTGGTACCAAATCTTCTACCCTTCCTATTATTGATGTTGGTTTAATTGATACTGACGCAGCAAGAAAAACGACATTCGTGGAACGCTTTGATTTGAACTCGACTGTTTTGAAAACTCCTGAAAAAAGCAAGTTTTCAGAATTTAATATGACAGAACCTCATTTCAAACCCAAAATTGTGGAAACACTATTAAAGAAGTCAAATATCAACAAAGCCTCCCGTCTGGGCAACATTTCCCCCATTATTCTAAAATTAAGAACTTGTATCCAGTCTTACCAAAATTTTCTACAAATCCTATAAATCAGGTATTTTTCGTTCGTGCTGGAAGTTGAACAATGTCCAAAAAAGAAATCAAATGTGATATTTCAAATTATAGACTAAAAGCTTTTCTCTCAGTTCAGTCTAAGATATATGAGGATTATAATAATACACACATATCAAAATTTTTAAAAGACATCTGTTTGATATTGCCAATACAAAATTAACAACCGATCTATTGAACTATGTAGCCCATCTTTGGAATAGCATATCTGAAAAAGGTGGTAAAACGTACTTTTCGTATTACACATCTCAAAAGCATTTCATTGAACCATGTGTGCCAATCTAAACAATAAGCTCGTGGCATATTAATATCACACTGCAGTCGTGCATTCTGATTCATAGCTTTCACCAACCGACCTATACTGATATTTCTTTCAGTATCTATAGATGGCTTTTCTTCTTCTTTTTTCTCTATTTTTAATTAATATCAACGAACTGTTGACAATCACCAGTAACCCAATAAATAATTTTGCAGATGATAGTACACTGCACAAGTCATTCTTTCCTATGATCATTAAAATTGGCCAAATTTTTGTCACGCTGATTAACAAATTTTTCTAGGTTTTCGTTTACATTGGCGCGAGTCTCCATGAATTATCTTCATAAAGGATAAAATGCACGAACGAATAAATCCGGACCGGGTCGGGGATAAATGTAAACGAGGAGTTAGAAAAAATTCCCGATCAACGTATCAAAAATTTGGTCTATTTTAATTACGGTTGTACCAATCAGAAATCTTGCCGCTTACCGATTTGGCTATCTTTATCGGCCGATACCGATTAATTGCCTGCCGATTATTTGATGGAAATTAGTTAAACAAATCTGCGCAAAGCATTTCTGAATTAGACTATTAGTTAGAACGCAAGACGTTTCTTCACAAGTCGGTACAATCCAGCTAAATCGGGACGCTTTGCAATCATAGTTTAAAATGTTATGCGAACGTCGCTATTATTTATTTATTTTTAGTATTAGCTCCGAAAAATGATTACTTTTAGAACTGTTTAGAGTCCGCAAAATTGTATTTTAGCGGCCTAGTACTTAAAGTCGTTATGCCAACACTTTAGCGGATTCAAAATTTGTTTTCGTTTTGTATTATAATTATTTTCAAATTATAATCACAATTGCTTTGATAAGTTTTGTTCAAAAATCAAATTTTTAGGTACGCAAGAATACAAATTAAGCAATAAATTAGAAAAAAAAAATCTTAAGAGCTAATACAAAAAAACGTTGTATGAAACACGTACGCAAATGGCTTTAGCAGACTCATCTTCATATTACAGACTATTTAGGCTAGCGCTTCGTCCGGAAACATTACGATTCGTCCGCTAAAACTATATTTTGCGTACTTGTTACATAAACTACTATTATCGTTCGGCAATATTTTAAATAAAAAAATTCTGTAACTGTTGAAAGCGGTGTTTTGCATTTTTCTGGCAACTATATTCTTTTCGTTGTTAAAACAATCTGCCGCTCTCAATTTATTTTTTGCCCAATATCTAGGTTGACTGTAGCACAATTGGTGAATTTATGTATCTAGACACGAATTTGTTGTCATTATTTCAAGCATAGTTACTCTGGTATGGCAATAATAAAAACTTACATATTTATAAGACAGAAGCCATGGATGGCAAACTTCGAGAATCACACTGCCATTGTGAACCGTACGAGAAACTTTGCACCGAACATTTTAACACAAACCGAGATTTTATAATCCGAAAAACCATTTACAGAGGCAGGAAGTTTGGCAAAATTTAAAAAACTTCTACTTCATTTAAAAACAGCAATATTTTAAATTAATTTGTATCAAAAAAATGCAGACATACATAAACAGATTTCTCATATTTTTAAGCAACCCCTAATCTTATACTTATTTAAAAAGGTTTTCAAGTATGGCTGACTATGGTGTTTCATTATTTATAATTTGTGGTGTTTAAAATGCAAACAATTAAAAACGCATGTGTTGATAATCGGCCAATTAATCTGACAAAAAAACCGATATCGATTAATCAGCAAAATTGCCGACTACCGATTATCTTCCGATTAATCGGTGCAACCCTAATTGTAATTCTGCCAAAACACAGCCATTGATTTTTTCAGATCGAACAACAAGTTTTCAAACGATATTTCAATTAGTATTATATGTGACTAAGAAATAAACGAATGTGAAAGCATTCAGTTATTGGGTGTTTCAATTTCTAACGACTTACTCTGGAACGATCATTTAATTACGATGGCACAGGCAGAGGAATCTCAGGGCTCATCAATAGATATCAAAAATTCACACCACATCAATTACTCCATGGCTCTACAAACCATAGAGTTTGCGTGTCAGGACAAGTTCCATCTCGTGCAATCTCCATTATTTTTTATTTATTATTTCTTAATCTATCTTTCTACCCCCATTTGTAACTCCTATATTTGCCCCCATATAGAGCATTGTGGTTTTGGACCCTACTCAAAACTAGCTATACGAATTGTGGAAGATTAAAATTTAACATCAAATCTTGATTACCTACAACGCCATCGCACTGTTGCTGAACTTGTTGTTTTTAATAAATGTCGTCACCAGCAGTGCTCGGATGCAATCGAATTAATATTACCTTTATCATATTCGTTTCCCCTATGCAAAAAATCAGGTTGTTGAGATCAGTCACTGTTATAGTGACAGAATGCATAGACGTTTCTTTGTCCTTTCACGCCTTTAAAGGTTTAGAAAAAACGTTTATCAACACCTCAGAACGCATGCTGTTGTGCGACCAAGCCTTAAAAAGAATTTATGTGTTTTTGCGACACATATTATAATTCCTATTACCAACACTTTTTATTAAAAAACAGTCACATCTCTGGCCAAAGATCGACCGTTTATCTTATCTAAAAACAGTCACCCACACATCTCTGGCCGTCTTCTGATAATTGACCATCTTCTGATTACACTATCAACAATAGTTTAAACAACATTTTTTGGTATTCGTACAAGAACAAAATAATCGTGCAAAACGTATATTTTGTGAACCGTGTTAATTCAAAATCGTTTAAAAAAAGACCGTTTAAAAAAAGAGTTGGGTGTATTACAATTTCACTCTTGATCGTTTCAATTTTAAAGTAGAAATACTTTATGTAATGAAATCGTTTACCATTTACATAAATCTGCAAACACTTTCTTTAACCAAAAACATTATTTTTGCTCTATGTTTATAAAAATTACAAAATAAACTATTACAGTAACCACATAATACAGGTCACAACTTGCATGTACAATACAAGTCAGGAAATAAAATCTGTTTTGTTAACAATAATTTTAATTACGTTTTTGTTGCAAAAAAAAATTATCTATTAATCTTTAAGAACACAGCTGATCTTCGTTTATAAATAAAAATAAATATTTATAAGATTTTTTTTAATTACAATTAAATGAATAAATTACTTTTCCATCGTAAATAATCTGTCATTTCGATCATCAAATTTGTTTGTTTTTCCATTCATTAAATATTTGATGAACTAACTTAGTGTCCTTGTGAAGGTTAGATTTGCTTTAAATGTAATTGGTTCAAGTTCAAGAGAGAGAGAGAGAGAAAAAAAAATGTTAACAATTAAAACAAGGTAGGTAGCAAAATCTTCGTTACAAAACTGGGTGGGATGAAATTATTTTTCATCACCAAGCTATTCATCGGACGCATGGATGCAAGTGGTTGAACAAGCAAATGGGTGCAAGTGGTTGAACTCTATTCAGTTAAGGCGGCATTCTCGAAAATGCCACTACCTGGATTATTAACACTTCAATTTTAGTTTTGTTTCAGAAATATATTTTTCTCCGATAGACAGCAAATATAAATTTTGCAGACTTATTTCAGTCAGCAAAGTGGCACTTTTCCTACCTAGGCAGCAAAGCAAGTACTTTGCTGCCTAGGCAGCAAAATAATTAGACTTCATATAAATAAACAGATATTGCGATTAAAAAAAAAATTTTTTTAATCGATTTTTTTTTTCATTTTTAAAATTTTGCTTTATTTTTAAAATAATAATTATTAAATTACATATCATTGTAATTAATCGGAGAAAAAATTATATGTTCAACTCGGCAGCAAGGTAGATTGACTGCCTTGGCTGAATTCCTAGCCTCGCTCGCTCGGCTATGAACTATCAGCCGCGGCAGTCAATCTACTACTTTACTGCCTAATTAAACAAATAACTATTCCTCCATGCTATGAAAATAAAATATGAAATATTGACCTATAATCATTCTTTAAAAAATTACAGAAAACAACAAAAAAACACCAAGCAAGTAAAGTGTTAATATTGTTGATATAACAAATTTGAATAGATATTTAGTAATTTCACAATCAGCCATGGTTCCTCGAGCCGGTTTTAGTGAAAGTGAAAACTTATGAAAATCTAGAGTAAACAGCGCGTTACATACCTGATTTAAAATGCTCTTTTAGGGATGGCCTTATTTTTATATACCCGATACCTGATCTGGGTTTTTGTATTTGACCGCAATTTGGGCCATCTGGCCTGAATACTGAATACCACATTAGGGTTTTCCCTATTTAATTGTATCCGTGCTGGATTGTTTTTCATATTTGAGCTTTAACTGTTTGTAAAACATAATAACTGTTTGGCAAAAAGAATACAAGGCCTTATACATAAAAGAAAAGTGATTTTAAGTTGTGATTAATTAATTAAATATAAAAATAAAAATGACTGAAATCAATATTATTTCCCAATAAATTTTTAATTATATTAATTTTATGATCACATTAATTTTATTATTATGTTATTTAATTTTTTATGTACATTAATTAAAAGTAAAAATTTAAAACAGCGAAAACGTTTTGTACTCGTTTCTGAAGAAGTATTTATATAAGTGAAATGTAAAGGGCAGTTTTTAAAACCCGCTCCGTACTGTTATTGGTGCAGATTTTTTAGTCAAATACAATTTGCTGGTTGATCTGGTTGAACTTGAACACACCGACGTTAAAACACTATAGTATATTAACCAGTATCTGTCGCTTACATCTTCACCAAAATACGACGCACAAGTCAACCACAGTGTGGTACATCACATTCTGAATACAGTTCAACTTTCATTCTGAAAACCACGAAGGCGAAATTTCAACACGTGCTTGATCTTAGCATATGTACACCTTCTGCTTTACCTGTATCATCACTGTTACAACTTGTTCGAAAAAAATGATGACTGGAGACCGTGAAGAAACTATCGTCGTCAGCACGCAGGCACATTGGCAGGCAGGCAACGCACCCCACATATCCAGGATTTTGCCATGCACCTTCGTGGAACAAATTTATTTTTCAAACGCTTTATAAACGAGGTCCTAAGGGGCTTAGATTTTATCTACCTCTATATAGGCAGGTGGCAAGTTCTTCAACCAAAAAACACCAAGATCACTTCAAGCTCCTTTTTAAACGCTTATGCTACTATGATCTTGAAACGTCCAAATGTATTGTCCGTGTCAACACGTTGACCTTCCTGGGTCATGAAATTTCAAAAGATGATATTCTCCATCAAAGGAACGTGTAGAAGCCATCACCTCTTTACCCTCACTCACATCAATAAAGAAGATTCAGCAAGTTCTCCAAATGATATATTACTATCACCAATTTATTCGAACTTCTGGCCGTATACACAGCAATATGGAGATTCAAAGACCCTGACAATGGCCATAACAGCAAAGACGGATAAATCTCCACGCCAAACTCGACATTGAGAATTCGTTGCATATATATACTACGGACATATGTCATATCAAAGGGAAATCACAGTTGGTTACAGATCTTGTGCCTGAATAACTGAATAACCAAGTCATCGGAACGATAACCTCCCGAGCAGAAATTGGTCAGGGCTCAAGTAAGGCCCTGATCAGGTCTGCCCTAGTCCGGATCAGGCATTGGTAGGGCAGCCTGATTGGGCCCTGATCATGAGCGTAACGCTTTTGCCCCATCAGGTCCTGATTGGGATTACCGGATCAGACCCTGATTGGGATAACCGGTTTAGGCCCTGATCGGGATAGCCGGACCAGACCCTGATATATATTTATATATTATATACATAAATTAATCAAATTAAAATAAAAAATTACAATGGAGAAAATTAAAACAAACATACCACCTTAATCACCATTATTATAGTCTTTCAGCCGAGAAGCGATAACTAAAACATACATGAAACGATTTTAACTATATATTTTTAAAAAGGACAATGCTCTAGTGAATTTTAACAAATTGAAATTTCAGCTAGGGGTCCAATACGAAAAACCTGATCAGGGCCGGATGTATTCAAATAAGGTTAACCCTAAAAGTGTATTCTAAATCAGGCCCGGAACAGGTCCACATCAGAGTGCCCTAATAGGGATTGCCCTTGTAGATCTGACCAGGCCCTGATCACGCCCTGACTGTATTCAGGTTTTCCCTAAGTAATTTCTGCTCGGGCTATGATGGTGTTGATGTAAAGCGGTCAGCTGAGTTACAAAAACAGGATGAGAACCTGAAATCAGTTCTAAAGCGAGTGCCGGGAGCAAACTCTAAAACTGTGCTGTGGTGTGAGACCTCAACGGGAAGAAACAGTCCATATCTTCAGTTGAGATTAAACTTGAAGTTTTTTTCATTTTACATAACATATAACATCCAGGGAACTATGTCATTGCGAAAAATAATATTTTCAAAGTACTTCTGGCCTAAAATCTCTATACGGTCCAAATCTTACATATATTGCTAAAAATCAAAAATGCACAAACACACCAAGTCATCGAAAGGCACTTTTGATACTCCAGAATGCAGATTTGAGCACATTCACATGGATCTAGTCAAATGGTTTTGTACACATTTTGAAAATCGTCGGCCAGAAGCACACCCTATAAAAGACGGCTATGATCGTGACAGCAACTAAAACATTTGTAGCACAGAACATCAAACTTCAGCTGTCCTCTCAAAATCACAAACTTTTGAGGGAGTTTATACCACCAGTTATCATCCAGCTAGCAATGGTATGGCAAAACGACTGTATCGTCACCTGAAGACCTGTCTGAAAGCTAGAGGTGGAACCGGCAAACTAGAGTGATGAGCTGCCGATTATACTTTTAGAGATAAGTACATCATCAAATGAAGATATGAATTGTTCACCGGCAGTACTAGTTTACAGTCAAGCACTTAAAGTTACTGGTGAATTTTTTGGACAAAAACTAAACGCAACAGATACAAATCGATTAACAACTTCTCCACGTCAATCGCGAAACCAAAAGGTATACATAAAAAACGATTTATAGGCGTGCAAACTCGTATTTATTAGACTTGATCGGTTAGGACCTGCACTCCAACAACCATATGATGGACCATGCAAGGTTATTGGAACAAATTCGAGCATATCGGTTGACCGATTAAAACTTGCTTATGTTGTTGAAGCTCATCACGATAGTAAAGCATAGTAGGTGAACGATAGCACGTAAATAGTAGGTAAACGATAGTACCTCCGCAAGGTACATTTCCAACTATAACAGATAGAAAAGAAAACAAGCATAATTACTTCGATTTTGAAAAAATTCATGAAACAAATGTAAAATTCTTACCCCCACTTTTTTGGCATTCCTCGACGTTTTAGGACCTACTGATTCTAAAACAGCAAAAAAAAATGTATGTCTGTTTGCCGGCCGGCCGTCACAACCGACGAAATCTAGAAAACCGCTGGACGGATTTCAAAAATTTTTCTTTCTAGAAATAGGTATACTCAATGGAAAGAGCTGTATTCAATAGGAAGAGCTGTTCGATAACTGTACCGGAAGTGTGTCGAAAAAATCGTCAAGTGTGTCAAAACAAGAAAATTTGCATATTTTTTGCTTAAAAACCGTTCATTTTAAGTGATTACGAATAGAAACATTGAATTTAAAGAAATTTGGATGGTCGGGATTGGTATGTGAGACCAAAAACTAGATTAGTGCATTATAAGTTTGTCAAGAAAATGTTGTCAAGTGTGTCAAGAGAAAGATTTTTATTTATTTTTTAAACCCAATTTTTTGGAAAAAATAAAATTAATTATTTGAATGACATGAAATTTTATTATTATTATTGAGAATTATGGCATTACAAGTTTGTCAAAAAAATAATGTCAAGTGTGTCAAAAGAAAGATTTTGATTTATTTTTTTACCCAACTTTTTGGAAAAAATAAAATTAATTATTTGTATGACATGAAATTTTATTAACATTATGTATATAGCACTTGTTACTTTACGCAGAATAACTTAAAATTTAATTGATAAAAAAACACAAGGTTTATTTTTAGATACTCTATATATATTTCGGTTTGTTAGACAATCTTCAGGAGTATGAAACTCCTGAAGATGGTCTAACAATCCGAAATATATATAGAGTATCTAAAAATAAACCTTGTGTTTTTTTATCAATTAACTTTTAAGCTATTCTGAGAATTATGGCATTATAAGTTTGTCAAAGAAATAATGTCAAGTGTGTCAAAAGAATGATTTTCATTTCTGTTTTTAGAAAATAATAAAATTATTTATTTGGATGAAATGAAATGTAATGCTCATGATATTATTATTATTGAGAATTTTATTGCATTATAAGGTTATCAAAAAAATATTGTCAAGTATGTCAAAAAAATGATTTCATTTATTTTTTTAGCCAATTTTTTGGAAAAAAAAATGTAGCTGTTTGTATGACGTAAATGTGACATGGAAATTTTTAAATTTGTTATAGTTTTTGAAATATTTTTGGAGTTTTGAAAAAAGTGTGTATTTTTGATTTTGTAAGAATTTTTGTAATATTTTTAGAATTTTGAAAAATTTTAAAATTTTGAGTTTATTATAATTTTTGGAATTTTCAAAAAAGTTTCAATTTTTGATATTGTTATAATTTTTGCAATATGTTTAGAATTTTGGAAAAACTTGGAATTTTTGAATTTTTAAGAATTTTTTTTAATATTATTAGAATTTAGAAAAAGTTTAAATATTTAATTTTATTCTAATTTTCGGAATATTTTTGGATTTTTGAAAAAATTTTAAATTTTTGATTTTGTAATAATTTTTGCAATATTTAGAATTTTGGGAAAAGTTTGAATTTTTGGAATATTATTAGAATTTAGAAAAAGTTTATATATTTGATTTTATTCAAATTTTTGGAATATTTTTGGAATTTTGAAAAAAGTTTCTATTTTTGATTTTGTTATAATTTTTGCAATATTTTCAGAATTTTTGAAAAAAGTTTAATGTTTGATTTTGTAATAGTTTTTGATTTTATTTAATTTTTACAATATTTTTGGAATTTTGAAAGAAATTTGAATTTGTGATTTTGTAATATTTTCTCGAAACGCTAAATGGAGAGGTTTTGAAGTAGTTTGCTGATTGTATTATCTTTTCACTAAATTATATTAATTTATGATCTGTTAAGATTTTCCGGCAACGTATTGATGTTTCGTGTTAGTTTTGTAATAAATTTCTAAACAGAGATAAAAAATACATGTGGGCCATTTTCACCAAACGCTTACATTTCAGATTAAAAATTTAAAAAAAAAAATTAATATTTCATTTAAAAATAATTACAGGTGCTAAGACCAAGGTTGGGACTATATGGAGAAGTAGATAGTCACACACTTTTTTGCATAATTTAGCATGTAGATGCTGTCGCAACTTGGGCTACATAGCAAATTGTCAAGTCCGTTACCATACACAAATCGTAAAAATTCTCACATTAAAAAAAATTTTAATTTTCAAAATCAACTTGCTTTAAGGTGATTTATATTCCCAAAGTTGAAAACAGGCAATGGATCAGTTTTGCTTTTTTTAAATTAAAATTGGAGGCAAAAATTACCCTAGAATTTTAAAATATTAAATTATTCTGAAGAACTTTTCTAAATAAAGCAAGTATATATTTATTTAAAGGATTTACTTTCATTTGGATTATATTTGTCTTTCTTGGTTGAAAGAGAATTGGCAATTTAAAAGATAAAAAAAAGTTAATTAATATATGAATACCCTTGAAAACTATGCGGTAACGGATTTGACATTTGGTGACGGATTTGACTAAAACCTTTACCAAATGTCAAAATCGTTACTAATGTATTTTAATAATATTTTTCAAGTCAATACTTACATGCTGTTATACCGAATTTCGAAAAAAAAACTGCGAGCTATTTTGAGTTTTCCTTATTTCAACCGCGTTTATGTACTTTTTCCTTTCTTTTTTGTGCCGTATCGTCAAAAATATTTTACAAGCTCAGTCGTTCTCAAACATCAGTTAAGAATTCTTTTAAAACAGTAAAGTGTAAAGTTAAATTTATTTGAATGGCGTTTCAAGAATTTTCAAGTGTAAAATAGTCCAATTACATTTTGATTTATTTGTAGAATTTGCATAATACATTCAGCTAAAAAAATCACTTCATATATAAGAATTGCATACCTTCATTACATCGGCATAAAATTGAATGAAGATAAACACCGTGGATGCCGAAAAATAGTTATGTCAAAAGCAACTTAACACATTTAAGATGGTACAATAGAGAAAACGTTCATTTAACGTTGTAACCAGGTTTTGACCATTACTTGCAATTTTAACTCGAAAATATGTATAACGACTTATATATAAATCAATTATGTTGCAGAATTTAAATTATTCTAAGTAAACATTTTTTTTCCAAATTGTTGTGACTTTTTTTGGGAAAACCTGAATAACTTGGTGCATCCTGCACCAAAATTCGTATTTTTTAACTTAAAAGAAAGAATATTGACTATTGACTGTACGCTTCAAGAAATTAAAATTATTTACAATCATTGTTTGTTCAGAATTTTTGGCGTTGAATATGGAAAATTTAAAAAAAAACATAAATTTTTGATTTTTTTCAACTTTTTTCGAGTGTAACTTCCAGAATCCTTGATGGATTTTTACAAAAAATAGCTCAAAATGTTTGTTAGTATTTTTACTATGCATTTGTATCATTAATATATTAAATTTGTTTGTTTTGTAAAATATGCGATCCAAAAACCGGAATAACCAGTTTGTTCAAAGAAAAAATTGGTTTTCCGCGAATATCTAAAAAACAAGAGCTAACCTAAAAAAATTAATATGATATCCGTGCTCAGCCGATCAAAATCTATAAGAAAAGTTGGGTCTTATTTAGGGAGATTTTTCTTGTAAACTAGTGATAATTTATTTGTCAGTTTGTTATATTCTGTCAATTCCGTTACCAACCACATGGTAACGGACTTGACTGGTAACGGACTTGACATTAACACTAAAACATTAAAAAAAAGCCAGATCTGCAAAAAATAATTATTAGCGAAAAATAGAATTACCTTTAAAACCTATCCAATAAATAATATCAAACTGAAAAAGTATAAAAAATACTACGTTAGTTTCAAAAATAATGGTAACAGACTTGACAAAGAATAAAAATACCAGCCTTGAAGAAATCCTATTCTTAACACTACTGCAATTCTTCTGGACCGAAGAATACAAAATGGCTAAAAAAGATGCTTGACTAGTTTAGCAATAATTCTGTATATGTGCCGTCTTCTGGTGATAAAAATTTGAACTATTTGTTGTCAAATTAATTACATGGTAACGGACTTGACAAAAAGTGGGAGACATCCTTTTTTTAGTAATATCATAAAATACAAAATCATTTAATTAATTTTTGACTAAAAATGTTCAATATATATAGAT
The DNA here is from genome assembly GCA_963693315.1 of Diogma glabrata. Classification (NCBI taxonomy): domain Eukaryota; kingdom Metazoa; phylum Arthropoda; class Insecta; order Diptera; family Cylindrotomidae; genus Diogma; species Diogma glabrata. Next base: position 253,402,075 of record OY856188.1, on the reverse strand, counting down.
TATATTTAAAATAAACAAAACTGTTTATTTTAAAAAGCTGAATTATTTAACAAAAACAAGAGTCAAATTTCATAAAACTTGAAGGGGACAAGCATTTTTCCAAACTTTTTCATTTAAAACCTTTTATTTTTTAAAACATTTTAATATTTTTCTTATTTTTTTAGGGTACAAATATTTAACACAGTCTCCTCTATGTAAAACAGTGCTTTAATTTAATTTTAAAGATTAATTTATGTTAAATATTTCTATCTTTACCTCTGGGACAGCAAATGTAAGCAAATTTTGAAAATGGCCCATGTACTTTAACAAAAAGTTATGTTTGATATACATCGCTGCCCAAAACTAAAAACAATGTCCTCAAAGTTTTATGCCGAAAACTATATAAAAATCCTTATCCAAAACCGAAGTCTTGATATCTCAGAGCTTGAGATTTCAGCCCCTCAATAGTTTTCTTTTCTTTTCGTTGAAAGGGAGTGTTGTAGCGGGCTTAAATTTAAAACAAGCCAAATTTGCAAAATCTACAAAAACACAGTGCACCAATGCAATAGAAATAAATTATTTTATACTTGGTTAATTGGTTTTTAATCGTTTATTAAGATACTCATTTTATTAATATATGTTAATCATTAATCATTATATTCATTATACGGTTCATAGTTCTTTAGTTAAAATAAAAAGCGAACTAATGTTTTAAATAGAATTATCTTACTTTTTTGCATACCCCGTATGTTATTCACTTTATAAGAAATAAACGAATTTTTATATATTATTTATTATTTATTACTATATACTACAGCTTTAATCTCTGTGGGATGATTAATATTAATTGGTTATTCTTACTGGGCCAGTACTGCAACCATGAATTTTCCGATCTATGTCATTGGGTTAAAACGCACTAGAGCTGAGGTGGCGAACCTATGGCATGCGTATGAAAAATTTGCCGGCACGTAAAAATTTGCTGGTAAAGCGTTTACGTACGCAGATACACGCGAGCGTATTTTGCCCTCAGAGAAAGAAAAACCTGGAGACAACAACCATATAATACGCCTATAATATTAAAAGTGAGACAATTATTTTTTGAGAGAATTTGGGCGCTTGAGCACGGAGTGAAAAAATTACATTAACAAAGGAGTTTTCCGCAGTTGTTCAGTTAGTTATTGAGGAATTTTCCTCAGGATTTAATCTTTACTCCGTATGGAAAAAAAGCTTATAGATTTGAAAAATTTTTTGGAAATTAAAAAAATCGATTATTGGGCACAATCAAAAATAATGCAGAAGAAAAGAGAAAATACTGAAATATCTGGCATAACATCCCCTAAACCTTTAACTCAGGGATCACTGGTCTGATTAGACCGTGATACGAGACTTGGCGAACCCGAGGTACCTGAGCTATAGTGGGCTCTAGCCTGCTATTGCAAACCGTAAACCTGTTGTCATGTCTAGCGGGAACGGGGACCTTGGCTTAGCCGCCCGGGTCGTGTGAAGGTGCTCCCTTATTAGCACCCCCAGGTGGGTACACACTAGAGAGGACTCTTGCAGGGTCAAACCACAAAAGGACCATCCTCTGGGCACCTGTCGCCCCCAGTTGTATATAGACTTCTAACAGGTATAGACGAAGGCCTGTTGGTGACCTTTATTGCGTCTAAACTCGTGGGAACAATATGGATAAATATTTTAGTAACCTTTCAAATTTTTTAAAAACTTTGTTTTCACCTGTTTATTATTTCTTACATCCTATCATGAAATATTGGCCTATGTCATATTTTATTATATGATAGGATTTATTGTTTAGTTACCCATTTTTCAAACAAATTATATTTTGATCAAATGACTATCACATTTGATAAAAAACTTTTTAAAATACACATCCAAAATATTTGTGGATTGAATGCTAACCGGGACGCCGTGCAACATCATCTCGAGCACGACCAGCCGCATATTCTTTTTCTTACAGAAACACAAGTTTCTGAAAACTATCCCTATGACGTTACACTAAATCCCAAATATAGGCTTGAATCAGCTTTTAAACTCCATCAAGGTGTATGTGCATACATTCATGAGAGTGTTGCATATAAACGCTTTCCAAATTATGAAGTACATGGTGATGGCTACAGTACAGTAGTATTAAAGGTTTGTCTACCTGAAATTTCTTTTTTCACAATAGCTCTATACCGGTCCTCAAACAAACATAATACCAATTTTTTTAATGACTTGACTAATGTTGTCGACGAAATTAGAGCACAATTTCAAGTTGTGAGGTTATCGTTACCGGTGACTTCAACGTCCACAACAAATCGTGGTTGGAATTTTCCAAAATGACCGACGACAACAGTGGAAGGCAGGCAGAAATATTTGCTGCATCGCACGACCTGACGCAGATTGTAAAAAGCCCGACTTTCACTCCTCGTAATGGCGGTGATAAAAGTTTTCTCTTAGACCTTTATCTCACATCTATGCAAGATATTACGAGTGTCGATGTCGATAAGGGTAGTATTGGAAATTCTGACCATTATCTAATCACATCAGTTATCAAAACTGATTTGCTACAAACTAGAGTTCCCAAATCCCGTAAAATATTTCACTTTTCAAAAATGGACACCAATGGTCTCCGAAGTTTTTTTCAAGGTTTCCCTTTTGATCGTCATTGTTTTTATACTGGCGATGTAAATGTTTCTGCTCAAAACTTTACTGAAACCATTCAATTCGGTATTAACAAATTCGTTCCCTTTTCAATAATGAAACCCCAACAAAAATATTTGTTTTCGAAAGCAGCCAAATTGGCTCTTAGAAACAAACGTAGATTATTTAATATTTGGATTCATAAAAAGAACTCTGTTAATCGATCCCAATATTTAAAGGCTAATAAAATATCAAACCAGATAATCGAAAACGAAAAAGCAGAGATTGACAGAGCGAAAGCGGCAAAACTTTCGAGTATGTCAATTTCTGCCAAAAGTTTTTACAGTGCCATTAATTCTTTAAATTGTGGTACTAAATCTTCTATCCCTCCTATCATTGATGGTGACTCAATCATTACTGACCCTGCAAGGAAAGCTACATTGTTCGCGGAACGCTTTGCTTCAAATTCAACAGTTTTAGAAACTCCTAAAGAAATACCCCAAATCCAGTCTTCAGGAGTTAATATGAAACAATTACATTTCAAACCCAAAATTATCGAAAAACTTTAAGGGGGTTAAACAACAACGAAGCTTCTGGTCTGGACAACATTCCTCCTGTTATTCTAAAAACATTTTCAAAAGAACTTGCACCAACCCTCACCAAAATATTTTATAAATCCTATAAATCTGGTATTTATCCATCCTGCTGGAAGTTGGCCAATGTCCAGCTTGTCCCAAAAAAAGGAACGAAATGTGATATTTCAAATTATAGACCAATAGCCTTACTCCCAGTCATGTCTAAAATATACGAGCACTATATTAATTCACACATATCCAAATTTTTGGAAGACAACCATTTGATATCTGACAGCCAATACGGTTTTAGAAACAAAAGATCAACAACCGATCTATTGAACTATGTGGCACATATTTGGAATAGCATACTCGAGAAAGGTGGTGAAACGTACGTGATCGCATTAGACATCTCAAAAGCATTTGATCGAATTTGGCATGCCAACTTGATCAACAAGGTCGTTGTGTACGGTTTTCATCCCGCAGTCGTGAAGTTGATTCAAAATTTTCTGTCTAACCGATACATCTCGGTGTCTATAGATGGCTTTTCTTCTGAGTCCAAATTAATTAACGCTGGTGTACCCCAAGGCCCAAGGGAGGCTTTATCTCCCACTTTATTTTTAATTTATATCAACGAACTGTTGCAAATCACCAGTAACCCAATAAATAGTTTTGTAGATGATAGTACACTGCACAAGTCATTCGTCCCCCTATCTTCAAAGGGTAAAATGCATGAACGAATAAATCCCGTCCGGAGAGACGCTGCCATAAATGTAAACGAGGACCTAAAAAAAGTCGCCGATTGGGGTGACAAAAATTTGGTCAATTTTAATTCCACCAAAACACAGCTATTGATTGTTTCCAGATCAAAGACCGAGTTTCCCAACGATATTTCAATTAATATGTGTGACGACCAAATACGCGAATGTGAAAGCATTCGTTTATTGGGAGTCACAATATCCAATGACTTACTCTGGAACGATCATATAATGGCCATGGCAAAGAGCGCGTCAAGAAAACTCGGCCTCCTCAATAGATGTAAAAAATATTTTACTTCGCATCAATTACTCCACATTTATAAGTCCTATATTCGTCCCTGTATGGAGTATTGTTGTCAAGTTTGGGGCGCTGCATCTGTTACTATCCTGGCTCTTTTGGAGTCTGTTCAAAAGCGAGCTATACGAATTGTTAGTGATCGAGATTTAAAATTAGGTCTTGATTCCCTGCAACATCGTCGCACTGTTGCTGATCTCGTTGTTTTTTATAAATATCGTCACCAGCAGTGCTCGGATGAAATCAGGTTCATAATGCCTCAGACATATGTTTTTCCCCGTTTTACTCGTCAATCGGTGTGTGCGGGCGGTCGAACTGTCGAGATTACTCACTGTCATAGTAATAGAATGCAAAGAGATTTCTTTGTGCGTACATCGTACACATGGAATGCTTTGCCCGAATCAATAGTCTCGAGTGCTTTCAATCCACAAAGATTTAAAAAAAGCGTCCACCTATACCTCAAGACGCATGTTGTTGTGGGACCTACGTCTTAAAAGGTATCAATGTGTTGTTGTGACACATTTTGTAATTCCTACTACACAACACTTCTTATTAAAAAAAAAAAAAACTGTTTAAATACACTAGCGACGGCTATATTCAAATTTTTCTTCCACATATGAGTACGAGTCATTATTTTTAGAAAATAATTTTATAAGACACAGTTTGAGGCGTGGTTTCTGTTAAAAGTGACAAATTTATTCAATAGCGTCTGGTTCATGACAATAAATATTTGTAATCCAAGATGTCACAAAAAATCACATTAATTAACTTAAATTTAATTTTTATATTTCAATTTAATCTTTAAGAATTTTATTGTTGATTTCGGATCGTGATGATCTATATCATCAAAAAACCATACCAACGAAAATCGTTACTTCGGAAAATATCAATAAATCGAAAAAAAAAATCATACTATCGAAAAATCAAACAACCGAAAATCATAACATCGAAAATCGTAAGTATACACACTCTCGAAATGTCATTGCATCGAATATTTTTTCGATGTACTGGAAATATCATATTATCGAAAAATCAGATTATCGAAATTCATAAATATCATATCACCGAAAATTCATTTCGCCGGAAAGGCATTACATCGAAACATCACAGAAAATCATATAATCGAAAATTCAATCCATAAAATCAAAAAATTATTTTATCGAAATTCGGTAAAAAGAATAAAAAATCATATTACCGAAACTCATTACATCGAATATTTTCGATCTTATGATATTTCGAAAATATCATTTTTTATTCTATTTTACGAATTTCGATTTTATGATTTAAATTTTCGATTATATGATTTTCGATGATATGATGTTTCAATCTAATGATTTTACCAATAGGTTGGCACGTCAGCAAGTTTATACAAACAGATCGTTTTTTTGGCGCGCATACGGAAAAAGGTTCGCTAATACTAGAGTAATATCCATTTTGGAAATATATAGTTTGAAAAATTTCAGCTATTGTTTAGTTATCACTTCTTAGCCGAAAGACTATGATAAAATTGATAAGGTTGGTACAAGTAAGTATGTTAATTAGACTAAAATACTAAAATTGAATTACAAAAAACAGAAGTACCTAATGAGAAAAATTCAACTTAAAGTAGTTAAATAATGATGAAATTTCAACTTTGAAATACCATCGCCTCTGTAGGTTAGCTGGATAGCGTTTCTGCCAAAACGGATTCGAACCATGGCACTGATACTGATGAGGATGAAGATAGTTCGAATGATGAGGATAGGATTCACTGATGATGATAGTTTGAATCCCGATCCGAAACACGTGTAAGAGAAAAATGGAGTTTTTCTCTGAGAAAAATCCAAAATATACTTTCGAATTGAAAAATTCAAATAATTTAATTGCTTGAGTTTAAGTGCTCAAAAAAAAAAATTTAATATCTAATTCAAAATTTTCAATATTCAAGTCTAGTGAATTAAAAATTATTGGTATAAGTTATTATTTCCATTAGACATTTCAATTTTATTTTAATTATTTTGTATTCAATTTATTTAAATTTACATATAATATGACGTGAAATTTTATTATTATTATTGAGAATTATGGCATTATAATTTTGTCAAAAAAATAATGTCAAGTGTGTCAAAAGAAAGATTTTTATTTATTTTTTTACCTAATTTTTTGGAAAAACATAAAACTAATTATTTGTATGACATGAAATTTTATTATTATTATAGAGAATTATGGCATTATAAGTTTGTCAAAAAAATAATGTCAAGTGTGTCAAAAAATGGTTTCATTTATTTTTTTAGGCAATTTTTTGGAAAAAAAAATTTTGCTGTTTTTATGACGTAAATGTAATTGAACATGAAATTGGACATGGAAATTTTTGAATTTGTTATAGTTTTTGAAATATTTTTGGAATTTTGAAAAAGTTTGTATTCTTGATTTTGTAATAATTTTCGCAATATTTTTAGAATTTCGGAAAAAGTTTTAATTTTTGATTATGTAAGAATTTTTGGAATATCTTTAGAATTTTGAAAAATTTTAAATTTTTGATTTTATTATAATTTTTGGAATTTTGAAAGCTATTTCAATTTTTGATTTTGTAATAATTTTTTCAATATTTTTAGAATTTCGGAAAAAGTTTGAATTTTTAAGAATTTTTGGAATATCATTGGAATTTAGAAAAAGTTTAAATATTTGATTTTATTCTAATTTTTGGAATATTTTTGGAATTTTGAAAAAAGTTTAATTTTATTTAATTTTTACAATATTTTTGGAATTTTGAAAGAAATATGAATTTGTGATTTTGTAATATTTTCTCGAAACGCTAAAGGTTTTTGGTTCTAAAATCCTTAACCCAGACCGATGTCTTGATATCTCAGAGCCTTGATATTTCAGCCCCTTCATATTTTTCAAATTGAAATAATAATAAAAAGTAAATCTTTTCTAATCAACAAAAACTAAGTAGTACCAGAAGAAATTGTGAATTTTTACAAAATGGCGTTGAATTTATACAAAATTAAACACGTATTTTTGTGTTTATTAAATGCCGTAGAAAAAGTATAGTGCATTACTCGGCAGTATGTACATTTCTCGCTCGTATGGTTACAGCCTTTGCTACGCTCGAGCTGCAAATTTCATACTTAGTACATCTCGCCAATCTAGTACATTTCGCCATCGTTATACAAACTATTATTCTAAGAAAACATATAGCTTAGTTTAAAGTTAGAATATTTTTTTAAAAGAATTTATTGGACATTTTGTAATTTATATATAAGTAAATGCCCTTTTTTAACTGATGCGGTCCCGATTCAGTTCTAGTAGAACTGCGTGATCCGATTTGGATAGTTTGAGGCGTTATATTCCTGATCAGGAGGTTCGTTGAGGTTGTCTAATCCAGTGCCAATCAATACTAGAGACACCCGTATCCGCCCCAGATCTGAACCATTACATCACGCTAGTAGGGTAAATAGCCTAAATTATTATTTATTCAAAAATCATGGCACGCAATATAACCGAAAACAAATTGTCCAAAATTTCACTTATGAATTGTTAAATTTACCATAGACTCTGTATGTCAAAAAAAAATTGTTTCGAAAAAAATGATAAAAATTTTAATTAAAACATAGATCAAATTTGCAAAGAATTTATGCACATTAATTTCACATAAATAATAACAATATCAACATCTATGTCAGTCAACGACTTTTTTGCAAAATATTCGTCAAGTCTATAGTTTATGCAAATTAAGCTTTTTTATAATCCGCTTCTTTTATATTTAAACGTGATTTGTATAGTTTTTTTATTTTTTCAATAATATGTTTTGCCAAACTTAATTATTATTGTTAAGCAATTACAAAACAAACGTGTTTAACCGGGAAGTAAATTTCAAATATGTTGAACTAGAAAGCCCAAATTTCATTTGTGATAACAAAACAAATTGTTTGTTTAATAAAACATAGAATAACTTTAGATGCACAACAACTCAAGAAATACTCACTGGATATACGTTTGGATTTGCCAAGTTAAGAAAAAGATCCCACTGATAATGTGATAATATATTCACCTGTAAAATTATATTTTCTTTGAGACGTTATTAAGTTATTCAACTAAAAAAACTGTAAATAAGAACTGTAATTGATACTTTTGATTCATTATCTCTCATTGTACACAACAAATAATTTAAAAATTAATCCACACTACATGCGCTCAATGACTTATTTTGTAACAGTTAAATAATTATCACAACAAATTAAATGCAAATTAATAAAAAACAATTTATTCTTCGCCAATAAATTATGCCACAAGCACGCAAAACACAAGACAACTTCTCCCAGGCATATCATCACAACAATTACAATAAGATGATTTAGTACATTTTTCCCATAAATGTTCTTCGTCAAAATTTGGTTGTTTTAAATTTAATATACAAAATTTCAGACAATCTTCAATTGAATTAACGAAAAAAATAAAAGAAAAATAGGCCTCTTAATTAACTCTAAGCACTAGAAGTACTTTTTGCTCATCTTTATAGAATACAATGTTTATCAAATAATTTTATTGAATAAACTGTGTAATCAAGGTTAATTTTTTCTCGTCAACGACTGATTAAACTAAAATTGAATTTACAATAATAAATTCCTTCCGTTAACAATACAATTTAGGGTTTTGTTTGATTATTTTTGTTATTTTATTTTTCAAAATTTTTAAACCATTAAAAAAACCTTACCTAAAAATATTAATTATATTGTTAATAATACTACTGTTACACCAAAATTAAAGTTTTAAAACAAAAAATTATTCCAAAAATCGGTGGAATCACTTGATTTAGTTTTAGAAAGAATATAATAAAATCACTTTATAAAATAAATTATAAAAATTTAAAAAATTCTTTTTCTTAATTTTTTTTTAAATTGTAAATTTTATTAATTATATTAATAAATCACATTTAAATATTATTTTTTTACTATCTAAAAATAAATAATTTGTTTTGTTTTTTTTTATTTGTTTAACGATTTTTTTTGGTTTTAAAATATTTTAACGTTCACGTTTTCAGTTAACATCATATCAACTTAAATTTAAATTTAATACTAAATTTAAAAAAAAATAAATCTTAAAAGTTATAAAAATTTAAAACATTTATTTAGAAAAAAAAATGTTTATACATAACGAGAAAATGTTTTATTTATTTTAAACTTTAGTTTTGTCGTAAGTTTAATAACAAATTTAAACAAATAAATAAATATTAAATGAGAGCTTTCTCTCGTTTCAATATAAATTATATTGTAGGTCGTGGGGTAAGAGCATGGTAGAATGGGTAAGAAAAGAGAGTATGGGTAAAATTTAGTTTTGTTATTATTTGAGGAAAATAAAATAAAAGTAAATTAGTTTAGATACGTTAGATGTAAAAGATTACTCAGATGCAGCGGATATTATGTTTTCGGAAGTCTACAGAAAATTATTTTCGCATTACTAGTTTATTTGAAACTAATTTCAACCTTGAAATTCATTGATTATATTTTTATATAATTTGCTAGACTATTAATGCTCTACTCGTTTGGTTTATGATGCCAGCTTTGCATAGGGCTTTTAATAATTTGTTTAACTGAAGCTAACTTACTAGTGGTACTAATTATGCTGCTCAACAAAACCTCTTAATATAGACACAGGTGCTAATATAACAAAGACATACCCCAAACGAAAATAAAATCTGGATACTTGTTGATGAAAATATAGAGAACTTCACGAATACAACTAGGTTCAGTCAAACTCTAGCAACTAACCCTATTATAATGAGCTATTTTGATAAATTGAGTAGATATCAGGACCACATCTAATCTAAAAACTATTCATTTTTCAATGAATACATTCTTATCCCCAAACCCCTACTAGGCCAAGTGATAGACGGAGAAGTCAGATTTGGTTAATTTTATCTGCTCAAAAACCTAATGAGTGAGTCACAGATGTTTTTCACAACTATTAAACAGGTTATTAAAATCAGATGATCCTGATAAAATGTACTGAGTTGTTTAACACACCCTATCATGAACAGCGGTTAAATTCTTTAGCTAATGAAATTCGTAATCTGAGCAACCGACGCTGAACCCAACCATTTTAGATCGACTTCATATTTGGCAATTCAAATTTAGGGTAACTTTGAAATCAAAGTGCAAGAGAACGGCTCTTCTGATATCAACGGTTTTATGTGTATTGAAAAGGTAACTATTTGCGTAATTAGGTAGGGGCCCAGAGGGTCCGGCCCCCTAAACATATTTTGAACCCCCCCCCCCTGGAACATGAAGTTCATGAAGTATATAACGGTTAGGGAAAATGAAAATTTATTTCTTTACTAAGGAATTTGCTGTTCAAAATTATTTCAAAACTTATAATTATATTATTCATGATATTATTCATAACACTGATCTTTATTTAAATTTAATAATGAAGTTTAATAAGCACTACCAATAATATTGGCACAAAAGTATCTATAAAATGCTAGTTTACCTTATCGGTTCGCCATAATAGCGAAGTTTAAAAAAGCAAACATTTTCTTTCCAATATGTGATGTGCCAGATGTCGAATGTCAAATGAATTCACAATTTCTGGAAAACCACACCTTCCAATTTGTTCAACGAAAAACATCGCAATAAGAACAATACAAACTTCGTTTTAAAAAAATACGGTCTCATTGCTCCATAACACCTAAAACCACACCGAAACACCAACACTACTCGTAGTTTTAAGTTTGTTTGTATGTAAACAATGTAAACAATGAATTGTTATTTTTGAACTATTTTTTTATTTTTTCAATAGTTTTAGAGACTAGGAATGTAAAGTTTAATTTAAAATCTAGGAATATTGATTTTTTATAATTTTTGTTTGTTTGAAAGTTACTAAGTAAAGATTTATAAAAACTAGGAGGGCCCGGCGTGCTTCGCTACGCTTATAAATAAAGTTTTTTCGTAGACATTTTGTTGACGTAGAAGCAATGACTTCAAAAAGTGGTAATGAGAATTGAGAAATGCTAGCATATAATTTTTAATTTTTCTTTTTAAATATAAGAATGAAAAATAATCAAAACTCTAGCTGATCAGTTCGGATATATGAAAAATTAGCGATCAAATAAGTTAGTGATCACATAAGCTTACTTGAAAACTTATTTGATCGCTAATTTTTCATATATCCGAACTGATCAGCTAGAGTTTTGATTATTTTTCATTCATATATTTAAAAAGAAAAATTAAAAATTATATGCTAGCATTTCTCATTACCACTTTTTGAAATCATTGCTTCTACGTCAACAAAATGTCTACGCAAAAACTTTATTTATAGCGTAGCGAAGCACGCCGGGCCCCCCTAGTTTCAATTATTCAGTTATTTTTCTTTTTACTTGCAAAAATATACTTAAGTCGGATGAAATTTGTGGCACCTATTCACAAAACATTGACACCAATACCAAAACTACGTGAAAAAGCCTCAAAAATTCAACCCCGCATAACTCCGATTCAGAGTACACAAAAAATAAAAGCAGAAATTACTTTTTTCCTTTCGTCAATACCAACAAAATATCAAAATTTCAGATTTTTAAAAATCAAAAATTTAAAAATTAACAAAAAAATGTACGTTTTCAAAATAATAGCCCTCCTATAATAAAAAAACAAAGAAAAATATTACGTCTATCGACCCCTAAATCAATTCATAAACTAAATTCTCTAAACTTCAAAGAAAATGTATAAACTAACTAATAGAAAATAAATATAAAAAAAGTTTTAAGTTTTAAACCATTACCAAAACTACGTGAAAATGCCTCAAAAATTCAACCGCGCATAACGCCGATTCAGAGTACACAAAAAATAAAAGCAGAAACAACTTTTTTCCTTTCGTCAATACCAACAAAATATCAAAATTTCAGATTTTTTAAAAATCAAAAATTTAAAAATCAACAAAAAAATGTACGTTTTCAAAATAATAGCCCTCCTATAATAAGAAAACAAAGAAAAATATTACGCAAATATCTTTATATCAATAAACAAAATAATCGAAATAATATCGAAAACCGTCCTTGTTCAAAGACAAAAGACGACTGAAATGAATGATTTAAAAAAGAAAATAAATTTTTAAGTTTCGTTTTTGTTGTTCGTTGTTCGATAGCTAATATATAAAAAAGAAAATATCATTCATAAAATATCATCATAAATATCATTCATAAAATATCATTCATAAAATCAACATTATAACGCATATTACGCATATAATCTCTTTTATTCCGACGACTCGAAAACCGTCCTTTGTTCAAAGACAAAAGACGACTGAAATGAATGAGAAAAAAAAGTTTCGTTTTTGTTGTTCGCTAATATATAAAAAAGAAAATATTAAAAAATAAAATAAATTTTTAATTTCGTTTTTATATGTATGTAAACTTATAATGCATATGTATATAAAAAGTTTTCCGTATATAATAACTTTTTTATTTATGATCCAATTTGTGTGAATCCGAATCCGAATATAGGTTACACTAATATCAGTTAGCTGTGAAAATTTGAAATGAATCCATCTGCGAATAAAAAAGCCTTAGGCTCCACAAAGTTTTGTTCTAGCGTATTAATATATAAGATATCATGTTATGTCCGCCAAATTACGTGATGTCTAACAGGTATCGTTTGTAAAAATCTAAGATCAAATCCTGAACAATTTTAGGTTCTGTATAAGGGGGTAGACAGGAAATTAGTTCTTTGTAGTTAAAGGGCTCGGCTCACTCACAGCAGCAAAGACTAAGTTCCTACCCAACCCACACTTTTCTATTTTTCATTTATGATACGACTAGATTGCATTTTTCATTAACATTTTTATTAACATTCAATCAGTATACATAAACTTCGGACACACTGTAAAATATCAAGGTTGCAATAGTTTTTGTTATATACCTACATTCTATTTACAAACGTTTCGAATTTGGTTTGTTTTCCTTCATTTGTTTAAATAAAACGAAACAAAAGAATTGATAACGTTGGCATTTCTCTCTTCGTTTTATTATAATAATGAAACAGAGAAAGAAAAGCATGTTTACAATACATGATCATTTCCAGTTCTTTTTGCTTGTATTCTTGATTGATGAAAAGGGCGGTCATCTTTTCTGTGCGTGTTTTACGAGTTAATAGATAAAACAAGAAGATGTTTGTGTGGTAAATGGAACAACCTGTGGCTTTGTAGATGGTTTTTTTTTATAAATGTATTGTGTGTAACAATATGAAATAACGAGCGTATGTTTCATGCAATCAACTCTTCTACTCTCTCTTGTTTAGTAATTAAAAATATATAAATAACCAAACATTTTTTAATTTGGTTAAGTTGTAATTGAGATTTAAAATAAAAATATTGTTCCGAGTCGTTTGTAGATGTTCGAATAATACTTCGGTCTGAAGACCTAAGTATTACTTTCATGATCTAAAAGTGAAATTCTTACCCCCCCTTTTTTGCATTTCTCGACGTTTTAGGACCTACTGATTCTAAAATAGCAAAAAAAAATGTATGTCTGTCTGTCGGCCGTCACAACCTACGTAAGCTTTCTTACCGCTGGACGGATTTCAAAATTTTTTTTCTAAAAGTAGGTATACTCAATGGAAAGAGCCGAAAGGACGATGTGTTCGATAACTGTACCGGAAGTGTGTCAAAAAAATCGTCAAGTGTGTCAAAACAAGGAAATTTGCATATTTTTTGCTTAAAAACGTTCATTTTAAGTGATTACGAGTATGAACATTGTATTTGTAGAAATTTTGATGGTCGGGATTGGTATGTGAGACCAACATCTAGATTATTGCATTATAAGTTTGTCAAGTGTGTCAAAAGAAAGAATTTTTTTACCCAATTTTTTGGAAAAAAAATAGAATTAATTATTTGTTTGATATGAAATTTTAGTATTATTATTGAGAATTATGGCATTATAAGTTTGTCAAAAAAATGTTGTCAAGTGTGTCAAAAAATGATTTCATTTATTTTTTTAGCCAATTTTTTGGGAAAAAAATGTAGCTGTTATTATGACGTATATGTAATTGAAAATGTAATTGGACATGGACATTTTTGAATTTGTTATAGTTTTTGAAATATTTTTGGAATTTTGCAAAAAGTTTGTATTTTTGATTTTGTAATAATTTTTATAATATTTCTAGAATTTTGGAAAAAGTTTTATTTTTGATTTTGTAAGAGTTTTTGGAATATTTTTAGAATTTTGAAAAATTTTAAATTTTTGATTTTATTATAATTTTTGGAATTTTGCAAAAAGATTCAATTTTTGATTTTGTAATGATTTTTGCAATATTTTTAGAATTCTGGAAAAGTTTGAATTTTTAAGAATTTTTGGAATATTATTGGAATTCAGAAAAAGTTTAAATATTTGATTTTTTTCTAATTTTTGGAATTTTGAAAAAGTTTGATTTTATTTAATGTTTACAATATTTTTGGTATTTGGACAGAAATATGAATTTATGATTTTGTCATATTTTCTCGAAACGCTAAATGGAGAGGGTTTTCAGTAGTTTGCTGAGTGTATCATCATTTCAATAAATTATGTAAATGTACGATCTGTTATAATTTTCCGGCAACGTATTGATGTTTCGTGTTAGTTTTGAAATAAAAGAGGGTAAACAAATACATGTCCTTTAACAAAGAGTTTTATGTTTGATAGATATCGCTGCCCAAAACTAAAAACTATGACCTCATAAAAGTTTTGCCGAAAACTAGATCAAAATCCTTAACCCAGACCGAAGTCTTGATATCTCAGAGCTGTGAGATTTCAGCCCCTCCATATTTTTAAATATAATTCGGTAAAGTCAAACAAAAAAATTTATATTTGTTTTTCAAAATAAAAGAAAATAAAAATCTATTCTTAAAATCATTGCTTATATAAAATAGTGTAATATTTATTGATATTTAAAATAAAATGAAATTATTGTGCGAAATCAACATATTATTGTAGTGTTCATTTTTCTTTTCGTTTTTTCTTCCATCGAATCGATGTATTGTTTCATAAGGTTAATTCACGGTCGGTTCAATAAAATAAAAGTTCATCAGACTGCCGTGAATATATTTGCAGTTATACATTTGATTTATAATTTCTTTTATTGAATTATAAAATGGAATTGAATTGTTTAAGAACTTAAGCGCTTTGCTGTATAAACAAATTTTGGAATCCTCAACAAATAATACCGGAATTAAAATATTGCTACAAAATAAGTTAACGTCTGCTAGTTTTAAACGGTTGTTGAAAAGTCAAATTTGGATTAAAACTACATGTTGATATGGATGTGCAGAGTTATTGAATGAATTTGTAGAAAGTGCAATTATTTATGATAATCAACGATTTTCGAAAAAAAAGTATATTTATTTCTTTGTCGAACGACGATAGTAACATTCTACTGAAATAAGTACATGGAAGAATTTTTTTGGGACAAATGCTGAGGCTTGCAAGGAATGTTAACGACATATGAAAGTTAAATTGGGAGAAGTTCAGACGACATACACGGACGAAAATCGTCATCAGCAGCCAACATTCAATAATCAACTCAATAATAAGTTAAGTTCTTTTTTTTTTATTATTCTTGTTTTAAAATTCTTTGAATTATTTTTGTGGAATTGTTTAACAGACCATCATAGCCTGTTAGATTAAATATGTGTTAATAGAGATTTTTCCTTGATAAAATCCGCGCAAGTCTGTTTCATTCATTTATCATTTAAAAATGTAAATTCCCTTGGATAATAGATATCGTATCTATTTTTTTTTATAGTGAAAAGTTCTACGTTTCAGCCATACTGATATAACAATTTATAATTTATACGATTTTTTTCAATTTTAATTCGTCAAACATGTCGATTTTAAAAAGAACATTTTTTTCTTTTAGTTTTATAATTTAAAGATTTATTATTTACACAAATATATATCTAAATTTAAACATAATTAACTGCAAACAACATAGCATAAATAACTGCATTCAAATCGGTAGATGTAGTAGCAACGACGTCAAAAGTGACACTAAACCACCGGTAATTTCACCGTTCATATTATATAGGTGCCGGGTCACAGTGGCGTTAAAGGCAACTATAAAGTGGACGGATTTGCTAGGCAAAGGACTGAACTCGATCTTCTACAAGAAATGGAAGCTCTAAGCGAGTCGTTTGCTCCTCTCAAACAACTAACTTATGACAGGGTTAAATGCGTAATCTATAGGGCGGTGGTCAAACACCACTGCAAGATAAGCAAGTAAATCTTTCCCAGACTAGACCTGCAGCGTCCCAAAAAACTTATATCCTTGAGTAGGCAGAATACTAGTTCATTGTTAAAGTCATCACTGGTTACTGGATCCTTGGATAGCACCTAAGTACTGATTGCAGGAGCTGTAAGGAGGAAGTACAGGCGGAACCAGCCTTTCATCTACTTTATACGGGGAACTCATTTTGAAACGCACACATTTAAAACTCTCACCGACCTGGATAATTTTAAAATCACGCAAATACTTAGCTTCATTAGAAGCTCCAAATGGTTCGAGTAGGGGAAGGAGATTCTTAGGTACCATAACCGACGTATTTTGGTCTAAGTATGTTGTCCTGATGTTGTGTTTTGGTGACAGTCACTGCAACCTAACCTAACATAAATAATCTAGCAAAAAAATATAAATGACCGTAAATTTGAAAATTAACCTCAAATTGACACACCCGTTATGTATTGAAAGAAAGAAATAAAAACGGAAAATTGACTTATAAATGTGGAGTAATTGATGCGGAGTGAAATAGTTTTTACATCTAATAAGGAGGACGAGTTTTTTTGAAACGTGTTTTGCCATCGCCATTATATGATCGTTCCCCAGTCGGAAATTGTTACTCCCAATAAACGAAAGCTTTCACATTCGCCTGATTTTTCATCATACATTATACTAATTGAAATATCATTGGGGAACTCAATCTTTGATCTGGAAACTCTATCAATAGCTCCGGCCCCGAAACCGCCCCCCCTCTTGTGTGCGCCCCTGTAAACATGAAATTGATACTATGTGCCAAGTTAGTAGAAAATAACAAAAAAATAAATAGAAACACTGACAATTCAAGTAGTTGCAATATATTTAATATGTGTCAAAAACAAATATCTTTTCAAAAATTTAGAATTAAATGGCGGAAATAGTCAACTAAATTTTTGACTATTTCAATTTAGAATTTTTAGTACTAAATAGATTGGAACACAGTCTTAATTGTAATCTAAACACTGTGTCGTGAACATAATATCGTGTAAATAGAAGTAAAGTTATTTTTTAATTGTGAATAAAGTTAACCGATGAAGTTTTTGAATTGTTATCCTGTTGTTGTAAAACAATAACGGTGTTGAATACTTGATGTTTTAGCTTACTCAGGATCGTCAGGGGTATACTAGCAATGAACAAAACGAAATATATGAGGACACAGCAAATAGCTAAGAAGAAGATGAAGATTTTAAAAGTTTAATGATCAAGCGGATTTTTGTTTAAAACTGGCAATATTTTTTCTGGTTTTCTGGCAATATTTTTTAGATCGTGAAGTGTTATTCTTTTCACTTTTAAATATTTTAAAATTACTCGATTCCCTCAAAAAGTTCGGAAAACTGATGAGCAGGCTACAGACCTTCAATCAATTTGTCAATCAATTCGAAAACGAAAATAAAAGAAATAAAACTTAGTGTAAAAATCCCCTAAATTTTATTTCGTTTATTTTCGTTTTCAATTGATTGACAAATTGATTGAAGTTCTGTAGTCCGCTTTATATATAATATAGATCCAAGGGTTTTTTAAACCTAATTCTGATCTTGTGTCACTTTTTCTGAAGTTGTGTTGGATGCGAGTGGTGTAACTGTTTAGGTGATGCGAAAATGAGCAAATCTTCGGCTTGGTTTCCCAAAATATACTGTCCAAAATATATTTGTAAGAGAATGGGGGTGGGTAGAAACGATTTAATTTTATGTAGCATTCCTACTACGCTTGAGACTTTTTTGAATAATTCTTGAACATATGCTTTCCACGTAAGATTAGAGTCCAAAACGATCGCGATATTTTATTTTCTTTACCTGTTCGATTACTTTACCGTCTATTGAGACATCAACGTCGTTAAATAATAGTTTATGTGGAAAGTGAAAGTGCTTATATTTCATATCTTGCTTTATGAACAGTTTATTAGCTTTTAAATATTGTGTTGAAAGTATGAAGTCGGAGTTTATTTTGTTGGCGTTGGTACATTTTATCATCTAATCAACCATAGAAATTTCAGCTTCATCTGCATAGAATCAAAGTTTCCTTTTCAGATTAAGAAGATATCTATATATTTTCTTTGATAAAGATAAGAAGTTAAGGTGAGAGTTATATAGTACAGCGTTCATAGAAACAAATTGTCAACAGTTGGTTAGATAGTTACGAATTAACCAACTACCAGTTCCTCTAACTCCAGCTTCCTACATCTTTGACAGCAGGAGTATTGGTATTGAATACTTTAGTTAAATCAATGTTATGTCTTCTTGCCTTGTTGAATATAAATACCTTGTTATAGCTCTAAACTATCTAATGAAGTATTAGTAGCTTAACAAACGCCTCACTGAACAAATTGCAGAAAAAATTGGACGTTAATCCACATTTTTGGTCGTGTTGTGGATAAATCGTTCAATCGTACGCCTATAATTTACAGTTAGCTTCTTACTCCCATGTTTTAGTATTGGAACGATTTCTGCGATTTTTTAAGCAAACTGAGTAAACAGTCACAGATAAATGTTAAAGGTATAAGACAAAATATAACATATTGAAGACGAGCAATTTTTTAGTACTATGTTTGATAAAAGCCCATAGGCAGTAATTTTCTTAGTGACTAAATTATTCCAAATTCTGAATACTTCTATGTAATTTGTCAGGAATAGGCTTAGAGTATATATAAATATAAAGAGAACATAACTTTAAAATTTTATGAAGAGAGACATAACAAATCGTGATCACTAATATGTCATATTTAATTTCTCTTTTCGCCATTTGCATTTCGCGTAAATAAACATATTTACAACAAGAAACTATTTTATTAAATTATAAATTAAAAACAATTAAATAATTTAAAACGAAACAAAAAGCAAAATCTATTATTTTTAGTTGTGCTAATTTTTATAAAATGAATGAAAATAATTACGAGAGTATTTTACATTTATTGTGTTATTTCCAGTGATTTTATAATAGTGCATATTTTATTATTTTATAAAGCCCCACGTGCAAATATTTAAGTTATGTAAATATCCTGAAAGTATGTTATGAAAACTTGCTGGTGACCAACTTTTCATTATGAGCTAGTTTATTTTTAATAGATAAAAGATCAAAAATTATATGTTTGGCTATCTTAAATGAATGATATCTTAATCCGTAATTTTTTTCATTTCTTTTTATACAGTCGCAGGGAGGGAGAAACTATTATTTTGTTGTGGTAGGTTTTTTTATTATAGATTTAAAGGAAACTCGTAATAATTGTACAGTTTTGAATCAAATGAAAAATTTACGCACGTCTTTGGGAAGACAACCCTGTTTCTCTCTGAGAAAAAATAAAGGAAAACAAACAAACAAAAAAACGATTTGACATAAGAGCAGTCACGGTAAATATTAGTTATAGTGATCGGTTGGGAACAAGTAAAGAGATTTACGATTGGTTATTTGTACTTGAGTGTACTTGAGTGCCAGTTGAGCGCAAACAGTAACAAACAATTATTCTGTGCATATTAAATGATCATGTATTGTGTCAGCAGCTGATCTTGTGGTGTTCGTGTCTGTTCGTGTTTTATATCACCTAGAGAACTAGCTCATCCTTGAACGATACGTTCTCAATATAATAAGATTTATAACTAAATAATAGTAGTTTTAACTATCGCTAACTGGCCTATTTTTAGGGTTCCGTTTTTTATACGGAACACTATTGGTGAGAGTACAACGCGTTTTTCACTATATTTCGATTATCTCGTGAACCATTAATCCGATGAACTTAAAATTTGAGGTGCTTATAAAACTAACTTATCCACACAAGATAGATCCAGAAAAAATAAATAAAGTTGTGTTCGTTTGTTTTAAGGAGGTACGATGTAAAGCCTTTGAAAACATACATTTTTTAGCGAGACGAATAGGGTATCATATGAAAGGGCTTCATTTCAGCATTATTTAAAAATATATTTTGGAATTTTACCCCTCACCACTTTTTGTATAATTTTGAAAAATGACGTTTTCGGGATGTTTTACTGCCCCGAATAACCCCGACCCTACTTCATCGCAAATCTTGAAATATATTTGGAATGGTAGAAAATTGAGTAGGTTTTTAATGAAAAATATAGAAAAGTGGCAGACACTCATAACTATATTTATAAAAGGGGTGGGAATGTTAAGGGGTAAAAACATTATTTAAAACCAGGTCATGTGGGGTGTCATTTGAAAGAGCACTTGATTTTAGAAATATTGCCATTTTTTTTAGAATTTTGCAATGCATAGTTTTTGAATTATTATCAATAAAGTGACACAAAAAGTTGGTCCCCCCCCTTGCATTTCGAGCCTAATTAACAGAAAAATTTGAAAAAATTCACAGATGCAGGAAGTTTGATAAACTCTGAACGAAAAATATAGCGAAGTCTCAAATAATTATATTTTTGTGTTTTTAAGGGATTGGGGTGGGGAAGGGTGAAAAAAACTATTTTGACCCAAGCGAGTGGGGTGTCATTTGAAAGAGCACCAAATTTCCAAAACATTGCAATTTTTTTTAGAATTTTCCGGTACACCGTTTTTGAGTTATTTTAAAAGATGTGCAAATTCCAGACCGTTCCCTCCCCCCCCCTACGTTTCGACACTGATTGACGGAAAAAATTGAAAAAATTCATAGAGACCGGAAGTTTGCTATATTTTGAACGAAAATTATAGCGAACTCTCAAATAATTATATTTCTGTGTGTTTAGGGGATGGGTGTAAGGAGGGTAAAAAAAACTTTTTTT
The DNA here is from genome assembly GCA_963693315.1 of Diogma glabrata. Lineage (NCBI taxonomy): Eukaryota > Metazoa > Arthropoda > Insecta > Diptera > Cylindrotomidae > Diogma > Diogma glabrata. The sequence goes on along the minus strand of OY856188.1, from coordinate 253,380,859 downwards.
GATCCAAGCGAGTGGGGTATCATTTGAAAGAACACTAAATTTCCAAAACATTGCAATTTTTTGTAGAAGAAAGATTGCAACATTTTTTAGAATTCTGCGATGCACAGTTTTTTAGTTATTGATAAAAAATGTGCTATTTTAAGTGTATGTATACCACCCTATATTTCGACGCTGATTTATAGAACAAATATTCCCAATTTAAACCATTAAAATACTGGTTAAATCTTTCTTTAGCTAACATAAACAGCTATGGATAAGATTTGACCTCAAGTAACATTTTTGATCAATGTAGATGTGATTGACATTTTCTATTGACGTTTACGATTAAACATTTATTCTGTTATGCGTCCATAGTCTGGCGATATAAAGACTTTACAACATAACTTTATGTGATTTATTTTTGATACTGTGTTCTTTTACATTCACGGAACCCTTGGCGAGCGAATTTTATTCGCACTTGTCCGACTTTTTCATATTTAGTTCAGGTTTGATTTTTTTTTTTTTTTATAAAATGTGTTGTGTAGTAGGAATTACAATATGTGTCACTATAACACATAAAAACCTTTTAAGACCAAGGTTCCACAACAACATACGTTCTGAGGTGTTGATGGACGTAAATCTTTCTTTTTTTGTTTTTTTAAATTTTTTGTTAAAGAATGTTTTGTTAACTAAACTAAAAATCCTATCACTGACAAAATATGACATAGGTCAATATTTTATGATAGAATAGAGAAAATAAAAATAAATTAAGAAGTAAATAGCAAATTTTTACAAAAATTTGCTGGAACAAAACAAAAATGTAGTTGCCAATAATCGTAAGGTAAAACGTAAGGTTTCGTCAATTTTAACACAAATTCATATAGATTCAAAACATTAGTTGCTGTTGCTGCAATAGTTCTAGAAATTAGTAATATTTTATAAAAAAAACTAACAACCTAATCAGTAAATTTCAAAATTTTTTGGATCCAAATCTGTAAAAAATAATATATCTTTTTGGTGCTTAGGGTCAGTTGGCTTATTCTCTACTGCACAATCTACAGATGATTAGAATGCAGTTTGTTAGGTATGGTCTGGTTTAAAATGAGAATAGCAACAAATAGCTTGTGGAATTTAGGGTATTCAAATACCGGAATAAAATTTCAAAACCAGTATTTTGGTATTGGAATCTGACAAAGCTAATATATCGATCGGTATACCGGCATTAGGACCAGTATTAATTAATGTGTTTAAAAACAGAAAATGAGTTAACATGGTTTCATTTTTGTCTTAAAAAACCAAACTAATGCAAAGTTTTAGCTACAAATACGGTTATCCTGATTACTTAGTAGTGAGGATAATGAGGATAATCGAAATTTATCAAATCTCACCTCGATCTGATATACACATGTGTAATTTAGATCATGTTCCACATCCAGCGAATAGTGCCGAATGCTACAAATGGTGAGATGATTCGGAATCCATAATTAAGATTGAGCTCTCAAATTGAGAAAATATCCAAATTCAAAAAATATTGGATATCAACTACCGGGTAGAAACTACCAATAGTAAATAACGAACCAAATTCGAGCCCGTTTTGGCGAGCCAAGCCTTTATTTCTATATATGTTACTCTTTCCACAACCTCTTTCTACACATTTAAAGGAGGATTGGGAAAAATTGGTTTGGTAGACCTGGCTCAAGTTTATTTGTCAGACTTGGCCCCAAAGCATCAGTCCAAAATTGGTACAAGCTTGGGCCGTTAAGCCCAAAAATATTAAGCCTGGTCCAAACTCCAATAGCTGTGGCGCGGGCTTGGCCCAGGTTTGGTCTCTTAGCTCATTCTTACCCGGGATACAATTTGCATTATATTCAACAATATATGTATTGCACTTAAAACTCTTAAAAGAGTTAAATTTACTTTATGTGTTGGAACAAACATCTTACTATTCATATTCCTCAAACGAATTGAAATAAATTTTATCAATATCTGATGGCTCCAGCTCCTCCCATGTTTGTTGTTTGTGGTAAAGAAAATATCGAAAGCAAGAAAATATTCAAAGCAAGAACATATTTTGCATATGAACCTCACAAAGTAATGGTCAATCCAAAAATATTTCATATTTGCAGCCCAGCAATTACTTTATTACTAATTTAAATTTGCTTTTAGTGGCAGAGAAAATAGCGAAAAGAATAATGACTGTGTTATGTATTCTACACGAAACTCAGTCAAAATTGAATCAAATTATTGCGCATAGTTTTTCAAACATTAAGACTATAAAGACTCGAAACGCAGCTAGAATGTTTTAGAAAAATTTAGATTGCCGAATTACCGTTCAAGTCATAGTTAGGGCGTTTGCAAACAGTTTAAACGCAAAATAGATTAGTGTTAGCCAAATACCTAGAACTTTTATAACTAGGATTGCCTATTGAATAAAAAAAATCAGCCAATTAAAATTCTTATATCCATTAAATTGCAATAAACTTTACAAACGGTCAGATGGCTTCAAATTCCAGCCAACTTTGTTTAATAAGAAAAAGAAAATTTCAAAAACCATAGTCAAATTTTGCATATTCACGTTACATAACTCGACTCGTGTCCCACAAGTAACAAAATTCACTAAGTGTTCCCAATGCTCAGATGATCGCGGGTTAGAGAAAACATAATTGTTTGAATGCACCCAATTCATAAACTCAGATATCAAGCAAATTCAAGAATTAATTCGCAACGAAAAACGACGTTTTAACTGCCTCAACTTCAATCACAGTACGTACAGTTTCAATTCCAGAATACGATACGATGTAGCCAGTGCCAAAAAAGCATAACTCATTTTTGCACAGCGAACAAGAAGCAGCAAAACTTGAACTAGTTTCTTCATCTTCAATACAAGATCACGATTCCAAACAAAATTCGAATTGCTTGAAAGTATCTTCAAACGACTCAGAAATGTAATTGTATCCAACTGCATAGGCAAAAGTAACGAATTTTTATGGAGGAGTCAAATTATGTCTCGCTTTACTAGAATCAAGCAACTGAGAAATTCTTTGTAACAGAAGAGTATGCACGAAGCCTTAAATTGCAACGGAAGAATGGGGAACTTTGTATGAAAGGTCTAGGAGATGCGAAATTGTGAACATCACAGGGAAAGATTGAAATATCTGTTAAACCACTTAAAGGAGAAGAACTGAAAGTAGTCGGATTTTCAGTTACCAAAACCACAACAAGGCTGCCTTCTTACGATTTTAAATGACAGATTGGAAACATTTGGAGGGTATAACATTACCTGATCCCAACTTTAATGAATCGACATTCTACTAACAACGAGATATACTATGAAGTGGCAGAAAACACATCACTCGGCTGGATTATTGCTGTTAGACATCATGAGTCTGATAATAATTAAAAATCGTCGTGCTTTAATATCGTCATGAATATTGATGAATGTCTTCGTAAAGATTTTGGAAAGTATATAATCTATTCCCATAGCGACAAAAATAACGATGGAAGAACAAACATGTGAAGATCTTTTTGTAGATTCTACCACAGAAGCACAGGATGGGAAGTTTGTAGTAGAATTACCTTTCAGAGAGAGAGCAGATCGTATGAGCTTTTTATCCTCTGGTAATGTCACATATTATGTGCAATGGAAAGACGTTTTAGGAGAGATCCGCTTTTCTGCGAGCTCTACACAGAATTTATGGCAGAATAAGAATTGTTGCAACATATGGAAGACAACCCGACTGATGCAAAATTGTACTGTTTTCCTTATCATGGTGTACTAAAGGAAACCAATACAAAGTTTCGAGTAGTGTTTGATGCTTCGACAAAATCAATGGAATATCATTATATAGTCAGCTTTGCATAGGACTAAAACTACAATCTTCATTAATAGATATTCTTTTAAGATTTCGGCAGCAAAGTTTCGTGTTTACTGGAGATGCGGAAAAATGTATCGACAGGATGGGCTAGTAAAAAGAAAATGTTCGACGAATAGCATTAGACTAGGTGAAGTTATAGAGTTGTCATCAGGTATGTATAGGGTCTTAATTATTGGGTCTAAATTGGAATCCATCTAGAGACAACTTTATCTTTAAGGTAACACTTGAAGACCGGCAGCATCACTCAAAAAGGACATTATTGTCCCATAATATAGTAAAATATTTAATATCATAAGATGGCTAGCTGCAGTTAGTGGGAAGGGATAAAGACATTATTTCAAAGGTTAAGGATAAAGACATTATTTCAAAGCTTGTGGTTTCATAACTTAGACTGGAATTATAGGTTATCGAGTGCAGCTGAAGACCAATGGAGAAATCTACGAATGTTATAACAAATGTTAACCAAATCCAAATACCAAGATGGTTAGAAGCATTCGACTCCATTCCCAGTGAACACATGACATAACTATGACATCACACGAAAGTCATACATGTGTGCATGACTTTTCGTGTGATGTCATATTTATGTCATGTGTTCACTGGGATTCAGATTCACGGGTTTTGCGCTGCGAGTGAGACGTACGCAGCGGTAGTCTACAGAAGTGTGAGAACTGAATTCAAAATAAGAACCGCAAAACGAAGGTATCCTCTCTGCTTCTAACAAAACTAATGAATCAAGTAAGATTAACATTAAAACTTAAAGAACAGCGAGTTATATTTTGCAATTTGCAAACTGTACTCGATTAGTTATCATCAGTTCCATGTAAGTGGCCTACATTTATTGCCAATCAATACTCTAATATTCTTTGCTTATACAGCCGTGAACATTATAAACATGTTCCATCAACAAGTAATCCAACGGATTTCATCCCCAGAAAAATCTCAGTTATCGGTCTAAAGGACCACAAATTGAGGTGCTTTGGATTGTTTTTCTGGCACAGAAACAAAATGGCCAGTTTTAAAATCATCGCATTAATGAAAAAATTAAGCAGCATTAGTTGGTCTTCAAAATCGATTCTAAAAATAGCATGTTATTGTTGGACCAAATTTTCACTAATTGTTCACTAAAATTATTCATGCTTTTTTCAATTACAAAATATAATGGTGCCTCATTTTTACCTTACGATTATCCAATGCGTTCCATATGACTTGTATTGTCCATAGATTCAGAATACGTTTAATAATACAATTTATTAAGTTTTGTTCTGTGCGACGATAACTATACTTCGAAAATTTAATATAACTTAAACCCGTTCACTTTCCACCAACAGTGATACTGATTGACCATTGTGCGTTGTGTCGTAATATTTAACAACTATATTGAAATAGTAAACAGAATATAATTTTAAGATAGTAAATAATCCTATGAATAATCGTCTTATTTTTTATAACGTCTTAACAGCTCTGTACATTAAATACGATACAGCGTTGCCACTCAAAAAAATTAAAATGTATCCAATTTTTTAAAAAAATGTATCCAAATGTATCCACTTTTTTGAAAAAATGAAACATGATTAATTGATATTGCAAAAGGACTAATTACGATATATCTTTAGTACAATTCAGTATCCTGATCACATTGATTTATACCAGAAATTCAGGTTCATGCGTTGACCATATTTACTATCGAAACAGTTCTAAGCTAGATTTTAAATGTGACATAGAAGTTAAAGATATCAAAATCGATCTGTGATTCACTTGTAATATATATGTTGGAATGTAGTGAATTAAATTTAGTTAATTGTGCTAACACTGGTAGAAATTCGTATAATCGAATTAATTATTGCAATTTAAAGAAACAACTTCTGAGTGAAGACTGGATTGATGTCTACAGTCAACCTGATTCCTATTTTGGATGGTTATGTGAAAAGCAATACGAGTATTATGGAGAGACCAACTAAATTGAGAAAGTTAAAACCTTGGATGACTGATCAACTTTTAAAAGTTATAACTAAAAAAAACAAGTTGATTAGATCGTCTAACAAACATCCTAAAAATACGACTCTAAAAGTGTATGTTAAAAAATATATTAAAATCACGAATAATTTAGTTGAGGATACTAAAAATAAATACTTCCTTAAAAAGTTTGAAAAAAATAAACATAATTTAAAAATGCAGTGGAAAACTATTAACGGTTTGATTTGTAATAAAAAACCAAATAACCTCTTAACTGAAATTAAGACTTCTGATGGTAAAATTTCTAACAATTCATTGAATATTGCTAATACTTTAAATGATTATTTCTCAACTATTGCAATGAATTTAAATGACAGATTTTTAAATGCATCTAGCATTGAACAGACTAACAGCATGTTTTTTGCTCCTATTCCAGCTTCGGAAATATTAAAAATTATTCTTAGATTAAAAAATACTAATAGTTCAGGGTACGATAATTTCAGCAGCGTGTTAATTAAGCAAATTGTATTTTGCATTGTTAATGTCATAACTTATATATTTAATCTTAGCTTGGAAAAAGGCATTTTTCCCAATAGTTTAAAATTGGCGATAGTTAGTCCGCTGCATAAAAAAGGTGACAAGACTTTGTCAACTAATTACCGACCGATCTCATTATTGTCTGTTTTCTCCAAAGTACTTGAAAAGGTGGTCAAAGCTAAAATTCTTAATTTTCTTAATGCTAGGAAATTTTTTAGCAGTGCTCAATTTGGTTTTAGGGAAGGTCTATCGACTGAGTCAGCACTCTTAAAATTTTTAAATGGTGTTCATGAAGGAATAAATTATGGTTATCTTGTATCTGCTGTATTTATTAATTTAACTAAAGCTTTTGACATGGTTGACCATAAGTTGTTGTTAAAGAAATTGTTTGATGCGGGAATAAGAGGTGTTCTTCTTAATTGGTTCAAATCTTTCCTCAGCAATAGAATGCAAAAGGTCAAAGTGGGGGATTGCTTAAGTAGTCTACGATTTGTTAACATAGGTGTTCCTCAAGGCTCAGTCTTAGGACCAGTTTTTTTTTTGATCTACGTGAACTCCCTTTTTTCTTTCGGTTTAAATTGTAGCAATATAACTGCATTTGCTGATGATATGGCTCTAACGTACCCGGCCAAATCAGAACACATCTTGTTGGAGCAAATAAATTGTGACTTGAGACTGTTAAGAATTTGGTTTAATTCACATCACATGATAATTAGTGATAAGACTAAAATGATGGACTTTAGCCTTTTAGGAAATCGTGTGGATAGTGCAGTTTGTTTTCATTCTAATCATGTTAGTGATATGTGTGCAGCTTAAGTCTGCTTCGTTATTGAGCCAGTTTCTAAATTTAAATACCTAGCTTTGTGCTAGATTCAAAACTTAACTGGAAATATCAGGCTAATAGCGTAAAAACAAGAATGCTGCAGTCTCTTAGAACTTTTTACTTCCTAAGATTTGTCCTTTAAAGGTATTAAAGTTCTTATACTTTGGGCTTGTTGACTCCAAAATTCAATACGCATTGTCTTGTTGGGGCGGGATATATGTGAACACCTTAAAACCTATTCTTATCGCTCAAAAACATTTTGTTAGAATTATCAGTAAGCGTAACAGGAGAACCCATTCCTGGCCTTTGTTTAAATTTCTTGGTATTTTGCCTGTGCAACATCTTTATGTTTTTAAAGTATTGACTTGTTTTTTTAAGATGAATGGTTATTTTCATACGAGGGACATTGTCTGCAGCAATCTCAGACCTAGAAATAGAATCTTTACACCCAGATCTCGGTCAACTAGCTTTAGTAAATACTTTTTATGTATAGCTCCACGACTTTTTAATAAATTACCTGTAAGTATTTCCCATCGCTCTATGTTCTCTCACTATTCGCATTTGCTTTTTTTCGTTTTCTTTATTCTTTATTTTTTTTGAATCGGTTTAATTTTAATTTAATGTAATTTTCGTTTTATATTTGTTTATTATTTTGGCAAAATTACTTTTAATTGTAACATTTACAGTTTTAAATATCATTTAAACATAAATAGATTATATAAAGCCCCCCACACTTTATATTTTTAGTATTATTTTTTGTTGGGACATTTGCCACTAAACCCTTGGTTTATAAAATGTCCCTAAATTTTATTCTAGAAATCTGGTTGATCTTGTAATATGCTTGTTTGTGCTCTTCATTTGTTTCCTGAATATATATGTATGTATGTGTATGTATGTATATGCATAGTTTTTGTTTGAGTATCCATGCTGTTTAATAAAAATTTATATTAAAACCTATTAGTTTTGCACAATTTTCCATGAATAAAATAAAATAAATAAATAAAATAAAAAATAAAATAAATAAATATAGTAACAACAAAAAAATCACATTAATTAAAATTTTTGTGTGATGATTTTTATTTGATGAATAAATTCCATATACATTTTTTCACATTTCTTGTCAGCTCCGAAATTTCCTCTGTTTTCAGCTAAAAATGATTGAATTGCATACCCATACTTATTTCAGCCTGGTATATGGTTTTCTTCGTTTTCAAAACCTAGCTCATTTACATTCCTCAGATTTAATCAATAATGAGGGTTTTTAAAATTGTATAATAGTACTTTTTTCTGCTCCTATCACAGTAAATTATAAATTACATCACACTATCCATGACATGTAAATTGATTATTTCAAATAGCGTGCGGTAAGTAAAAAAAAGCGTGCGGTAATGGATTTTCATATATATATTACCTCACGCTTTTAATAAAAAGAAAAATTTTTATTTAAAGAAAAATTTGATTCTTGAAAATTAAATATTTCAATTCATTTTGACACAGTATAATGCAAAGCCTACCACAATTTGTAAACTATTTGCATTTAATTTATAATTAGTAGTTCATTTTTTCAAGTAATTATATGCGTTTGGGCATTAAAACAAAGTCGTAGAAAAAGTATATAACAAATCTCGAGTTGTAAAGCATTTTCCATGCTCGTGAAGATACTGCACTCGACGCTACGCGTCTCGTGCGCAAAATTTTCCCTCGCATGTAAAATGTTACTTACAACTCTAGATATGTAATATACTAATTGTGTATCTAGTTGCACAAAGTTGATTTATTCCGCACGCGTCGTAATTTCGTCCAACGAGGTGAAACCGAGTTGGACAAATATACGACAAGTGCGAAAAAAATCAATTTTTGCAACGAGTTGCACACAACGTTTTTTGCAATTCCGAAAACAAAATTATTCTGCAACCAAATTTTTTACAATCTACATTCATATTAAAATATAAGTAAACATTTCTACTATCAACTTAGCATTGAGACAATTTTCCATGAAAAATAAAACAGTGCGGAAAAATATCACTTTTGATATTGTTGACAATATCGAAATACGTTGAATTGTGATTCGGAATTGCAAAAAATGATTTTTAAATTGTTAAAAAAATCGTTTTTCAAAAACTGTTTAATAGTTATTTACATATCGAGGGCTGAAAGTAGAAGATTACGCCTGCGGTTCATAGGGCCCTGCGGAACCAAGGGCGTAATCTTCCTTTCAGCCTGAGTGTGTGTACAACGTTTTATGCACAACTGCACAACTTAATTGTAGAAATATGGAGGGGCTGAAATCTCACAGCTCTGAGATATCAAGACTTCGGTCTGGGTTAAGGATTTTGATATAGTTTTCGGCAAAAAACTTTTATGAGGACATGGTTTTTAGTTTTGGGCAGCGATGTATATCAAACATAACTCTTTGTTAAAGCACAAATATTTGTTATCTCTGTTTAAAAATTTATTACAAAACTAAACACGAAACATCAATACGTTGCCGGAAAATTATAATCAAAATTCCAAAAATATTGTTAAAAGTAAATAAAATCAAACTTTTTCAAAATTCCAAAAATATTCCAAAAACTAGAATGAAATCAAATATTGAAACTTTTTCTAACTTCCAATAATAATCCAAAAAATTCTTAAAAATTCAAACTTTTTCAAAAATTCTAAAAATATTCCAAAAATTATTACAAAATCAAAAATTGAAAATTTTTTCGAAATTCCAAAAATTATAATAAAATCAAAAATTAAAAATTTTTCAAAATTCTAAAAATATTCCAAAAATTCTTACGAAATCAAAAATTAAAACTTTTTCCGAAATTCTAAAAATAATGCAAAAATTATTACAAAATCAAAAATATAAACTTTTTCAAAATTCCAAAAATATTTCAAAAACTATAACAAATTCAAAAATTTCCATGTTCAATTTCATTTTCAATTACATTTACGTCATAAAAACAGCTACATTTTTGTTCCAAAAACTTGGCTAAAAAATAAATGAAATTATTTTTTGACACACTTGACAACATTTTTTTGATAAACTTATAATGCCATAATTCTCAATAATAATAATAAAATTTCATTTCAAACAAACAATTTTATTTTTTCCAAAAAATCGGGTAAAAATAAAAAAAAAATCTCTCTTTTGACGCACTTGACAACATTTTTTTGACAAACTTATAATGCCACAATTCTCAATAATAATAATAAAATCTCATTTCAAACAAACAATTAATTTTATTTTTTTTTCCAAAAAATTAGATAAAAAAATAAACAAAAATCTTTCTTTTGACACACTTGTCAACATTTTTTTGACAAACTTATAATGCAATAATCTAGTTTTTGATCTCACATACCAATCCCTACCATCAAGATTTCTCCAAATTTAATGTTCCTACTCGTAATCACTTGAAATTAACGTTTTTTAAGCCAAAAATATGAAAATTTGCTATTTTTGACACACATAATGATTTTTTTGACACACTTCCGGTACAGTTATCGAACACAGCGTCCTTTCGAACCTGTCCCTTGAGTATACGTATTTTTAGAAAAACCTATTTTTGAAATCCCTTCAGCGGTTTTCCCTGCAGCGTAGGTAATGACGGCGGCCGGACGGCAGACAGACATACATTTTTTTTTTGCTTTTTTAGAATCAGGCGGTCCTAAAACGTCGAGAAATGTCAAAAAATGTGAGGGTAAGAATTTCACTTTGAGCTCATGAATGTAATACTTAGGTCTTTCAGACCGAAGTAATAAATCAATTTTTAAATCTTTTAAACCCTCTAGACATTTTTAAAATTATACTAAACATTCCATGATTTTCTATATAAACTTCATACAATAATTTATTTGTTTGTTCTAATTTTATGATTATCTTACGGGCGATTATTTTACGGGCGGCAAAGTAGAAAAATAGACTAATGTTTTATATAGCAACGGGATTTTATTTTACGGGGGAAAAGTTTAACTTTCAGCCATGATAACTAGGATGTAAAATGTGTTTTACGATTCGTTTGTGTGTAATAGTTATTTACATATCGAGGGCTGAAAGTAGAAGATTGCGCCTGCGGTTCATATTGAAGCCCGACGCGAAGCGAGGGCTTTTATTGAACCAAGGGCATCATTTTCCTTTCAGCCTGAGTGTATGTACAACGTTTTACGCACAACTGCACAACTTAATTGCAGTATAAATCAATTTTTGAATTTTTTAAGCTCGCTAGACATTTTGAAAATTATATACTAAACATGCCATAGAGAAGGTGCCATAGAGAAAATATATAAACTTCATACAATAAGTTATTTGTTTGTTCCAATTTTACGATTATTTTCCGGGCGATTATTTTACGGGCGATTATTTTACGGGCGGCAAAGTAGAAAAATACACTAATGTTTTATATAGCAACGGGCTTTTATTTTCCGGGCGTTAGGTTAAACTTTCAGTCACGATAACTAGGATGTAAAATGTGTTTTACGATTCGTTTGTGCGTAAAATTAGTTACACTGTTCGACAATTTTTGATACTTTTTCTTTCACAAAAAGAGAATAGACGAGCAATAACAAATTTCATAAACATTTTCAAAGTTTTTGGAAAACTAACACAGCTAAAATGCATATTAAAAAAATGTATCCATTCTAGCAGTTTTGTGATTTTTTTGTATCCAGTATCCATTTAATAAATTTTTCAAATAATGTATCCAAATGGATATAATTGTATCCAAGTGGCAACGCTGACGATAATCTATCAAAACCTTATTGAAAAAAACGCTACTATGCAAGCAACTATAATAAATTAAAGTAAACCTACATTGATTACTTGAAAAACTCTCCACAAATATTTTTCTTGATTTCATCACGACTCTCATTATTTTTATTTATTACATTTTTTTTTTGTAATTTCCCCGCCTGTAAAATTTGTTAAATTCATTCTGTTTCATTAAAATATTTAAGCAACAAATTAAAAAAAAACTTACTATCATAAATATAATTATAAGAAGAAAAACTTTTTATTTCGACTTTTTTGGAATTTAACAATAATTTAATAATAATATTTTTTCGGCTAATAGTAATCATTACAATGTATTGATTGCACGTATCTTATGGTAAACATAATATGGAAAAACTTTCTTTCGAATTGTTTGTAAAATTAAATGATGGAATTTTTTGCAAAAATTTGGCGACAACGAAAATGCAAAAAAAAAAGTAATAACTCATAATGTAAATAGATTATATCTTTTTTCTAAGAAACTACATTTATATATTTTGAATCTAACAACAAACTATTAATCTTTATTAAGTTGACTGCGAACGTTAATAAATCGATATTAATATTTGTTGTTCTTCTTTGATTGTAGACAGAAAGTCTTTGACTTCAACATTTTCATGGATAATGAAATGTGTGCCAAATGTATAGAATGCATAAACTTTTGTAAATTATGATTAAATTTGACCAATTATACAAAAAAAAATATCATTTGTACCGTCGCATGGTGTCACTGATCTGGATCTATAGAATGTTTCGTTTATTTGCATTTTATAAAAATTAAATAATATTTATTGTTGAGAAAGAAGAAAAAACATAAACAGAACAACAAAAGTGGACTTCGAAAGTGATTGAATTGTGATTTGATAGTTGTACAATAAAGTGATCAGAGCCAAATCGCTAAAATGTGGGACAAAATGCAAAAATTCCTCAATATACTAACCAATTAAAATTTCTATTGCGAGAACGTGGGATAGTTAAAACTTGCTATAGTTAGACTGTGCATAAATTTATTATTTAATTAATATTTAATGCTTTCCTTTTGAGGTGTAGCCGAGTAAGGAAGATGAGGTTTTATAATAAAAAATGTAAGATTAATTACGATACATCGAGAACACGACTTTATTCATTAAAGTCAAAATAGAGAAGGCGGAAATTGTAGTATGTTGACACAATTTGTAATAGATTATCTTTTATTTGATAATAGATGGTGCCAATATATTACAATACCCCCTTATAAAATTAACAATTATAATTTAGTTACAAAAAACAAACATATGTAATTTTACTTTACATTTAAAATTAATAAATTCAAGATTCAAAATGAAATGAAAATAAATTGAACTACAAAATCAATTGAAGATTTAATTTTTCTGGCGGTTTGCGACTCCGATTAGATCGTCTTAATTCCTGTTGAGGTTGAACTTCTTCTTCATTGGCCTCAATGTTTTCATCATTTGGTAAATCAATTGAATCTTCTCTGTCTTCGAAAACGCTGATATTTGGCACTGCATCATCTTGGGATGTCGTACACAACTTTTCTACGTTCGAACTTTTTTCATGTTCTGTTTTTAAAATTTGATTTCGATGCCTCTTCTACAATAATGCCTCTTTCACCCGAACAAATAATGCTTTTCCAATTACCTTCTCAATAGCAGCAGGAATCCAAAATCCTTGGATGGATTACGGTAGTCTCTCACCCAAACAGATTCTCCAACTTGAAAATGTTTCTCTTTTGTCTTCTTGTTATAATTTTCGATTTGCCTCTCAATTTGTTTATTTGCTGAGGAAGACGGCAACATTTGGTTGAATCTTATTACACTCTCTCGGCTGAAAAGCATTTTAAAATGTGTTTCATTTGTTGTGCTATGAGGTGTCCTTCTACTGTAATACAAATAACGATTAGTTAACGTTTCTAAAGATACTGTTACGTTTTTCCAACCTTACTTCGAATTGGCCTTACTCTCAATTCGATAAACGCAATTCACAATCTCTTCTTGAGTTCGATCACTGATTAGTTAGCACAAACACCAGGTTTTATTAAGTATTCAACACCTTAATTGTTCCACAACAACAGGAAAACAATACAACAAACAATATTCCTGACTAGAATATTCTTTCAACAGCTTCAGAACTCCAACGGTTTATTGTAGAAATTTCCAGTTCACACGTTGAAAATAATACACAAAATATTTCTACTCAATAAAACTTATAACTTTATTACACTTATAACTTTACACAAAACTAATTTAAATATCACTTTTATAATTTTAACTTCACTATCGCAGGTTTAAAATAAACTAATTCTACATTTAATTTCACTTTACTGTCGCAGGTCTAAAATAACACTAATTAAAAACTACAATAGGTAATTTTCTTATATACCTTCTGCAATACTTCTAGATAATTCGACATCACTTTCCAGAAACCTTGAGAAAATATTAGAATATTCGATTATTTTACGTTATGTTGATTTGATTCATAAAATCGTTTATGTTGACCCTATTTCTAAGAAGAGACAACAACAACAATATTCATTTCATTCAATTGTGTTTTGTTGATTTTATTTTCCTGGAAGTGACCGTAATCGTCTAGATTATTCTGTAATCGTAACAATACTTTTAGATTTTTAGGATCATCTAGCCCTTTTTTAACAGCTCGCTTGAAAGTCTTCACTGCGTTTTGTCCTGAACCATTTGATGCTGGTGAATAAGGTGCTGTAAATTTTTGATGAATGTTATTCAATTTACAGTAACTTTCGAATTCTTTGGAAGTAAATTGTGTTCCATTATCGGATACTAAAACTTCTGGAACTCCAAAACGGGCAAACAATTCTCTCATTTTTTCAATTGTTGCGTTAGACGTTATTGTCCTCATTTTAAAAACTTCGACCCATTTCGAAAAAGAATCAAACACCACTAAAAACATACTGCTTCTAATAGGTCTACAAAAATCCATATGCACACGTTGGAATGGAGCTGTCGATGGAATCCACGATGTTAAGGGTGCTTGTTGATCCTCTGGTCGATATTTCAAACAGGTCCCACATTGTTTTGAAATTTGTTCAATTTCTTTATCCAAACCAGGCCACCAAAAATAGCTTCTAGCTAAAGCTTTTATCTTTGCTACGCCAAGATGTGTTGTATGTAGTTCCTCTAAAAGACTTTTTCTTAATTTGGTAGGCGCGATAAACAATCAGTACTGTAATTTGTTTCTCCTTTAATATGCTCTATCTTAAAATCAAACGAAGATAAAAAAATTGACAATCTTTGTAATATGCCCGCTGCCATCTCAGGGATGCCTCTCTTTTGACCAAAAATTCTTTGTGAATCATTGAATAATTTTTTTCAGCTTTTGATAATGTCCTAGATACGTATGCAATAGGTTTTTCATCATCAATTGGAAAAATATGTAGAAGTACAGCTCCGATACCATAAAATGATTCATCTGTAACTAATTTCACAGGCAAACTTGCATCAAAATGAACTAAAAAGTTTTCGGACGACTTGACTTTTTTTATTTCAATGAAAGAGTTTTGACATTCATCGTTCCATAAAAATTTCTGATCTTTCTTCAATAATTTATAAAGTGGGCCTAAAATTTTTGCTATATTATTATCCCATAAAAATTCACCATACGAAAAAATGACTTTAATTGAGTTACATCCGTCGGAATTGGCGCTTCGGCAAAGGCTTTTACTTTATTTTCATCTTTATGAAGTCCCTCAGAATTGATCACATGTCCAAGGTAACGAACCTCCTTTTGGAAAAATGAACACTTGTCTCGCCTAAGTCTGAAACCGGCTAAAGATAATTTTTCAAAAACTTTATTTAAATTATCCAAATGTTCTTTTTTTTGTTCTTCCCGTAACTAAAATATCGTCTAAAAGAAACAACGGTTCCGTTGCAACCTTATCATTTGAAATATGGCACAAGCTGGTTTTATACCAAAAGCTAACCGGTTTAATGTAAATACACATCTTGATGTACTCCAAGCTAATAATTTCTTGATCTCCTCTTCTAATTCAAGTTGATTATAAGCAGAACTCAAGTCTAATTTAGAAAAATACTATCCATCCTCTAATGCTACAAATAGATCACTAATAATCAGTAATGGGTATTTGACATCTTTTAAAACCTTATTAATTGTTAGCCTGTAATCTGCACATAACCTTAATTCTTTATTTTTCTTTAAAATTGGGATAAGAGGCGTGCCCCATTCGCTTGTTGGTATAGGGGCAATAACACCCAGCCTGCTCCAGTCTATCCAGTTCATGATCAATCCGTTTTTTAAATGCGTGAGGTACTGGCCGAGGTTTAACAAAGACAGGTTTAAAATCATCAACTAAATCTAACTTTATTTTTTCATATTTATAATGACCTAAACTGTCAGAAAACAAATCCGCATATTGTTTTACTAATTCATCTACACACTCGATATTTATGGTTTCTTTAGTGTCTACACAATTAATAGAATGCATAATTTCATCTTTAGACAATTTTAATTTAACATAAACATCACGTCCTAATAATGGACGACCACCATTTTGTACAACATGAATAATATTTCGACAATTTTTATCTTTATAATGAAAATTTGTTTCAAAATATCCCAACGGTAAATTTTCCAAACCATTCCAATATTTTAAATTTAAATCACTTTTCTACAACTCAATATTCGAAAAATTTTCCATGAAAAATATGGCTGAGATAAAAGTAGACGCCGCCTCTGTGTCGATTTTCATTTCTACACATTTATCATTGAGATAAACATCAATCAAAATGGTGGTGGTAGCGATTGGTTTGTGTCCAATCTACACTATGAAATTCGATATGATAATTTTGCGGTAAATTTTTTATATTCTCCGTCCCTTTTTTGCGAATTTGAGTTTGAACTTTGATCATTAGAAGAATTTTCACATTAATTTTTGCAAACGGAGCCAATGTGCCCCTTTTTATTATACTTTTTGCATTTATATTTTCGAAATTTACAAAGTAGAAAATTATGGTTGGACTTACCACATGCAAAGCAAACCTGTTCATGTTGTTTATTAGTTGATTTGTTACTATGTTGAATTTTGTTAATTTCCATTGTATTTTTTGCTTCTAAAGATGTCTCTTTCTTTAATGCTACTTGGAAAACGTTATCTAATGATGAATTTTTATCTTCCTCCATGCACCTGTCAAGTATCAGACCTAGTTGTAATCCAGTAATAAATTTATCGTTTTAAACATTTGATAAATATATTTTGAAACCACAATTAGTAGCCAATTTTTTTAACCGCGCCAGCCACTCCGTAACAGGCTCATTTACCCATTGCTTAGCTTCATAAAATTACCTCGTTCCTTATACACTGGAGTTTTTGGAGAATAAAATTCTTCAAGTAACTTACAGAGTTCCTTAAAAGATTTATCCTTAGGATTGTCTGGGAAACATAAATTCCTCAAATTCTTATAAACATTCTCCGAAATCACTGTCAAAAGAATTGCAGCTTTTCGGTCCTCATCATCCATTTCAATAGCCTTAAAGTGCTGCAACAAACGCTCTTCATCTGTGTCGAATTCCGGTAATTTTCCTGCATATGTTGATGGCATATTTTTTGTTGTATAACAAAAATTATCAACACAAAATTTTTTTTTAGGTTATGTGAATCAACTTGCGTAACCTTTCACGTCAAAAAAAAAAATAATTCACTAATTAATAAAATACTCGATTTAAATCCAACGTCGCCAATTTGTGGTGTAGCCGAGTAAGAATGATGAGGTTTTATAATAAAAAATGTAAGATTAATTACGATACATCGAGAACACGACTTTATTCATTAAAGTCAAAATAGAGTAGGCGGAAATTGTATTATATTGATACAATTTGTAATAGATTATCTTTTATTTGATAATAGATGGTGCCAATATATTACACCTTTACTATTTGTTTACTATTTAATTTTTTAAAAAATTCTTTTATTTTAATTGGACATTTCTCAACCGTTAGGAAATATGATTTCATTGGTTCGTACATTTTCAAAATTCTTTCTAGTGCTGGATTCGTTATCAGCAAAATGCAACCACGTTTTTATCAAGGTTAAATTTTTCAAATTTTTTAAGAATATACTCTTAGCCCCTGGGCAGGCGCCGATTTCATCTGATGATTACCACATATTTTATACTTCGTGAGACGCCTGTCCTTGACGAGTCCGAAAACATTTGTTCTGCGATTTTTCTCAAATTGGCCGCTTTTGCATTCGGCAAGCTCCAAAAAATTCCGACTGCCCGCGATCTTGTAATTGTTCTAGTTAATAGTTACATCAACATATTCATAACATTTTACACACTGCAAGCACAAACTGTGAAGTCATTGCTTTGACTGAGATATTGCTCAAACTTTACGTAGATATAAGATTTTTATATTATTTTGATAATGTGGGAAATCTGGTGGGAATATTTTTTTCGTGGGACGCTTCGTGGGACAGATTTCTCCGTGGGACAACACAATGAAATGTGGACATTTCCACGCAGCGTGGGACGTCTGGCCAGTTTATTGTACAACAGTTATACAGCAAAATAAATAAAACTAATAGAATACGGAAGTTTGACGTAATGAGAACCTAAATAAGCGCAAAAATATTATCTAACTAATATACTGAATAAACTATAATTATCTAAAAAATAAAATCTTTTGGTTATAGTAAAAATTAATTAGCAAAAATATTCTTCCACTAATAGTCTAAGATCCGGCTGCAGGATTAGTGCGCTCATCGATTTTTTGCTAAAACCAAATTTTCGAAGAAGGGTATTTTGTCCACCCCTAAAGTATATAGTAATCTATACTTTAGGGGTAAGAAAAAAATATAGACGTTCTAAAATAACTGAAATAGTCTTATAGTACGAGATCCGGCTGCAGGATTAGTGCGCTCATCGATTTTTTGCTAAAACCAAATTTTTATGTATATTTATAATTAGGAGAATATATATCTACCAGGTTGCCTATCAAAATTTGGCCGCCAGTATTTTTAATTAAACTGTTTTTAATTGATTTTTTGGAAAAAATTTTCGTTCACTTGTTTTTTAAATAAAATATCGTCTACATCACGGCAATTTATATAAAGATTCTAAAAATTCACGGTTGCAATTGCGCACCTGGCCGCACCTCTTCGCAGCCAGGTGTAAACAGGTATGATTTCGATACATTTATACGTTCATAACGTACATTGATTAATTCTATATTAAATTAAAGCTAATTTTTTTCTATTTATTATCATATATGGTTGCCTAATTAAATCCGGCCGCAAATAAGGGTTGCTGGCTGAAAGAGAGAAGAAAGAAGAAGAAAGATGAAAGAGAGCTAGCGTGTAACATCATTTGTCAGACGAGGAAAGCGATTGCCAGCTGTGCGACGCTCTTAAGCCATTGCGCATGCGTCGAATGTTAGTGTTCTCAACCACCGGGGAGTAATAGAGACGACTTAATAAATACTCCAAAAAAATTGTCTTCCTTTTCAAAATGACAAATTTAAAAATTACAACAAAAATGGTAGAATCCTAGTTTATCCCCCCGAATAAATTTGCGTTTTTTTTTCAGATAAATAGAAAGATTAGGTCCTCTGCATCGTAATTAAGAAAAAAAAAATTTGCGGAAATGAGGGGGTCAAAAGTTATAAAGGATTAAACTTTCAATTTTTGGTTTTTTTTTAGTTTTTTTTTTTCTTTTTTTCCTTATTTTCATTTATTATTCATTTATATTTTATCACACACTAAAATATTGAAATTAAAAAAAATACCTTGGTCCCCCCTTTGAGTTTTTAGAAGTAACATGATTTGATTTTTGATTTTTTTTTTTGACTCGCTTCTGCGACCTTGCACAACTTCGATCAAAAATAGCACCCGCCCCCCATGCGATCCCCCCCTCCCGCGTCGCCTCCGCGTCCCCTGCGCCACAGGGGGGCCAATGTAAAATTGAAAGTTTTATCCTTTATAACTTTTGATCCCCTCATTTCCGCAAATTTTTTTATTTCATAATTAGGATGCAGAGCACCTAATCTTTCTATTTATCTGAAAAAAAACGTAAATTTATTTGGGGGGGATAAACTAGGAATGTTCCCAAAAAATTAATATTGATTTAACTCTCTTTTACTCTACCTTAAATATTTATCATCTTTAACAGCCAGCAACCCTTATTTGCGGCCGGATTTAATTAGGCAACCATATATGATAATTAATAGAAAAAAATTAGCTTTAATTTGATATAGAATTAATCAATGTACGTTATGAACGTATAAATGTATCGAAATCATACCTGTTTACGCCTGGCTGCGAAGAGGTGCGGCCAGGTGCGCAATTGCAACCGTGATTTTTTAGACTCGTTATGTAATTTGCCGTGATGTAGACGACATTTTATTTAAAAAACAAGTGAACGAAATTTTTTCCCAAAAATCAATTAAAAATAGTTTAATTAAAAATACTGGCGGCCAAATTTTGATAGGCAACCTGGTAGATATATATTCTCCTAATTATAAATATACATAAAAATTTGGTTTTAGCAAAAAATCGATGAGCGCACTAATCCTGCAGCCGGATCTCGTACTATAAGACTATTTCAGTTATTTTAGAACGTCTATATTTTTTTCTTACCCCTAAAGTATAGATTACTATATACTTTAGGGGTGGACAAAATACCCTTCTTCGACAGGCAAAAGTTGAATGCAAAAGCTGCATGGATAATCTGGTGCAAAGGAATGGATAATCTGGTGCAAAGGAAAACTGAATGGGCTGTACTGTATTCGAAAAACTTTAACCATTCAAGTATAAATTATTAATATTGTTTTATTACCAAAATACCAATATCACAGTTTTGGGATTGCTAAAGTTATCTTGATTAAGAAATTATTATTTTTTGTTTCTTTTTCTAAAAAAACGTGTTTTCAGATAGAGATTACAATATGAGTCACAACACATAGATACCTTTTAAGACTCAAGATACCACAATAACATGCGTTTGTTAACTATTGTGACTTAAAGTCATACGGGACTATAAACTCAATCAAACTATTTCACATGATGAATTCGATTTTATATGAGCAACATAGGTAAAAATTATTTATAAACCGCATTCAGCAATCAACATTCAACAGTGCGACGATGTTATGATTCAATTTTTGATGTCAAACTTCGAACTTTGAATTGCACGTTTTTTGAACAATGTCTATAAATGGTATTTATCTGCTTGTTACATATTAATTGAAATATCGATGAAAAATTTTGTCGCTTATAACATCTGTGTTTTGATTGAAAATAAAATTAAGCGAATTTCTGCGTTTTACTTTGAAAACATCAACATTCTACAAATGTAGAATGTTATTGCAATTAAACGTCTAACCTACTAAAATTGTTAAAGATTTTTGAAATCAATTTAATGCTTTGACATAGTCCCTCCCTATTAAGTACAAAAACTGTAAAATAATTTTAAAGGATTTATAGCTGGTGTAACTGCAATATTATATTTTGCTGCGTGTTTACCGCGGTTGTTCCACCAGGATGCGTGTAGTTGGATAAAAATATTTGTTTCCTATTCTGCCAGAAATAAATGCACTGAACAACAAAAGGATGATATCCACAAATTGTTTATGTATATATTAACTTCGTCTCTTAATTGAGATACGGATCCATCTTTAATAATCTGATGATTTCGATATGATTTTTAATGCAAACTCTTTGTTCGGTTCTCTTCAGTAACACCAAAAACTTTTCCAAATACTCAACGAGCTTCAGTAGTATTAATCACGAATTTGTTATCAATATTACTATTATCAACTTTGAAATGTGGTAAAAATATTGATTCAATGTATGGCACAGCATAGCATGTTTTGCACAGGATAGCATTTAAAGGATCGGACAGTGTGACGTCATTCCATTTGAGAAGAGATACACGACTCTAAGATATACTATTTTGGCTATACGCTCTTTGAGACTCAACACGATTGCTAGAGTTCAAATTATTAGTTGAAAAACTAATTAAAGAAAACTGACTATTATATTTTAGTGGTTCTTGATTTTCTGCTTTAATTTTATTATTTTAAATATTTGAAATTTTAATATTTTTATTAATCAAATTTTACATTAATAATTTTATTTAGCGTGTGGTTTTTGTTGTGACACATTAAAAACAAAAATTAAAAAAAAAAAAACTTAAAATAGATAGATTTTCCTTTGAAATCTACATAAAACAAAACATGAATACACATTAAATGAGCTTACAATCAATTTGATTACGCGTCTTTTAGTTAAAAAGTAAGTAAAATATTAAAATATTTGAACATTGGGCAGTATATTAGAACATTAGATGTTTACATCGAGTGAGTCTATCCATGCTACTACATCGGGACAGGATGGATGGATGTCTGAGATGTCGCCATTGTATCGTCGAAGTGGTCACCCAGTTTCAATGTGTTTTATGGTCTGTTGTAGAGCTCCGCAGTCACACTGAGGGGACTCTGAGATTCCTCACTTGTAGAAAGAGTCAGCACAACGTCCATGATTCGTTCTTATTCGGTTTAGTGTAGTCCAGGTATGACGTGGCAGATCGAAACCAGGTTGGGCAGAAGTCGGGTTAGTAACAGAAACGCCAGGAGTGTTGTAATCATTCCAGGAGGTCTCCCAGCCATCCAAGATATTAAAATTAGTTGCCAGCAGTTTGCTGGCAGTTTTATGTGGAGGCTTTCTTGACTTCAATCGACAACTAGTGTGGTCACCGTAATATTCGTGCAGGGGTAACGTGAAATTGTAACCTTTTTATGTTCACGCATGAGTGTATGCGAGCATCTGAGTGCAGGTGGAGCGATATTGCTTAACACAGGGAGCCAAGGTAAAGGAGTGGACCTGATAGTACCACTTATAGTACGCATCGCGGCATGCAGCTGGCAGTCAACTTTTTTAGTATGTGTGCTATTCAGCCAGATTGGTGCGCCGTACTCAGCCACTGAGTAAACCAGCAACAGAGCAGTTGTGCGCAGGGTGGCTGGAGTAGCTCCCCATGTCGAACCTGCCAGTTTATGCAATATATTGATTCTCGTTTTAAGTTTTTTTGACGTATTCTCTAGGTGAAAGAAGCTTAAAAGAAAGAGTTCTATCGAGAGTAATACCCAGATACTTTGGCTGTTGATTGTATTTAATGACAGTGCCGTTAAATAACACTGATAGTTCGTATTTTGCCAGTTGGTTGTTTAAGTGGAAACAAGAACTCTCGGTTTTACTTAGATTAGGAAATAAACTCCACGTTCGAAAATAGTCATTCATTATCGCCAGGTCAGTTGAGAGCAAGTTCTCCAAGACACCCATGTTGTGTTGTTGACACCCTTTGTTTTGAGTGGCCAGGGTCCAATCATCAGCGTACCCAAATTTCTTTGATGTTGTGTCAGGAATGTCATGGATGTACAAATTAAAAAGTAATGGTGCCATGACGGAACCCTGTGGCAACCCATTGTTAAGCATTTTGGACTTACTACACGAATTATTTATATGAACTTTGAATACACGATTACTCAGCATGTTGTTAATTAAACGTGAGATGGTGTTACAAGGTATTGCATTGAACAGCTTATATAGAATCCCAATTCGCCAGACTGTGTCATATGCTGCAGTGTGATCGATGAATACTACACCTTTTTTTAATTGTTTTTGATACCCAGCTTCGATGTAGGATGTTAAAGCGAGCAGTTGGTCAGTGCAAATTCGATTGGGACGGAAACCAGCTTGTTCGACTGGGATCTGGTTATTTAATATCGGTGCGATACGATTGTATATGAGCCGTTCTAGCAATTTGTAGCAGGTGCTCAAAAGTGCGATTGGGCGATAGCTTAATTAAACGTGAGATGGTGTTACAAGGTATTGCATTGAACAGCTTATATAGAATCCCAATTCGCCAGACTGTGTCATATGCTGCAGTGTGATCGATGAATACTACACCTTTTTTTAATTGTTTTTGATACCCAGCTTCGATGTAGGATGTTAAAGCGAGCAGTTGGTCAGTGCAAATTCGATTGGGACGGAAACCAGCTTGTTCGACTGGGATCTGGTTATTTAATATCGGTGCGATACGATTGTATATGAGCCGTTCTAGCAATTTGTAGCAGGTGCTCAAAAGTGCGATTGGGCGATAGCTTCCTGGTTCATTGGATGGTTTACCTGGTATAAGTATCACTATCATTTTCGTAGTCTTAAAAAGTTTTGGAAGATTGCCGGTTTCTAGGATAATCGAGAAAAATCTAGTTAGCCATTGTTTAATATTTTTTCCTGCATTTCTAAAAAATTCTGGAAATATGCCATCGTAGCCCGCTGCTTTTCCGTATTTGTTTTGGGACAGAGATGAATCTAGTTCTTCGCTGCATTTCTCTTGCGCTTCATTTCTCTTAATTTACGTTTAATTGTTCTTTTATGAAGGCGATTAATAGAAGAACGAGACATGTTTACGATATGATTTGCAATGTCCTCTGGATTTATTTCACTGTTAGCGCGAGTGATGGAGTTTGAGCCACCCAGTTTCCGAAGGAGACTCCAAGTTTCCCTGTTTGAATGGGAAAAATCGATGTTTTTAACAGCACTAATCCACTTTTGCTTCCTCGCGGCGTCCAGTGAGTAAATTAAGTCATCAGCAACGTCTGCCTCACCACTACTAAGTACTCCTCATATAATTTATCGCTCTCTCTACTCTAGCCAGGAATGCATTCTTCACGGAAGCCTCTTGGGATGCATTTCTTAGTAGTTGAGATGATGGCTCCAGCGAACCTATCATAATTTTTAGAAATGGGTGGGATCTAGCGAATCACTGCATCCAACTCCGACCTGTATTTATCCCAATCAGTTTTGCTAAAGTTCCATCTAGGTTGAGGTGTAGAGTTAACGAGTGGGATTTGGATTCCAACCTCAAGAACTACTGGACGATGTTGAAAGCGTGGAAAACCTTGTAAGACAGCCCTAGATATTGGAATAGGGTAACGTTGTTCGTTTTTTGTGGAAAAACAGAGGTCGAGATTGTAATCACGTCGCCATCTAGCAGATCTGAAGGTTTTCATGTCTTTCGCATCATATACCAGGAACATGTTTTTATCATCCGCCCAGTCAGTCAGTTGTATGCCATTGGGATTGTTGTTTGAGTAGGACCACTGGGTGTGATGGCTATTGAAGTCACCAGTAAATATTGCTGGGTGGTGAAATAATGGTAGGGTAGCAGCTGGCCATCCTGTATTAGGAGGCTTGTATACCTTTACAATCTTCATGTCCAATATATCAACAACAATAAGATGAATATCGTTGTCCGTCTGTGTAAGTACATGGGTGCAGTTCATGATTTCTGACTTAACATACGTGGCAGATCCATATGCTTGATGGTAAATAGCACTAATTAATTTGTAACCAACAATGTTTCCTCTAGAGTTATTGTGATTTTGATTTTGGTTCATTTTTATTTTTTTTTTTGTATCACAGCCAAGAGTTCAAAATGAAATATTTGGCTACCAAGTTTGAATAGACTATTTGCGTTAACCAGGGTGTAGCGCGAGGAGCTTCTCTATTATCACACCCCACTTAAATAATTAATATTTTATAAACTTATTTAAAAAAAAAAAATATTTTTGTATTATTTTTTTTTTTTTTTTAATTTTTTTTTTTTATTATTATTTTTTTTTGAAAAACCCTGAAATTTTATTAATTTATTGCTAAAAGATTGAAACGCAATTAAAAAAGATTTTCAAACTTAATGCAAACGATTAAATAAAAAGTCACCACAGATTTAGAATGTAGAATATAAATGGTCAATGATATGACGATAATTTTTTTGTCTAAAGTATAAGTATAAAAGTATAGTATCAAATTAAAAAAAAATTCACTTATGTATTTTTGAATTTAAAATTAATTTATTTTTTTATCGTGCAATATATTCTTTCGTATTCAATTTCTTTCGAAACATATTCTACATTTTTTGGAAAATATTCTACATTTTTTTATGATAACATGTAGAAAACTATGAATGTAGAAAATAAAATTCCACAAAGTAAAAAATTATAAGGTTTAATAAAATTACTCTACACCTAAAATCATACATTAAACTAACATTTTGCTAATAAGTGGAAACTCTAGCTATCAATTAGAAATTAAAATAATGAAAAATATCAGCTCTCATACGATAACTTACTCGTTCATGTTGAAAAAAAATTAACAATTCTCAAATCTCACTCCCATCCATCTATGAGTAACACTAGGAAGCCTATCGCTATTATAATTGTTTTGAGATCTTGCTACTTTTATCGTTTTTTAACACCTATCTTGACATCCTAAACATTCATTTGTTTTACTATTTCCTTATCACACGTAAACAATAGATAAAAATAAATGTTTGAAATTTTTCAGTTTTCATTTGATCTGAAAAAAAAATCAAATTTTATGATTGTGGTAATTTTCAAGTCGGTAAGTTGTGTTGGATATCGATACGGAAGATTGATGTGTTTAGGGAACAAAGAGGATTAGTTAGGATTTAACAAAAAGTTAATCAGCTTTTCGATACTCGTAATTCTGTCTTGTGGTACTAGGACAAAAGAACTAGAACAGATCGAGCATATTAAATTTTTTATTTTCTCTTCTAGTTTTAAAATTGTATTTTAAGGTTTATGTTTGGGAATACATTGCATAGTATAAATGAGAAATAAAAGTTAGAGCAGCAACATTGTAATTTACTTTATGTAGAACATTTTGTTAAGCTGATTTTTTAGGCAGACAATTAAAAATTTTAGCATTTTATCCGAAAAATGATGAGAAATAATGGGATGAAATTTGATTTTCCTTGATTATGTATTTTACGTTGTCTTTGGACGCCAAAAATCGTAGATAAATCAAGACTTAGTTGACGCTATCAAAAGAAAGAGTAAAAGTAACTCAGATGTACGCAAAGACGTCCCCCTAGGTCATAAAATTGAGATGGAACCTGAAGCAGGCAACTAAAGAGAAAATGCTGGAAGAGAAGATGCGATGATATTGAAAGCTTCAGCAAGGAACATTAATCATACTAAATTAAAGATCCGAAGGACAGACCGCAAGCTGGATTTTCCAGCATTCAAAATGAAAAGTATAGGCTAAAAGTAGACTTCAACAATATTCTAAATACCTACGAACCATATTTTAAAAATTGTCTAAACACAGGTGGTAAACAATTAATCGGACGAAGAGCAAAATCTAATCTAACACCGGGCTTATTTATAGAGGAATCCAGATAAAAATTTCAAAACACCGCTGTCTGAGCTTAAATGTAAAAACGAAAAGTATATTCATTAATTCATAATATTCTAGAAATTTTTTTGTATTTAATTAACTTTTGCATGTTTTATTATTGTTTCAATATTGATTATTTCTGTTTCGATCCATTTTATTATACTTGGCATTCATATTTTTAAACTACTATAAAAATAAATCTATACGCAGTCCGGAATATATTATTATTTATTTATTAATCAAAATATGTACATAATTTTAATTCTAAGAAATGGTGAGTAAACTTAGTTGAACGAAAAATCAAGCATTATTATCTAATCAAATAAATTATGTATGAATTGATGCTAATGAAGTTATCACATACGGCAGAATTGTTGGTGACAAATTTGTAATATTTAAACCTAACAAAAGGCCAATTAAAGTATTCTGCAACAACATCAATAAAATAGATAAAAGAATTCACTTCCCATGCATAAATAAAAACAACAATCAAATCAATTTGTTATATATCTCAACATAATTTAAAACCACAGTAATCTTCAACAAACTTTCTTTAAAGCAAACAATAACGTCAAAATAAACTAAAATGTTTTACTTAAAATAACAATGCGTAAAAACAATCAAGAAATACTTCAAAAAAATCTAAAATTTAAGACGCAATACCTGTGTAAATCTTTACATTGGACAGACAGACAACTAACTTCAAAAAGGTACAACATAATATACATAAAATACAATATTTGAAAATACACTTCCTTATAGTGACAATAATTTATATTAATATTTTAGGGAAGATCGATTTCGACTACTGTCATCATCAGTTCTTAATAAATTGTTAGGATTCTACATAATCGCAACGAAATACAAAACCAAATTGAAGTCAACCCTATAGATTTTCTCTATACAATATGTATGTATTTCCATTTGCCATTGCAAATTGCAAAGTAAGAATTAGTCCAAATTAGACTGCGTTAGTGTTAAGATTAGTTCAAATTAGAATGCGATAGTATATAGTAAATTAAATCAGACTGCGATAGTGTGAACAGTTTAAGTGGAATGCGATTATAATAAGTGAATTATTTGTAAACGGAACGGTGCATCGTGAACATAAAACCGTGTAAATAGAAGTAAAGTTATTTTTAATTGTTCATACAGTTTCAAGTGTTAATTGGAAAAATTTTGTGTATTATTTTGGACGCTGTGTTTATACTGAAAATTTCTGCAATCAACCGTTGGAGTTTTTGAAGCTACTATACTCTCAATACTCCTGTTAAGGAATATTGTTTGCAGAATTGTTTCCCTGTTGTTGTTCAATACTTAATAAAATCTGGTGTTTTTGTTTACTACTTGATACTATTATAATTCTCAAATCCAGAAGGTGATTTGGGAATTACGTCCATCAAATTATTGAGAGTTCGGCCAATTCAAAAGGAAGGTAATATTAATAATCAAAAGTGATAAATAAGATACATAAAAACATTTGGTAACAATATCGAAACATTGACAAAAGATCCAACAAATGAATTTAACGCACAAATAAAACTATTCATCAACAAATCAAACAAAAAATATATTAAATGATACGAACATAAGGTATAATAACATGCACCAAATAAAAGGATTACAAAAATCTACAAACCAGATTCACCTATAGCTCTATTTGGAACTTCTGTTATATATCTCAACAACTTTAAGACTAAATATATAAATGAATGAATAGGCAGCTCAATATATTACATCAACAGATACACAGCATAGATATTTCTATAAAATTAACGCTAGAAAATGAAGAAGTAAAACACTAAACCTCGTGGTCAATAGAAAATCTCACTTCGAAATACACATTTCAAATATTTAGAAAACCAAAAGAACAAAAAAACATAAAATACATAGTTATTAAAAACGGATACAAAAAGAAAAGAATTGACAACTTAAACAGAACACGTAAAACTAAGAAATATTTACAAACTCAAATCACGAAAAATTTGAAAAACAATGAACACATTCAAAATAATGCAAACAACTTTCCAAAAATGTGAATACGTTACAGCTTACAAAAACCAGGTTGACAAAAATAAAATTTAATCAAAAAACAATGGAACCAAACCCTCTAAAACAGATGTTTAAAAATTACATTTTGTCTGCACTAAATTTTACATAGGTCAAACGGGGCGATCATTTTCTAGAAGTTTTAGTGAACATATCCAGATACGCCCAACATATAAAAAAAGTAAAACAATAAATACCAAAAACATCAACAAAAATTATAGTATATTATAAAACATAAAAAGAAAAAAGGACAACATGGATAGATCAGAAGAAAATGAAACATATAAACAAAAATTATATTCTAAATAATCAACACTAAACCCAGCAACTGAAATATTATTTAATACATTAGCTTGCGTATTATGTAAGATATTAAATACTGCAAACCATAGTAACACATATAACAATGTTAAACGACAAATTAATATTCAAAACTATAATGAACTGCATGCAAAACCAATTACTTATAAATTAAATCAAAAAGATTTTATACAACATAATCAATAATTTTCTTACTATCAAAATTAGTTATAACTCACCTATTGAGAAGCACAATGTGTTTTCGGTCCCTTACTCCCTCTCAAAAAAAAAATAAGAGGTTAAAAACAAATATTTCTACAAAATTTGTAGAAACAAAAACCAAATTAATTACCAATGATCCAGCTAGTGGATATTCCTTAATCATATGACGCACTGTCTATACAAAGTTATATGGCGGCTCCATCTTCGACCAAGAAAAACATGCCATCATGAAGGAATACTCTATAATCAAGATTGAGGGTGTTGCCGTTCACTGAACTTCATTCTGCTTTATTACTCGGAGGACCGAAGTACAACATTATCGATTGGTAGTTAATGCTATGATATAATTGTTCATTTATTTTAGCTCCAATTTTCATGTAAATAAATTTGATCTTTAAAAAACCAAGTGAATGTGTTTCTCATTTGATTTTTATTACAATTTTTCGTTTCAATTTTATCTTTGAGATATTTTTATTTTTTAATTTCTCCTGAATGTATACTAACCTTTATTACCATTATTTTAAATCAATATACTAATCTGTATTATCATCACTAATAACTTTTATTATTTCTTATTCGGAAGTTCCCAACCGATGATTTAGCTTAATTGCTTTTATTTTATTGCTTAACTTCTTAGACGTTGTCATCTTATTTAATTCTTATCTTAACAACCCCAACAATTAATTCAGATAAACGATTTTCAGAACAATGAAACCTCTCTAACCTGCAGCCATCTCAAACTGAAAAATCCCAAAAGATGTTGTGCACTCGGGTGATAATAGTGTTAGATAGAAGGCTTTATTTTTGAAGAAGCTACTAATCTATTTTTGTTTAACTTCATGGCGTGTTCTGACCAATACGCATGGAGGGATCAGTTTTTATTAATTTGTTAATTTTTTTCTATTTTTTGATCCACGGGTGTGACAACCCCGCGTACTCCAGTCCCTGCTATTGGCATATGAGTTAACGTGAGATATCACATACCACTGGCAATAGTAGTGAGATATCAGTAGCCAAGGTGATATCTTAGGGGTGCTGGCGGATGAACTGTATTCAGTCAACGGTAGCACTCTCAGTCGTAGCTAATGAATATTCCTTGATGCTGGAACGCTGTAGCTTGCTCGAAGAAACGAGCCTTCATATAACTATATATCTCAGCTTTAATCATTGAAAAATATACTGCGTCCCATAATCAAGGATTATTGGCTGGACTATTGGCAAACCAATTTTAGTTTTGTTCCTGCAAATTTTTAAAACAAATTTGCTTTTTATCTCTTATTTTATTTTTATTTTCTCTATCCTATCACGAAATATTGGCCTATGTCATATTTTATATGTGATAGGATTTATGGTTTAGTTATCCATTATCGAACAAAAAAAAAAAATTAAAAAAAACAAAAAAAAAACAGATTTGCGTCCATTAACATCCTTAGAACGCATGTTGTTGTGGGACCTTGGTCTTAAAAGGTTTTTATGTGTTGTTGTGACACATATTGTAATGCCTACTACACATCACATTTTATTAAAAAAAAAAAAAAAAATTCACTTTTCTTTTTGCCCATTTCGTGTGACTTGCACTTATTGATTAATTGATTTGAACACTTTGTTTGATTATTTCAATGATCTGGTTAATGACAGAATTAAGATGAGTAGAAACAAAGTTTACAGATGTAACTTATTTGCGGTTCCTGACACCGTTGCTAATTAACCTATAATTTTTACGTGTACTTAATCGGTCTCACTCCATAGCTTCTTGAAAACGAACTATTAATTCTCTTCTGTTTCCTGTGGTTGATTTACAGCCTCTGTTATCATGCTTCTTTCTTTAAGCAGTTAGCTAGTACAATCATGTTCAGTACTTAAAATTCCACCGCTGTCACCAACAGCTGCGATTTCCTTCCGAATTTGCTTTTATTTAAATGTGGTATACGGATTCATCTGAAAGACGTTTTGTATTTTTTAAATAAAATGTGTTGTGTAGCAGAAATTATAAAAAGTATCCCAACAACACATAAAAACCTTTTAAGCCAAGGTCCCACAACAACATGCGTTTCAAGGTGTTGATCAACGCAATTTTTATGCGTTTTTTTATATTTTTTTTATGGAATATTTCATGGTAAGATAAAAGAAATAAAAATAAAATAAAAGGGTTAAAGCGAATTTTTTTGAAAAATTTGCACGAACAAAACAAAAACTGTGTTGCCCAAAAGTTCGCGGCATTTACATCGCTCATGTGATGTGATCGTTTCCTCGAGCCAGCCATCATCAAGGAATTTCGTAATTAAGATTGAGGGTACTATGCTGCCGTTAAATAAATGCAGTTCATTCGTCAACAGCCCTAAGATATCACGTTAACTCGTATGTCAATAGTAGGGACTGGACTACGCGGGCTTGTCACACCCGTGGATCAGAAATAAAATAATTTACAAATCAACAAAAACTGATCCTCCATATGCAGCAAAAAATTTGTCTATTCTTAGTTTTTTTTAAATAGAAAGATCAAACATCCAGTAACAGTATCCCAGTCATACACAAACATGGGAAGATGAAGCACAAATTTCAGAAATTATCCTCAATGATGCATAAAACTTAATGTTAAGGAAGTCCGCACTACTGCCACGCAATAGTGCTGTAAACTGTTTGTTGTGGCAAATAATTAAAATTATTCAACTTTGTTATTTGGTTTTGACAAAACAACAAAATTATTTTCATTCCCAAAACAAAATACAGTTAAGATTCCAAAATTGAAAGTATAGCAACTTAAATGACATTTTACACAATTCATTCAACTTAAATGTCCATGAACTACTTTTGTGTTTGTCAATAAATTGATATAACAATACAGATGTGCAACCATCGGGGAAAATGAATAATTTAAAATAAACAACTGCATTCCTGGTTATAGAAAACATTTGTTTGTTTTCTTTGTTTTGATTTGTTTTAATTAACAAAACCAGGTTTATTAATTAACTGATTTACTGAACTGATTTATTCAGACTAATCAAAATATGAATTATTCATTTCGAAATATATTGATATATTACGTAAACTAAAAACAATCTGTCTGACTTGATTGTGATTGTTTTGATCAAACAGTTATAACGACAAAACAACAACATATTAACACATGTGAAAGATAGAATCACTGCCAATAATCGAAATTTTGTGAGAAATTTCAAAATCTGACTTTAAAATTATAATTGAAATCGAATACCAGAATGGTAAAATCACAGAATGAAATACAATTGTATACCAAACGCGATTTAGTGTAAATTGAATAAGTGAATTTAAAAAACAAATTAGTTTTTTTATTAAATAAAAATATTATTCGTGTTATTATTGAAGATGGAGACAACAGTTGAAGTTTCTGGAGCCGTCAATTAAAGAAGCAAGAAGAAAACAATATGTCTTTGAATTGCACAATTACTTTCGCACTTTTTTCTTTCACTTTTTTTTTCTTTCTTTTTCTTTTTTCTTTCACAGTTTTTATTTCTTACCTGGAAATTAAATTTTTCTTATTTGATTCCGATTTTTCATTATATGACAGGCAAATTTTTGGTTATTTCTTATATGGGATTCAAAATAGTTTAACACGAACAATTTCGATTCAAGATCTAGTATTCATTTCGATTCAAGATCTAGCATAGTTTTATAATTTTATCCAATCATGTTAATATTAAATTATTAAAAAATTTACAATTTGGACAAACTTCAACCAATGTTCTTTTCTGGGGAAAAGGGTTTTAAAAATATGAATTTCTATTTTATCTATACATATATAACTTACTTACCAGCTAATATAAAAATTTTTTTTTCTAAAAACTGAATTCTCCAAATATTTGGAACATTATACATATTACAAACTCTCCAAACACCACATTAAATTCATTCTTCCTATTATGCTAAACTAATCAAACAATATTTACATTTTTTTTAAAAACATTATATACAAAAAAAATTAATATATTTGGTTAAGATTTTAAAATTTAAATTATATTAAAATTGATATTACATTTTTTCTTTAAAAATTATATTAAAATTAATCCATACATATTTTTATATTATCTCTTTTTCATTTTTTTAACTAAAATTATATCAAAAAAAAATCACCGGTCTTTTTTTCTAACTAGCATACATAATATTATATGAATCAAAACTATATTTAGTTAAGATATTGAAATTAATTAAGAAAAGAATAGTAAAAGGTACATTATTAGTGTAGCATATAAAATTGTATTTTGTGTTTCACATTATTATGATAAAAATTAAATATTAAAAATTTGTTTAACTTAAGCAAAAATTATTTGGAAAATAGACAAAATTATTATTTAATAAAAATTAAAATTAAAAATAATTTGTTTATACTCGTGTAAGATTTAAATCCTTATGATCAGAGCTAAATATATATATTTTTTTTCTTAGATTTTAATGTTATTTATTTTACAAAAATTGTATGTACAAAATTTAACTAGAATATTTCTTTTTTTTTATTGTTTTTTATGTGATAATAATTGACGAGGGACATTTTTAGTTAAAATATAAAACTATAAAAAATATACAAGCATAATCAAACCAAAAAAAAAATATTAAATATTAAGTTAGCTTAAAGTAGTTTTTAAAAACAATGATTAAAATTTGTTTGTTAAAATAATATTTAAAATAAAGAAAAGAATAAATTATTGAAATAAACATGCTAAATAAAGTTTTACTTAAAAATACGTATTAAAAAAAATTATAGTGATCACCGCTCCTCCCTCTATCGTCATTTATCCGAAAAACAAAAAATTTTCAAAAAAATATTTTAAAACTTTACCGATAAAAATTCATAAATTAATAACTGAGTATGGCCTTCAATCGATTGATCTCGTTCATTGCTTTAATGTTTGATTATGTATTTTTTTCTACTATGCAGATAGTATATATACATATAATCGATATTTACTATAAATTTTAAAATTAGAAATCGACAACATAACATTAAAAATTCATATTCTATTTTTTCATGGTTGCGTTGTTTAAAAAACTTTGTAAAATTATATGAAAAACCATAAAAACTACAATTTGTTACTCTTTTTACACTAGTGGAAAAAGAACCCATTTTCACAGGGCATTAAGCGTGATGAAAATAGACTTTTCATAGCTATCATAGAAAAAAAATGTTATTCGTTTCTTCGTCAATGTTTTTTTAGATTCATCATTATTCCAAATGTAAAGAAACAAAAAAAATGGAATTTTCATTACCCTTAAAACGTCACAAATA
This sequence comes from Diogma glabrata, assembly GCA_963693315.1. Classification (NCBI taxonomy): domain Eukaryota; kingdom Metazoa; phylum Arthropoda; class Insecta; order Diptera; family Cylindrotomidae; genus Diogma; species Diogma glabrata. Next base: position 253,345,855 of record OY856188.1, on the reverse strand, counting down.
AACAACATCAATACATAATAGTGTAAATTCATTAGGGAAACAAAGTACTACGGTTAGTAAAAATAATAAAAGTATAGGAATAAATAATAAGGATAGAACGAATAGCAAAGAATTGTCGAAGAGAAGTTGTGATATTGAATATAATAATAATGTAGAATTACAAAAATCAAGTATAGGTGATATTAATAGTCGTTTAGAGTCTCTTTGTTTGCAAATGACGGAACAGGCTATAAATTAATGTTTCTCAAATGTTCGTTTATTGTAATGCTAGAATATGATCTACTAAATGACTGACAATCAAACTCTTGGACCGCCATGTTATTATGAATGTATTTTTTTTATTTATTTTACTTATAAATAACCACATTATATATTGAAACTTATCGAATTCAATTCAGACTGTTTATTATTTATACATATATAGATTTTTTTGATGAACTATTTGATGCAAGAATAATAACGCGCTGCAATCACCGTTGATTCAATTAGGGATGTAAATAATTCTATTGCAAACAGTAAACTCCGACATCGTCTACCCTTGTACTCGCAGATAACCTAATTTAAGGTCGGGTAAATACTGACTTGTTTAGATATTGAGATTCCTCCAGAGGGTGAGGTTTGGAGATTATGGTTACCCGAGGAATTCACTGACGAGTGCATTGCAAGGCCCATAACCCAACTGCATCTAATGGGGGTCTAGCAAAAATATTGTATTCTGTCGTAATATTATTTTGAGCGATGCAGGTAAACTGCAGATAATTATTCGTATGACGTATGACAAGAATTAAGTATCATTTTGGTTTCGTTATACAATATACTATTGTTATGAATTTAAAAGAATACGAAAAAAATTACGTTTTTACCAAGAATAGTGTTTCTGTAGCTTAGATGAAACCCAAAAATTGAGATCGTTCGATTTGATTAACATAAGTAGATACTAATTTGATATTAGGCTACACCGATGGTACATTGTACTATATTTTACCGAAATAAAAATTTACCTAAAGACTATTTTTCTGCTTACGTCACTTTTATTACAATTAATTTTATCACAAAAGATAAATTTATCCCGAAAGATACAAAACCAATTCAAGAATAGTTAACATAAAAACGTAAGGATAAACAAAACCAAAAGTGTTAACAACCAAAATAAAATATTTCTGTTGACACCTAAATTCAAAACATTTTGGCATTTAAAACTAGAAAAAAAATCGATTTTTTCAAGTCAAATGAGTGCGTTTTATTACTATACCAATACTATACCAACATATACTAAGTCAGTTTTTTTGGTTTGTTTACTCTCATGAGAAACCGAAATGTCTTACCATAGACGTGCGTCACTTGTTCATTTGATTCAAAATTGTACAATTATTGAAAGTCTCCTTAATCTACAAGGCCACCCTACCCTACCATAAAAAAATAATAGATTCTCCCTCCCGCCGACTAAAAAAAGAAAAGTTTGAAATTTCATAAATGAAAAATAAATTTGTCAATAATGAAAAAAGTTTGCCACAAACTATGAACATTTTACTCTAAAAAAAATAGATAGCTTATATATTTCTTCGTGTCGTTAGAAAATATGGCTTCTACTTTATAAAATATTTGACTAAAATAATCACTGGAAATAACACAGTATAACAATTAACACAACTGTGAAGAAAACATTTAATATTTTTTGGCATTTTGAATTTAGAATTTCTTTTAATTTATAATTTAATAAAAAAGTTTGTGGTAGTAATAGGTATTAAAAAACAAATCAAAATGAAGAAGAGACATTGAATATGGTAGATGCGCTATCGCCATTTTTTGTTACTCTTTATACAACTTCTCGACCGAACAATAGGAATGTGATACAAAAAAGCATGCTTTATCTGTCAGTAACATAGTATTAAACGCACTCATCATGAAAAAGTCAAATTTTTTTTATTTCAAATTATTTTTTGCACGAGTTAAATATTTATTTCTATTCCACTCCCTCATTTGCGGGGGCGGATTGTATATTTTTCTCCCTAAGAAAAATAAAAACCCCAAACCGCATGGCAATGCGGTGGCAATTATACTGTGGCAATTATATTGTGGTTGTGCAAAAAATAGTATAGAAACCTTGGGGTGAGCATCCCATCTCCATCGGTGATATGTAACCCTCAGGGTTCGCCCTCGAGCTCCAAACACGCCTCGGGAGAACCACACCTCGGGAGAGAAAACTCTCTCGTTTGCGGGAACTAGGGAGTAAAAAAAACAAAACATGACAACAATGAAAGTTTTCATGGATACAGAAATTTTTAACGATATATTCAAACAAATTTGAATAAAAACCGTCTACTGTGATGAACATTGAAAATTATAATTTTCGTTCACAATTAAATTATTAGATTTAGTTTTTAATATCATTGTGGTGACTTTTTATTTAATCGTTTGCGTTTAATTTGAAAATCTTCTTTAAATTCGTTTCAATCTTTTAGCAATAGATTAATAAAATTTTTTCTATGCGAAAAGTAAACTCACTAGTGTAAAAAAATAACAAATTATAGTTGCTATGGTTTTTCATATAATTTTACAAAGTATTTTAAACAACGCAACCATGAAAAAATAGAATATGAATTTTGAATGTTTTGTTGTCGATTTGTAACTTTATAATTTATAGTAAATATCGATTATATATTAGTATCATAGAAAAAATTGCATTTCCTACGCGAGATAAAAACGTTTTTCGTTCGTAAACATGTCTCACTCGACGCTAGCGCGTCTCGTGAACAAATGTTTACTCACGAAAAAAACAATGTTTTCATCTCTTGTAGGAAAATATACTATTAGGTACAATTTTTCTATCTAGTTTTCATAATAGTTATTTATTTATCTAGAACGAAAAGTGATATTTTAAAGTACGAGCTAGTTGTTTACGGCCGAGGCGTCTAGCCGAGGTCGAAATTACTAGTGAGTACCTTTAAAAACACTTTTCGTTTGAGGTAAATACAAAATTTTATTTCATACTGGAAATTTATTAAAATAAAAAGAAATGAGTTTTAAATTTTACTCAAAAAGCTGAACTTTAACGTCCTAGGACTTTATAAAATTTTATAAAGTCCTGGGACGTTAAAGTTCAACGTTTATGGTACAAAAAGTTGAACTTTAACGTCCTAGGGCTTTATAAAATTTTATAAAGTCCTAAGACGTTAAAGTTCAACTTTTTGTACCATAAATAATTCGAAAAATGTCGTTTTAGATATCAGTATGAAATAATAGTTATTTATTTATCTAGAACGAAAAGTGATATTTTACAGTACGAGCTAGTTGTTTACGGCCGAGGCCGAAATTACTAGAGAGTTCCTTTAAAAACACTTTTTGTTTGAGGTGAATACTAAATTTTATTTCATACTGGAAATTTATTAAAATAAAAAGAAATGAGTTTTAAATTTTGCTCAAATTATTCATAATAATAAAGTAAACGGTAACCAATCTAATATTTAGTAAACAAACAAAATAAGATATAGCAACCAAAAAGACCCGTCAATTGTTTTTGAATAATTTGTTATTTTTGATAAATTTATTTTCAATTATTTGTGTTAAAATGGATGCAAATGAGATTCGCCGTAAAGAAGAGTTTGCTGTCAAATAAATCACGGAATCAATACGAAAAGGAATACGAGTTTTTTTGTGAGTGGAGCATTCTGCAAAACGCATTCTGATTGTAAATGAAGATGTCCTTTTAGCTTATTTTTCTAATAAGGTAAGTACCTAATTTTGAAAAGTAGAAAAATAACATTTAACAGTAACAAAAAATTATAATATTTATAGTCAAAAAAGCCTCATTGTGGCCAAAATTTTCTATGCTGAAATCAACACTACGTGCTAAGGATGATATAGACATTGCCAATTATTGTAAATTAAAGGCGTTTTTAAAACGAGCACTGGAAAATGTTTTCCAATTATTATTGTTATGGCAACAACTGACGTATAATTTTATAAAGTCCTAGTACTTTAAAAAATTTTTAAAGTACTAGGACTTTAAAGTTCAACTTTTTGTACTATAAATAATCCGAAAAATGTCGTTTTAGATATCGGTATGAAATAAAAATTATTATTCATCTAGTATTCATTTCAAAATTCATTATTAAGATTTTTGTTTTCTCATTATTAAAGTCGAATTCTTTTTGCCAAAAAAATTGCTCTGACAAAACCCTTTTGTGCTCTGAGATCATTTTTTTTTTTGACATTACGAGTTTTATTTGGCCAAAAAAGTGATTTTTTTGCCGTAAAAATATTTTTTTGAATCTAGATTTTTAACTAGAGCAAGCATAAAATACAATAAAGAATTAAAAAATCTGTCAAAATTAGTAAACAAACAAAACGCTATTTACTTATTATATTTTTGTATAGTGAAATAGTTACTTTTTAAATAAAAGTATTGTTTAAACCCAGTTTTAAATTAAAAATTAATAACAACTAATTAATTAAATACAATTAATTGCAAAAATATTCAATGACAGTTCACAAACACAACCACAAAGCTGGATTATATTTTTCATGTTCTTTTTATGAAAAAAAAAATCACTTTTTCGCTCTATTCAAAAAGAATTCGACATAAGAATTTCTGGCAAGATTACTTTATCTTAGGCCCCAGCCAATTTTTTTTAGGGCACTTTTATAAGCATATTACAAAAAAAAATTTTTGAAAATCAGTCCCGGGGACTAAGATATAGGCCTTTGAAAAAAAAAATATCGTATAAAAGTACAATTTTTTTTACCGAATGTTGCAATCCAAATGACGTTTAATGTTATTTTTGATATATAATTTTAAAAAATCAACATGAATAACTTAAAAAAAAATAATTATAACCTTAGGGGCCCACGTTATGACCATTTGAGGCAAGATTACTTTAACTTAGGCGCGAGTGGATTTTTTTTTTATTATTTTTATCGTAAATTAAGAAAATTTTGTAAAAAGGACAGTTTTGATCGTTTATCTTATAAGCACATAGGAAATAAAGCAAAAATAAGTAAAAAATAAAAAAAATTTGTCAAAACCAGTGCAATTTTGTATAGATTTTGCTTTTTTCAAAGGCCTGTATCTTGGACCCCGGGGCTCCGATACAACTCGTTTTGGTTTTATTCGCTTCAGTGAGTGATTCTCCATCAAATTAAAAAAAAATTCTTGGGGCCTAAGAAAAAGTTATATCCCCGAATTTCTCTATAATTAATCAAGAATATAAATAACATGTTTTGCCTATCAAGTTAAATAATTGATGTTCTTTAAGTTTATTTGAGTAATTAACACCCCGATTACTGAGGTCGTGTCACATCAGGTGACATGACTATAGTCATGTCACGTCGGCTAAATATTGGTATTATTGTAGTCGATAAAAACCGTCACGACTAAAACTAGAAATTCTGAAACGAAAAAACTCCAAAACTAAAAAAAAACTACATTTACGTTCTTCAGTTTCACAAAAACAAATAGGGCCGATTGTATGAATGCGGATAGAAGATAAATCCTCGGATTAATCGTCGTTTGTATATATACAAACGACGATTAATCCGAGGATTTATCTTCTACCCGCATTCATACAATCGGCCCTTAAAGACGTTTGAAAAAACTATTGTCACATGAAAAATTGAGGTGACTAAAATGTCATTTAAAGTGACATCTGTCGTATAAAATGACTTGAGGTGTAAAAAACGACTTCAAAAATACGAAAATTGATGCGATGTGACTTTAGGGTAATCGGGGTGTGAAACACACAATAGTAATATGAAAGTGCAATTTCACATTGTGTGATCTTAAACATTTGCAAATATTGTTTCAAAGTTGTAGTGAAAGGGGGCTCTAGTACGAAATAATTTATGTTTATTTTTAATCATTCACATTAAAAAGTAATGAAAACATTTTAACAAGAAGTTTAAAAAAAGATAACCTTATTTCAAACTTATGATATATTTACTGGTACCTGTTAATAAGCGTATAATTTGATGAGCTGATCTGTCAATTGTTGACATGTATAATTTAAAATTTGGAAGCTTCATTGGTTAAATTTACTGAATACCGAAATTCATCTCAGCAATTCTCATCGCCTCTAGCAGTATATGGATCATCTCTTCAGCCAACTTCAACATCTATTACTATGTTTCCATGACCGAGTTAACCGGGATTATCTCGTCATGGAAACGGAGTTTTCGTTAAATTTCTTAACTCACCTTAACTCAACGAAATTAGCGCGATTAGAGAAGGTTAACAAAAAACAAACACAAAACAAAAAAGTAAAAATGGCGTCGCGAGTGTTTTGGAGTGAAGAGGAAAATAAAATTTTAATTGAAATTATTCCAGAAAAAAACTAGTAAATTAATAATAAAAAACATTAGTAAAATATCCAATTTTTCCGTCGTAACCAAATCTCTTTTTGTATTTTTCATTTAATGTCATCAATTAATGTATTTTAATAAACAATTTTTGCTAACTCCAAGAAGTTTTATATTATCATGGAAACGATACGGATTAGCGCCACCATGTTTTTAACTCAACGAAACTCTTAATTCGAGTTAACTCTGTCATGGAAACGTAGTATATCAAATCTGGTGAACAAGCAGCAAAAATATAATAGCGCAGTTATTTACAGCTATATCATAATTATTATATTGTGGTCGTGCAAAAAATAGTATATAGACCTCGGGATGGAGCATGTCACCTCCACACACCTTCGGGAGAAAAGCATGCACTTCTCTCCCTTGATGTATAATCTACTATTTGTGTCTATCGGGATAAATTTATCGTTTATGTTGAAATTAACTGTAACAAATGTGACGTACAAAGTCTGACCTAAAAATCCAAAATAATTTATTTTGTTTGTTCGATCAGGTTTGAGATAATATTCAAAGAGGTGAATGCATATGAGAACGCATTCCACAAATGAGGGAGCGCAATTGAACTTTTTTTATATCTCGTGCAATAAAGTGAGCGAAATAATAAAAATTTCACTCTGAGAAAGCATAAAAAAAATTTGATTATTATTTGAATTAGGAAGTGAAATTGATTTTAAAAGTTGAAGCAATTTTTGCACACCCATAAATTATTAATGTTACTAACACACTTGCGTTTTAGTAGAGGCGCCGTAAATATTTCTATTATTGCATTGAATTCCAAATTTAATCGTGTTTTTGCCCCCAAAAGTAATATAAAAAAAGAGACGCCATTACATAGAAACAAAAAACAACAAATAGAAAAACAACAAAAAATTTTTGACAACGTAGACCCGAAGCATTCTATTATTGTTTACATTGATTTTAGGTTACATTTTTTTCTCGAAAATATTTAAAAAACTTAACACTTATTAATCGAAAAGTAAATTATAACATCAATATTAGTTATTTATGATAAGAAAACGCATCCTGTATATGTTTTTAGTAATTTTTACACGTCATTATCACACACTTCATATTTAATGTTTTATTCAAAATTTTCACTTAATATATTTAATTTTTCTGTAAAATTACTTTTAAATTATAATAAAATCACTAGTATTAATTCGTCAAAATATCACCACGATAAATATTAAAAACAATTTTATTAAAACCAAATTATAACCAAGCTAAGCAATGTTTACAAATTTTGTTTTTGACAACTTAGACCCAAAGAATTGAAAATAAAAAGAGAGAAGAGAGAAAAACGGCTTCAAATATTTTTGTGTATATTTTTTTTTTTTTTTTAATAAAATGTGTTGTGTAGTAGGAATTAAATATGTGTCACAATAACACATAAAAACCTTTTAAGACCAAGGTCCCACAACAACATACGTTCAAAGGTGTTGATGGACGTAAATCTTTCTTTTTTTGTTTTTTTATATTTTTTGTTAAAGAATGGATAACTAAACAAAAACTCCTATCACTGATAAAATATGACATAGGCCAATATTTTATGATAAAATAGAGAAAATAAAAGTAAATTAAAAAGTAAATAGCAAATTTTTAAAAAAATTTGCTGAAACAAAACAAAAATGTAGTTGCCAATAATCCAGCCGGTGGCATATTCCTTGATCCTGTGATGCACCGTCTTTCTGAAAGATTAAAGCCCACACATAGTTATATGAAGGCTCGTTTCCCTAAGGAAGCAATAGCATCTTATCATCAAGGATTATTTCACAGTTAAGATTGAGGGTGCTACCGTTGACTGAATACAGTTCATCCGCCACCACCCCTAAGATGTCACCTTGGCTGAATACAGTTGACTGACCGTTGACTGAATACAGTTCATCCGCCACCACCCCTAAGATGTCACCTTGGCTAGTGATATCTCACTGCTATTGCCAGTGGTATGTGATATCTCACGTTAACTCGTATGTCAATAGCAGGGACTGGAGTACGCGGGGTTGTCACACCCGTTGATCAAAAATAAAAAAAAATAAAAAAACAATAAAAACTGATCCCTCCATGCGGGAGATATACAGTAGTTTCATTTCCTTAGTCTCTTAAAGGTCTTACCTCATCTACGAAAAGATTTTCGTCTTCAGGGATTCATTTCTTATATTCGTCACCCATACCCGTTTGCATGAGAAAAAAAAGGAGAGCATGTCATGCGAGAAATATATAAACTGCTGGAAATTTGACGAAAAAATTCAAAACTGTAAGAATAATGACAAAATTCTTTTCAAAATTAATCAGTAAACCAATTAACTGCAACAATTTATCTTCGGAAAATCTCAACCGCATATTTTCTTGACGATATTTTTTATTGAAAAAAGCCGAAATAAATTAAATTTCCAGTCTATTACATGTTTTCATTAAGTAATATAATTGATTCTAATTTAAAATAATTTTTTTTACAAAATATTTTTAAAATACATTCACGCTTTATATTTTTTATTGTAGTATTTTTTTTTTTGAATTTTTGACACTTTGACAATATTTTGAATTTTTATGTAAAACATAAAAAAAGTGTGTGAGTTGTGTGAAACATAAAAAACGTTAAAACAAATACTTATTTCCTTTTAAAAACAATATGTATGAATAGTAAATGATTCGTAAATAAACACAATCAACTGTTTGTCTCTTTCAAACAAAAAAATTGTAGTTTGATCTGCTCGCCACCTGTGTTCGTTTTCAAGAAGCTTGTCTTGAATCCCTGAAGACGAAAATCTTTTCGTATATTAGGTAGGACCTTAATTCTTTGATATTTCTAATTTAAACCATTTATACAAGTTAACTGAATTTCTCTTAAGTTACCCTAAACAGCTTTCGCTAATTTTTAACGAGACGTAAAATTTTGTGTATAATTTCGATTAATTTTCAATTGACATAAGAAGGAAACATCATTTTTATGTGCCTATGGTAGCAAAATGCCATCATTTTTATGTGCCTATGGTAGCAAAGCAAAATAAAAACTCGACAACACAACTTTATGTAAATTGGTTTTGTCAACATTAAACGGTAATGGTAACGATTTTCCGAAAAACGAATTTCACAATATTGTATAATGTCGTTTTCGTTTTACCAAAAAAATTGCTCTAAACACGCCCATTTTTGATCTAGACAAACTTTTTTGACATAACGTATTCTATTTGACAAAAAAAGTGATCTTTTTGCTCTGAAAATAAATCTAGATTTTTTCGTAGAGCAAGTTGTTAATACAATAGAGTTGCACAAATACATTTGCACATCTCTCAAAATTTGTAAACAAACAAAACGCCATTTAGTTATTATTATTTTTTTCTAAGTGAAATAGTTATTGTTTAAATAAATGTTATGTTTAAATCGTGTTTTAAATTAAAAACTGATACAAATTATTTAATTAAATACAATTAATTACTAAAACATTAAATGACAGTTCACAAACACAACTACAAAACTAGATCAAATTTTGTCATATTCTTGAAAAAAAAATCACTTTTTCTGCTCTGGCATCGACATCAATTCAATTTTAACAATATTGTGAAATTCGTTTTTCGTAAAATCGTTACCGTTGAATGTGATGAAATACAAACTTCACAAAATTGTCAAAATTCACATTTATGTGTACGGGAATTCGAGTTTGTTCTTCTGGGGATATTACTTTTACTTAGGCGCCAAGATTTTGTTTATTTGATATAGAATCACTCACTGAAGCGAATAAAACCAAAACGAGTTGTATCGGAGCACCGGGGTCCAAGATACAGGCCTTTGAAAAAAAGCAAAATCCATACAAAATTGCAATGGTTTTGACAAATTTTTTTTATTTTTTACTTATTTTTGCTTTATTTCCTATGTGCTTATAAGATAAACGATCAAAACTGTCCCTTTTACAAAATTTTTTTAATTTACGATAAAAATAATTAAAAAAAATCCACTCGCGCCTAAGTTAAAGTAATCTTGCCCAAATTTGTATTTCACGTCAGATCAAAAAAAAAATTGATTTATTTCTGATCTAAAATTTGTTTTTCAAAACTGAGATTTTAGCTAGATTTACCCTTCAGATCAAGTCCCCTTCACTAATACCAATTAAAGTGAGATTTGACATATGTCAATTGTATTCTTTAATATGAGATTTAAAAATTTTAGATGAGTTTATTATTTCATTTAAATGAAATAAATAATTCTAAATTAAATAAAAGTGTGTAAAGTGCGTGAAGTGTGTGAAAAGTTTACTATTATCAAAGCACATGTCGCAAATGTCATTTTTTTACCCATACAACAAAAATATTAAAAACAGCTGATTTCATGTTCGTTTGGTCACCAAAATCTAGATCTTTTTCGATCAAATCTAACTTTACCAATCGAAAATCACATTAAATTAAAAATTAATCAATTACTAAAACATTCAATGATAGTTCACAACCGCAACTGTTAAATTAGATAATTTTTTTCCTATGATTTTTGCGAAAATAAAATTACTCTTTTTGCTCTGGACTTATTACGCAGTTCCAAAACCAAAAAATAATAAACATTTTTGTTATGTAAAGTTTATGTGGAGTTCTTTCAGGTAAAAAAATTGATGCACAAATTGATGTAAATCAATTGTGCGCGTTCTTTCAACCAAAAAAATTAATGTTTTTTTTGCGTGATATGGGAAAATTTAAAAAATTTGTGTGCGGTTAAAAGTATAATTAAAAAGAAACAAGATATGGACAATCTGGCTGTATATAGTCGATCAAATGATCGATCGAAGATTATTATGTAAATTTAAACCAAGCCAACCTACTCAAATCTATCAGCCAATAGGCTTTTTGTATTAAACATTTCCTGATCCATTCGTTAATGGTTCCAATTCAATTTTCAGCCAATTTTTCAATGCATTTGGATTACTTATCAACATTTTGTGTTGTTCGAACCACAACTTATAAACTTAATAATTTTTAGAATTATTTCAACTTGTATTGTTTTTTAGCAAAAGAATATACTTTAATTCGCGATAAGTTAAAAATGCCTTTCAAAATTAGGAAAAGTTTAGATTTTTCCATTATCCAACAACACTAAAGACAAATTACTTTTTAATTATTTTGTATTTTAAAAGAACAGAGCAAATGGTAACTATTTCAATTAAATTTGATAATACAATTTATTTACACTTATAAAATTTCAATTTTTATTCGCAGATTTAAAAGATGAAAACTTGGATCTTTATTGATTAAAAATTACATAATAATGTTTATTATTTGATTTAAATTTACATAATCATCTTCGAAAGAACATTTGATTGATTATATACAGCCAGATTGTCTATCTCTTGTTTCTTTTTAATTAGACTTTAAATCGCACACAAATAAATTGAACAACCGTATTATATCTACATATAATATTAAGACAATAATATATTCACAATACTCACAAAAATGTTTATTATTTATGTAGACAGAAACATGTATTATTAATTGACATTCATTAATTTGAAAGCCGTAACCGAAAGAAAATAGCAAATCATTAGAGAATTTCTTTAGTTATGAATATTCTTGTTTTAGAATAAAACTCGAAATAGTTCAACGTTACAATGCAATAATTTTTTTTACCAACTGCGTATAACGCCTTAAGCAAACAAATCGCTTATTTTGGAATAGAAACGACATTTCCGAATGATTTTATCTTTCAAATCGCTAATTTGATTCAGTCAATAATTAGATTAAGCAAGTTTACTATGAATTGGAACACAATTTTAGTAATATATTTTGATACAAATCTAACGATTGAAGATGGCGTGCTTTAGGTTTGATTCAAATATAGTAACATTACTTATAGTAAATATTTTTCCTAATCAATTTTTCTGTATCTATTTACTATTTCTTCTTCTCGAAAATTTATATCAAAACTTGAAAAATGTTTTTGTTTAGGGCACACAGTCGTGTCACTAGATGTAGCGCCGCCATTTTGTACCACATTTAAAAAAAATTGTTTTGAAGTTTAATAATTCATTAATAAATAAAATAAAATCTTTAAACATAAAAACTCGCAAAAAATGCGATAATTGCGCGAAGGTAGTGAGAGAGAGGTGTAGGCGCTTTAAGCGAAAAATAAGAATGCATTCAAACAAACACATAAATAGAGCAACTGGCAAGCAATAAAATTGAAATTGTACTTTAGGGCCGATTGAATGAACAAGGATGGATAGAAAAAAATCCGAGGATAAAATTCTATCTTCATCCGAGGATTCTTTTTTTCGTCGATTGTATGAACACGGATAGATTAATTTTTATTTTTGTTTTTATTGCAGTTTATAGCATTTTTTTATAAGTGGCAATGCTTTTTCTTTTACTTTTCTATTAAATAAATTGAAATTGAATATATTAAAAATATTATTTATTTTATTATTAATTTATATAGTTTACACTTTTTGCCGTAGGCTCTTGACGTAATTCGTTGAATAACATATTTGTTTAGCACTTGTTTTATACGAACGTTAATATAAATTTTAAAAAAATAAAAGATTTAATTTTATTTCTATGATCATTCAATATATTTCGTCTTTTTAGGACATCCTCAGGTCAGGAGTAATGAAGTCATTACTCCTGAGGATGTCATAGAAATAAAATTAAATCTTTTATTTGTTTTTAAATTTATATTAACGTGCGTATAAAGCTAAACAAATATGTCATTAATTTATATCAAAAAACAAATTTTTGAAACGCAGAAATTTAAATTCAAAAATAACCACAAATTCAAAACAAAATTTTCCTGCTATTCGCATGTCAAGAAAAAAAAACCAAATTGTTTTATCCTTTGTTTTATAGAAGATAGATCAACAATCTTCGGATAGATTTTGTAATCTATCCTGATTCATACAATACAAACGACGATTAATCCGAGGATTTATCTTCTATCCGCATTCATATAATCGGCCCTTAGTGTTTAATATTCATAGATTCAAAGTTTTACTCGATTGAAATATTAAAAAAAAAATTTTAAATTTCATTTGCGTTTGCGAAGACAACGTTTAGATGTAAAGCGTGCAGGATAACCGAAATTTCAGGTTGGTTAAGCTCTGTTAACAATAATTTAAAAAATCAATAATAAATATATTTAATGATTAAAAAGAATAAAATTAAAATAATTAACATGTATTTTAATTTACACGCCTTCATTGGACATAAACCAAAAACTAAAAAAAATTCACACTTCAGATTAGTATTTGAATGGCATGTAGTTTTCTGTAGCAAAAAGGCATACACTATTTTTAATTCAAAAATTTCGGAAGTCCAGTTGAATGAATATGATTTGCTAAAAAAAACTATTCTTCAAATTAATACTGATCTAATGTGTTAATTTTATTTATAGTTCGTGCCCAATTAACGTGACAGTTAAAATTGTAATTTCTTTTTTATTTTATTTTTGCTAATTTTTTTGTTATTTATAACTGAGTCAATTATATGTCAATTACTTGTAATTTAATTCATATAAAAGTAATAAAAATATTATGCAATCGATAAACACATCTCAAAAATGTGCAAAATCGATATTCTGAAAATTTTAACTTGATATATCAATTTATAGAGCTCGCTCAAAATTTCGCTAGTTTTAAAAGTAGTGAATTTTAAATATATAGTAGCAAATTCTAAATATATTAATTTTAAGAAACTGTTGCTTTTTCTCTGAGAGTTGACGTGTTAAAGAATAAGATCATAAAGGCACGAAAACCATAACAACAATTTTTGCTTCGACAGTTAAAATAACAAAAAAATTCAAATTTTTAGAAATTTTTAAAAATTGTAAAATTTTTTAATTTAGATAGTTTTTGTAGTTTTCTTAAAACATAATAAATTACCACGTTTTCATGCGAGGCCAACAACTATGAAATAATAACCGAAATATAAAGCTAAAGCACTATTTTCCTTAATGCTTTCCATTATTGTTGTAATGTACCAAGCACAATGTTTGATAACTTTAAAAAGAAATCTGTGGGTTATTGATTAACACAAAAACAAAAAGGTGGCACAACAGAATGCATTGAGAGGTTATTAGAAGTAGGAATAATGAGCAACATTGCATGTGCCAAAAAGGAGACATTTTTATTCAATTACCACAAATAATAATTTGACGGTACCTTTAAGAATATTTACGTTTTGTTGAAAAACAAAGAAAAGATGTAGCATAGCAAAATACCACAATGATCGAAATTGTTAAAATAAAATTATCGGAACACTTTATCGGAAAAAAAACGAAATGATTGTTTCATTGACAAAGCGCAACGAGTATTTTATAACTAGAGAAAAACACTAGCATGCATGCATAACATTTTTTCTATAGGAATGAAAACAGAAACATTATTGTTGATAACTCGCATTGTTTAAAAGTAAAACCGTACGGAGTTCAATACCACATTGAAAATCACAAAGTAAATAGTACTAACTTATTCTAAATCATCCTATAAGTATGAAAAATAAAAAATTTATAAAAAAACATTAAAGCAAATAAAAACGGTAAAAATATTAAAATTTTAAAATATCAACAATCAAAAAATTTCGTTGAAATGAAAATTTTTGTTTGAAAAATTTTCATTTAAATGAGATTTTTTTCTATATTTTTACTACAAATTCTGAATTTTTTTTTAAATGAGTTTTCTAATATTAAATATATAATTTATAACCACTTTGTTCTAAAGTTAAACATGCAATTAATTATACGAATAATAATATATAACATTGTTTAAATATTTAATGAAAACTAAAATACTTGTTTTTTCTTCATAAACCAAAAACAATTAGTATTCAACAAGAAAACTCATTTTTCTTGTGGTTTCCGTTATTCAAATTAATTACATTTCAATACATTAACATCGTCATTTCAATACATTAATAAGTAATGAAAATGTTTCGTTGGTATTTTGAAAACGGTTTTTTGTAAAAAAATAATTTATGCTTTCAGGAAATTAAGAAATATATTAAGATTTTTTCGAAACCTTTCTTTTTGTATCAATCCTAGGGCTAGTTTAAAAATGAACAAACAATAATACATTAGTAATTTTCATATTACAAAAGATCATAAAAATTACCGATTAAAACAGGAAATAAATTTATTTTGAAAATAATCATGATTTCATTGTTGGACCGGTTCTTTTAAAATAATCAAAAAAAAAACAAAGCCGTGCAACATATAGTCCCTGGGCCTTCACCTACATAATTTTGTGATTACCACATATTTTATACTTCGTGATGCGCCTGTCCTTGACAAGCCCGAAAACATTTGTTCTGCGATTTTTTTCAAATAGGCCGCTTCTGCTTTCGGCAAGCTCCGAAAAATGCCGATTGCCCGGGATCTTGCAAATTTTTGTTTTTTTTAACTATGGGGGTTGGAAATTTGATTTAGAACACAAGGGTAACCTTGTCCGACAAAAATGTATCTGCTATTGTCTAGTCCGACAACCCAAACATCCAAAATGTTAGTTGTCGGACTCGACAATTGCAAACACATTTTGGTCGGACAAGCTTACCCTCGTATTCTAAAACAAATTTCCAACCTCCACAGCCAAAAAAAATAAATGTGGTAGCAAATTTACAAGATCGCGGGCAATCGGTATTTTTCGGAGCTTGCCGAACGCAAAAGCGGCCGATTTGAGAAAAATCATAAAACAAATGTTTTCAGGCTCGTCAAGGACAGATGCGAAGTATAAAATATGTGGTAATCACAAAATTATGTAGGTGAAGGCCCAGGGACTAATAGAACCTGCCTTATTTTTGAAATCGGTTAAAATATAATTTCTCTTCCTTTTCTAAACTAGTCCTAAACATGATAAAATTAAATTTTATTGTATGATATTTTCGTTTTGTACACATTTGTTTTCCAAAATAACCTAATTTCGCTATTTTGGATAGATTACGAAAATAATTTTTTGTTTATTTAATTTATAAATTCGAATTTTTTTATGATTTTATAGTTTTTAAAAAAAAAATATATACTTTTATATTTTTTTTTCCTATTAGAATAAAAAATGTTGAAATGATAGTTTTTCGTTTTTTTATCAAAAATATCGTTTGTTTGTTACTGTAACATTATTTACATGAATTTTTACGCTATAAATAATAAATTTTATTATACTTTTTTTTTGGTATGAAATCTTTTCAACATTTTTTATGTTTTTATTTTTCCTCACACACACACCTTTCTTTTTAAACTTACTTTTAGCATCATTTTACATTTATTTTTATAACTTAGTTATATACTTTACAATGTCGGATTATCGAACATTAATCCTTTGGTGACGAGAATATCTCCATAGGGTTCCTTTTGTTTAATTTGTATTGCTTGGAACTTTTTTAATACTAATAAAGAATAGAACTTTTGTGCAGCCTAAATAACATATAAAAAAAGATATACGAATATGCAAATTTGACTAATTTGATTACACTTACCTGTTTCTTTTGATTTCGAACTGTCATTTCTGACAAATATATACTTTCACGTTTTAATAATTTTTGTTTAACGGTTATAAACATTTGTGCCGCACGTTTATTAAGAACACGTTCCTCAAATTGTTCATCAGTTTCGTTTTCTAACTGTTCTTCACCGGCCTCCTAAAAATACAAACAGAACACATTAAATCATAATCAACAAAAATTAAATTTGTTTTTTTCTTACGTGTCCAGGCGATTGTGGATAATCATAATCGTCATTCCAATCGTTTGCTATAGCAGTGCCGCGTGGCGAAGTATGTGGTCCATCAAAGCCCATATTAGCATAACCTATATTCTCCATACCAGTTCCATTTAAAATGGAAGAAACTTGATCTGCAGGTAAATTTGGTATTGATTCCATATTTTCAATTGCATGATGTGGTGTCATTCCTCCATGATCTAAGCCACCAGGAGTCATACTGCCATGGTGTAAATCAACTTGTCCCATTCCTTCATGCATTAGGCCAGAATCTGGCATTCTATCATCAACATGGTGTAAACCAGGTGTCATATTACCATGCATTAAATTACCAGGAGTCATTGGAACACCAGGGGTCATTGGCATATAACTTAAGTGATGGGTTGGAGGACTCGGCATATGTGTCATTCCTGATGGTGGAGGCATGTGCAACATACCAGGTGTCTGTGGCATTTGATCCAAACCCAATGTAGACGACAGTTGTACCATTCCTGGAGTTTGTATCATGCTCGATGTTGGTGACAGTTGCTGCATATCCGGATGCGGTGGCATTTGTGGCATAATTGGGGTTTCTGGCATTTGAATAAATCCAGGAGTTTGTGGCATTTGATTCATACTAGATACGTCTGTTAAATTATTGAAAGGTGTTTGGGGCATTTGCAATATTGTTGCATTTGGTGACAATTGTGGTATGCTTGGGGTTTGTGGATTCATATATTCGTTCATACTAACAGGAGGTGGCATGATAGATTCATCGTTTGATAATAATGTGGGATGGTTGCGCAATTCCATTGCAGAATTTTGTGGTAATTCATATTCTCTTGGGTACTCTGGTTCAGGTAGTGATAAATCTGGAATTACAGGTTCCTAAAACACAAAATTTATCAAAATGGGTTTAATATAAATTTATATTGTTTTCTTTTTACCTGATTCATTCTTCTTTTTCTGCCACGCTTTGGTCCCAAATCTTGTTCTTCAGGTTTATTTTGTTCCAATGCAAGAACATCAGCAGGTCCTAATGCTGAAAAGTCTTCTATGCCAAATGCTCTCGAGGTTAAATGTCGTTGATAGTTCTTGAATGACATCAAAAATGTTACAAATGGTTATTAGTTTACATCAACACACTAAAACTTACTTTAGAAAGTGCTCTAGCAGGAATATCTCTGGATGGTAAAGCAAATAATTTTTCTACACCGCCAGTTTCTTTCCAGTACATCAGCCTTTTGGTCGGCGGTGCGAGATCTAATGTTGTTACTATATCAGAGGTATTGGCCAACTGACTTTTCATTTCCTCCCCCGATATATTTTTCACTTCGTCCACAATCAATTTCCTTTTTCGTTTTGTTTTTGGAACACCTTTTAATGCAGTTGCATCTACAGGAGCTAACGCAAAACTTTCCTCATCTGCGTTTAATAATTCCTCGGCTGGATCTTGAAGATTGTCTACTATATTCTCTGGATGTAAATTCATATCGTCAATTTCCGGGTCGATTCTTTCATGTGGTGACATAGGTGGCATTACCGATAAAGGATTTTCATTTATTGAAGGACATCGTTCAGCTGCATTTGCCGAGGTACCAGGAACGGGGGAATTCGGTCTTGAGCCATAGGAACTAAAATTTAAAAATAAAGATTTAAAATTGATGTTCCTATTTCCTAAAACATTTCGTTTTTGAACCTCATAGGTGGTGAAGGTGCTCCTGCATCAAAATCCATATCATCATCAGATTCTGTTCTCGAAGTCATAGCACCTGGTGGTAAAGCTGTTGTTGCCAATGGTGCGTCTGCAAATATATCCCCTTCAAATAGACCGGCTGCCGGTTCTACGAAATATGACGGAAAATAAAGAATAACCAATTTTTTTAAACCAAAAAGTATAAAATCATAAAAATAAAATTTATTAATTTAGATAATAAAATATTTTGCTCTCTCAGAAAAAAAAAACAGTTAGATGACGTAAAACTATAGTTTTAAAAAGAAATAAGAAAATTTTGAAGCAATTTCCAAAGTAACAAACCAGCAAAGGGTTTGACATTTTACTTATAGAGTCCGACTAACGTCTATTTAACTTTTTAGATAAATTCATTTGCTGTTTTGTCTAATATATTTTGTTTTATATTACCGAATTAAACAGGGGATAAAACTTGTTTGATGATCGTAAAGTAACAAACAAAAATTGAGAAAGAAAAGGTACAAGAAAACTTATGAGGAAAAGAAAAACGAGCAGATATAGTATCGAACAAATCAATCAACACAAGTTCGAAGAACACTGTGCAAATGTTTGAAATCTGATAAAAGATTCTATATAAAATCCAGACATCAGAAATTAAAACCATGTACTTTGAACAAATAAATTCGATATGAAAAACTTCCAAAATTTTCTTAATAAGGCGAATCCCATCAATTGAATCATATATTTTGTTATAACATAAAAACTTATTTCTCTTTTGCTCTATATAAAATCAAAACATGGAGACAAAATGTAATCGTAGGAAAGTAATTGAAGGGTTAGTTTTTGAACTTTCTTTTGAGATTACGACTGGGTTTCGAGTTTCGACATCACTCGTGCTATTTTATCGAATTCGATGAATACACGATAGAGCAGATCGCATCGAAACAAAACATCACATCTTTAACAAATCTAATCAAATGCGGGGCAGATGATTTTTTTGTACTATCTATATAGTTGTAGGGATTCGTATTGTAGTCGTATACCGAGTTTTCTACAAACACTCAACACTGAGTGACAAATCAAAACATATATTGCGGTCTTGATAGGATTACTCTTGGTATCAAAGCTATATTTTGAGAGGCAACTATGTGGCACAGCCCTTCCAATGGATGTATACATCAGAAAAAGAAAGGTGGAAACAGTTGAGAAATATAATATAATCCAAATGTGTATAAAAAATTACAAAAAAATAATAAATTTGCCAATATTTCCATAATGATTGTAGAACATATACTGAAGAATCCAAAATCTATTTTTACATTTAAAAATATTTCTAAAAAGAATTTTGAAATAAATTTTTATCATATCACATCCAAAATATATTTTATATTATTCAAATTTAAAATTTAATTAAGATGTAATATAATATTCAAATCATATTATTGTAGAACCATTACGAGTTAGTAAAAGTAAAAACAAAATTATGAAAAATAATAACTGGAAAAAAAAGAATTTCTTACGTCCAAATTCATCTCCAAATCCATCTTCGGATAGAGCGTGATGTGGTTCTATAGAATCTAACATATCTCTTGAAGTTCCTGCTACCGGTTCCTTTGGTTCCAAATCAATATTATTACCAAGTTCTTCGGCAAATAAATTTTCGTCGATATTTGGATCTGGTTCGTCACGTGCTAAATCAGGTGTATCAGCATCGAAGCCCATGTCTCCAAAACCGTCTTCATGTATAGACATTGGTAAAGTTCCATAATCCTCTCGCATTGTAATTTCATCCGCTCGAGATTGATTAATGGAAAATTGTTCTTCGATATCTACATCACTGCGAAATAAAATATAGAAATGAATTAATGGGAAAATTTTTTTATTTTATTTTTAAAGTTGAGAGACCATAACTATTGCACCGAACGATTGCTTTGGTAAGTTTTGTTTTTAATATAGATTAGATTTGTTTTAGCTGTGAGATATCACTAGACAATGTGATATTTTAGAGGTGCTAGTGTATTAACTATATGCAGTCAACGGTAGCACCCTTAATCTTATCTGTGGAATACTCCTAGATGATGGTCCTCTATTGCTTGCTTTAAAAAACGAGCCTTCATGTAACTCAATGTCTGGGTTTTAAATTTTAATCATTGAGGAGAACAATGCGTCACATGATCAAGGAATGTGCCACTAGCTGGATTATTGGCAAATCCCATTTTAATTGTGTTCCTGCGGTCTCATACCGAAGTTCGTATTGCATAACATTAAACGTTAATCGTTTAGAACGTTAAACTTTTTCCGTAAAATCACTACCGTTACCGTTTAATGTTATGCAATACGAACTTTACAATATTGACCAAATTCACATTTATATGTTCGAGACAAAACTGAAAATTGAGCTTCCGGATAAAGGAGAGCAGAATTTAGCTGAAGCGATGTGAAAATAAACTTTTCAAGTTTCTTCAAGCGGTAAATTATTGTATAAATGATTCGATTCTATGCCAATATTTCATGATTGATGTTAGAAATAATATAATATGTGCAAATAAAATTTTTAAAAAACTTATAGATTAAAGATTAAGATTTAACTTTAAAGTGAATTATTTTTGTTGTAAGTATAACTACAAAACATCATATATTAAAATGAATAATTTACGTCAATCCGAAAATGTTTTTCATATAGTTTTAAATTAAATATTTCATGTTGTTCACACGAGTTAGAATGCAATAAAGGTGACCAACAGACCTTCGTCTATACCTGTTAGAAGTCTATATACAACTGGGGGCAACACATGCCCAGAATTTAATAGAGCGGACGAGATATCCGATATCTCGGCTAGCTTGGGTACCTCGGGTAAGCCAATCCCGTATCATGTGTCATCAACACCATGACCCCTGAGGAAAAGAAATGGTTTTTTTGCTAACATAACTAAATAGTTAAAAAATTATCTTTTAACTAAAAATTTAAGACATTTTTAATTTATAATTCTATTAATTCATATTTGTGTAAAAAAAATTTATTTATTTTTATTTATTTTATTCGTAATTATTCGGGAAAATTTTTTCTTTATTATTTATTATATTATATATAAATATGAATTTGTCCAAATGAAATTCTCTAAAATGTAATGACATCGTTGAATTTGTTTACTCGTACTCGGAGGGGAGGACCCGGGTTCGACTCCCAGCTAGGTCTTAGTTTTAAGCGACACATTAACAACCATCAACACACAGGTTTTCCAATTAACCGATAGTCAACCAATATGGTTGGTAAATTGGAAAAACACTCAGTGTGGGGGACACTTGATTGACAGCCTACATTTGTTCCTATATGCGAACATTAATATAAAAAAAATGTCTCTAAATTAATAGATGTGTTAGGGTTGACAAAATAGCAAAATATTGACAAAATTTGTTTGGAAAATTTCTCAAGCAAGTGGCATTGAATATAGTCCTTGGTCTACGGCCTCGGGATATTACCAATTAATTTACTTTCGAAATTTTCGCATAAAATTATTTCGAATTTTCACTACCCTTGAGAAATTATTGCCTTAAAGAGTTTTTTTTTTTAAATTGATAATTGAAATTATTATTGAAAAATTTTTGCCTTAGTTTTATTTTAATTTAAACCAATGAAATTCTCTAAAATGTAGTAAATGTTCACCAATAAAATTTGAATTATACTAATAAAAATATTTATACGTCTGGCCTACTGGGATATTAAAAATTATCATTCTAATGTTGAAATAATTCACTGTTATCAAAGTAGGCCAACGTATAATTCATAAAAAATATATAAATAAATGAAAAATGGCAAAACATTTTCTAAACGAATTCCCCTCGTTCGTTGATAAATTTTCATAATTTGTTGAAAAATTCCTCAAGCAAGTGGTATTGATAAAAGCCCTCGGCCTACGGCCTCGTGCTTTTATCAATATACTTGCTTTCGAAATTTTTGGCAAAAAATTATTTCGAATTATCACCGCCCTTGGGAAATTACAACTGATAATTGCCCTAAGAGTTTTTAGCAAAACTAAAAGACAAGTTCACAGCTGTAATATTTGAAAACTATTGAGCCAAACAGAGGAGTTACGGAATGTTTTAGAGCCAGTAAACGAAAATAATCTGTTTTTCGTCGTTTTGAAACATATTTAAATAAATTATAAGCGCATCGAAAAAATTTAGCTACACACCAATTCGATACTTTAACTCTAGTTTCAAATGCATTTTTCATTCCATGTAAGCCATAGTAGACCAAGAGCCAAAGTTTACCGTACGTTCATCTATGATAAAAATTGGATCAAACACAAGGGGGAGATATTTTGTTTGAAAATTTCTAATATGTGTTGTATGTCCCAAAAAGATTGATATTATATTAAATATTAAGATTGATTAATCAATTTTCTTTGATAGCAATTCTTTAAACCATACGTTATTGAGTAGGAATTTAACGCTTCCTTACGAGGTTTTAAACACAAAAATTCTATTTTTCTTAATACTTTATGATTAATTATGAGTTATGATTAATATCAGTCTAGTTAAATTAGTCAAGTTTAGATTCAGTATGCTGAACTTTGATCCGCCCTTGCTTAAACAACTTTAAATGTACTAGTTCATCTCCCACACCTGAACCTATTACCTCACGTACCACTTGTAAGACGTTTCAGCAGTTAATGGTGGCCAGACCAGAAGTGCTAGATTTAAATAAAATTAGGTTAACAATTCATAGTCCTTGATGATGGTGATTGGTGCCAAACAAGCTCACCGTTCACTCATTATATTACACCTCTCCACGATTGAACCAGTCGCTATGCATACCATGAATATATATGCACAGAAGCGATGTTGTTTGAATGTTTTTTTTAGTTATATTTCGTCTGGTTTCATCTTTCAATCCAGATATTTTTCCGACTCTCGTAGGATACCACGGTAAATATAATCTTCTTCTAGTCTTTTTTTTCTCTCTCTCTCCCCAGTCTCTGGTAATGCACATTTTTATTCTTGCACGCACTGCTTATTTGTGGTATGGTATTGGATTCTTTCTTTTAGTGGCATTAATTTTTTTTTATTAATTAGTTAGACTTGTACTAAACAAGTCTCTGTACTAAACAAGTCTTTATACTAATAAAGACTGAGGCAGAAAAACGTTAACATTGAAAAACTGTGATTAATTTGGAACCGCTGGACCAATTTTAAAAAAAGTCTCACTTTCGGATACGTATTTTATTACCGAATAATCCACAATTAATATTATTTCAATCAGACTTATTAACACAAAATAGATTGATTTTTTCAGGAATTCCCAACATCATGGATTTTATGGCGGTATTCGAGATTTTTTTTGGTCGCCGCGATCCATATTTTTCTGAAATTGGCAGTGGTTTTTGCTTCTTTGTTCGCTTCAAGTTTGTTTTGACCAAAGCTCACTATAGCGTTCGATAGACCGGAGTTCTGGGTAATTTGGTGTGTTTGCCTCTCTTGGCACTAAAACGATGTTGTTGTCTTCATACCACTTCATGGTCGCCTTGCTATAGTGACACGAGGCTAAATCCGGCCAAAAGAAAGTAGATACATTGTGTTGTCTCAAAAAAGGCAACAATCTATTTTGGAGACATTCCTTTATGTAAATTTCAGAATTTATAGATCCAGATGTCACAAAAGATTTGCTTCTCTCTCCACAGCTGCAGATTGCCTGCCAAACAAGAAGTTTTTTGGGGAACTTTGTCATCTTTTTGGTCCGGAATTCTTTGGGTACATTTCCTCGTCCACGAGAAACATAAAGCTCCTGGCCAGGTAATTGGGAAAAATTGCAGAGCACCTAAGTTGCATCGTCCATTACGCAACAATCTTTGGTTTCAAAGAAATCGACTCTCAACTGTTTAGCTCGTTATTTTTGCCACTTTGTACGATTTGAAGCCGGTCTTGACTTTAATTCTACGTACTGACTTTTCTGAGCTTGTGAGCCTGGTCTGCCACTTCCTTGCTTTCGAGTGAATTTTAGCTCTTCTTTGAAGTTCTTGATGACTTTTGCTGCCGTTTGTCTGGTCACTTTAGTTTTTTTTTGCAATTCGAACAAATGACCATAGAGGATTTTCATCAAATTTTTTAAGAATAAATTTACGCACTTCCAAAGTTTTCGCCATTGTAAATCAATCTCGGTCGTACAAAAACAAAAAATGGATGACATAATGAGACAAGTATTGCAAAGATTACTGCATTCAAATTTATTGATAAAAATAAAGGGTGTAAAAGTTATGGCAGTTTTTCAATGTTAACGTTTTTTCTGCCTCAGTCTTTAGTATAGTACTAAATATGAAAAACCAAGGTAATGAATCAAAATTCGTTATGAACCGAATATTGAACATTTATTTTATAATAATGACTAACGATGCGAAAATATTGCTGACCAAATTGATGGCTCCAACTTTGGGGTCCTCGATAAACCACAACCGACAAGGGTTAGTGACTTGTTAGTGACTCGTATTCATCCCTAGATGTTTCCCTAGCAGCATGTCACTTAAACATTAACAGAATGGGATACTTGAACATATACTGGGATCAGATCAGATGTGCCGATCATAATAACCCTAAGCCATCCATCAAGCCAATAAAATCCGACAAAAACACACATCAATTTAAATAAGCTGACTGGGTAAATTTTACCAATTTTGCTAAGAATGAATTCAGTAAAGTATTTTTGCCGAAAAAATTCAGTAACATATTCAACAAAGCAAAAGTTACATTCATGGTTGCAGAATACAATTTATTAAACCAAATTTCACACCAGAGGCGTCTGCTATTGCCAAAAATAGAGATAACATCCATAAAACAGATCCAGCCGACTCGAGGAACAAATAGAGAGAATAGTAAGAGTAAATCGGAATTCGGACTCATGTAAATTATATGGAAAGTCATTGAGGTATTTAACCCATATTCGACGACCTGAAAATAACTTTAATGCTATTCGTACAGAAAATTCTAGGAAATGCGCTTCGAAATTAAATACAGTTTACGGAAAACTATACATGAAAAGGAGGCTAAATCAGTTTTATGACACTTTCGGTAGTTAAAAGATGACTGCACTGAGAATATCATTTTCACAAATGCAAGTTGAGAATGCAATTAGAAAATCCCACCATCAAAAATGGATCTGATCTTCAACAGACCAAATTAAATAATAAGTCTCAAATTAGTGATAGTATTAGTGATTTTAAAATAATAAGACTGGATAGAGACAAGGACACAGGTTGTGGCCTTGCCTTTACCATACATAAAAGCGTTATCTAGCGTTTTTACGCCAATCGTTGAAATTTGTATAAAAAAATCAACACACAAAACATAAAACAATATTGTGTTGAATTTTCACCAAATTGTTGTTACATAATACGAAATTCACAATATTGTGTGAATTTACAATATGTATTGTGATGACATTTATGTGTTCGGAAATAGAGCTCCAGCTGTGATACAGCCACAGGTTATGAACCTAACATTGAACATTTACATAGCAATAACGATTGTCTTATTCTCGGAGATGTGAACGCACACCACGATCTATGACACTGTCACCTGAACATCGATGCGCGAGGCGAAAATATTGCAGATCAAATCGACAGCTCCAACTTTGAAGTTCTCAATGAACCACAACCGACTAGAGCAACAAGCAACTCATATTCATCTCCAGATGTCTCCCTTGCCAGCATGTCACTCATGCCGATAGCAGAATGGAGTAGTGAAACTGCAATGGGATCAGATGATGTGCCGATCATAATCACATTAAGCCGCTCCATCAACCTAGTAAAATCAGAGAAGAAAACATTCATCAATTTTAACAAAGCTGATTGGGTAAATTTTACCAATTTTACTGAAAATGAATTCAGTAAACTAATTTTACCACTTGACGCTCTCTCTGGGGAGAAAAAATTCAGATATACTTTTAATAAAGCCAAAGCACGCTACATCCCAGCTGGAAAAATACAATTTACTAAATTTAATTTCCCATCAGAAGCATCTGCTGTGACCGTGCTTAGAGATGACATCCGAAAAACAGATCCAGCCGATCATAGAAGACGAGACCTGAACCAGCAAATAAACCAATTAGTTATAGACCACAAGAGCAACAAATGGCGAGAACTAGTGAGTAAGTCGAACTTCGGTCCAAGTAAAAGCATATGGAAAGTTATAACAGAGTTAACACATCCTCGGAGACCAGAAAAAAACTGCATGATCCCCTTCACGATATTCCTATAGAAAACTAGAAAGTGCGCCTCAAAATTTCGAAAACATAAAGATGATAGCACTGAGAATGCCAATTTTACAAATGTTGAATTTGAGACGGCAATTAGAAAAATCAAACCATCAAAAGCAATTGGATCCGACGGCATATCAGCCATCATGTTTAAACACATTGGACCCAAGGGAGTGAACTACCCCACTACTACACTAAATACATTATTAAATACGCTCCAGATACCGAATGTTTGGAAGACGGCTAACACAAGCTATATTCTGAAACCCGGTAGACCTGAAGAAGTCATACATGCCAATCTCCACCCTCTCATCTATCGCAAAACTAATTGAAATACTTCTGCTACCCATATCGAGCACTTGCTACCTAGCTCCTCACCAGCATGGCTTCCGGAAAGGACACAGCAGAACCTCCGCCCTTCACAAAATTCATAACCAAATCAGTGATGGTCTGAACCAGAAACAACCATGTGCAAGAACAATTCTAGTCGCACTAGATATATCAAAAGCGTTTGACACAGTGTCGCACGCCGCACTACTCAATGACATCCTGAATACCAACTTGTCGAACATAATAAAGGAGTGGTTGTGTAACTACTTAAGAGGTCGCCAAACATACGTGGATTTCAGAAATACAAAATCAAAAACGAGAACACTCAGAAAAGGGGTACCACAAGGTGGAGTTCTCTCCGTCACTCTTCAACCTAAGCAGTTTACCTAATCCACCAGAAGGTATAAACGGTATATACTCAACCAGAAGGTATCATATCGTATGCTGACGACTGTACGGTCCTTGCCACAGGAAGCAATCTGCAACAACTCACCGAAATATTGAACAAATATCTTAACTCCCTCAATGAATGGTTTAGAGCAGAAAGCTGATACTATCGTCAGAAAAATCCACTACCACACATTTCACCACTTGGACGAAGGAAGTGAATACAAAACTAAACATCCGCATTGACAACGTCCTCCTTCCTATACAGTTATCCGACATTGCTAGGAGTGACATTCGATCCACTGCTAAGGTTCAATGCTCACGAACAACAGGTAAGCACGAGGCTGAAAAGCAGAAACAATGCACTGAAAGCGCTAGCTGGAAGTTCATGGGGCAAGGAAAAAACACAATTATTACAAGCTAACTGGGATAAATATAGGTTGGAGTTGGATGTTGGATCCAACCCACTCCTAAAAACTACGATAGGTTCGTTGGAGCCATTATCTCAACTGCTAAGAAATGCATCCCAAGAGGCTTTCGTGAAGAATACGTTCCTGGATGGAGTAGAGAGAGCGATAAATTATATGAGGAGTACCTTAGTAGTGGTGAGGCAGACGTGGCTGATGACTTAATTTACTCACTGGACGCCGTGAGCAAGCAAAAGTGGATTAGCGCTGTTGAAAACTTAGATTTTTCCCATTCAAGCAGGGAAGCTTGGAGTCTCCTTCGGAAGCTGGGTGGCTCAAACTCAATTGCTCGTACTAACGATGAATTAAATTCAGAGGACATTGCAAATCATATCGTAAACATATCTCGTTCTTCTATTAATCGCCTTCATAAAAGAACAACATCTAATGTTCAAATGTACTGCCCAATGTTCAAATATATTTACTTTTTAACTAAAGACGCGCAATGAAAGCGCGTGATTGTAAGCTCATTTAATGTGTATTCATGTTTTGTTTTAGGTAGATTTTATAGAAAAATCTACATTTTTTAAGTTTTATTTTTTAATGTGTCATAAAAACCATACGCTAAATAAAAAAATAATTATTAGAACTTACAAAGTCATAGTTAGACCCATTCTTAACTTCGCAGCACCAATATGGACACCTCAAGTTTCTGATACACACTGGAAGAAGATGCAAACCTCACAAAACGCAGCTTTGAGAACTGGTTGCCACCCTATGGCTCATAGAGACCACCTACATGCCACAAAGAGCAACATCCATGCAATGACATCCTGATAATTGTGTCAATACCTAGAGCCATAAGGAAAACTGCTAAGCTCTTTCAAACCGATGTAAGAGAAGATCCAAAAGTATCGATGAGCATACAGAAGTGGTTTAAAAAGGCTTCATACTAAGGCGGTAGAAGATACAATAAACAATTATGTCCATAATCGAGTTCTGAATGAAAAACCACCACAAGTCGCTGCAGAAGAAAACCAATTGCCTCGCAGCACTAGATGCATTCTGGCGCAACTAAGATACGGTTGGTCACGAATATTAAATCATTACCGAATCGACCCCCAAATTATTGACAAGAGTCCCGCATGGGAAGGTACTCGACATGACCTATTTACATGTCCAGAGAATGCGACGGACCTGACGAAGGATCTGTGGTACCATCCAAGAGCAATAGCAGAGTTTCTGAATTTAGAAACGGAGTCGAACGAGTAGCACTTTATCAGTCGTCGCTACAACAACATTGGATCCCATGACATATCAGCTATCATGCTTAAACAAATTGGACTCTAGGGTGTTACTCCCTACAAATTGGACTCAAGGGGGTTACCTCGCAACAATACTCAATACATCACTAAGCCCTCTCCAGATACCACTAAAACTAGTCCCATTCTAAAAACCTAAGAAGAAGGAAAGTCTACACTTTACAGGCCAATCTCTATCCCATCATCTACTATCACAACACAGACTAAAGCATTTTTGATAATTTAGATATCAAGCTCCTGCAGTCACACCAACATGGTTTCCGAAAAGCACACAGCACAACTACGAACCCTCGGGGGTCTGAAGAAACTGCCGCTTCTCTACATGGACGGCTCGACACCCCAGTTCCAACCAAGGACTATCACAAAAATTTTAAAAAAAATTTTCGTTACTCCATTTTTTAGGTAAAGAAGCAGAATTACCGCTTCTCCTCGCAATGGTTATTGGTATTGAAAGAATCCCTGGACCAACTAAAACATGGTACGCAATATGTAAAGACATTTTAAGGGAAAACACTACATCCGTCCAGTGTAACAACTGTAAGAAGTAGTGTCATCTCAAGGATTTCTCAGGCCTTGCCACACATAACCAATGGACCTAAAATTATATAGCGCCATGCTGTCAAATCCAAGTCAACATACCAATACGAGCTCACAGCAGAACACAATGCGAATAAATACACGTCCAGAAACCCCAAGCGATGTTAAAGTAATCCAACTAAATTGCAACAGTCTCATAAACAAGATTGATGACATTACTTTACTGTACTTTATGTACAATAACAATTGAATATTCTAGTCGCGGTTCTTCAAGAGACCAAACTAAATGTTAGAACTAAGATTAGTGATAATATCTGTGATTAAATTTATATCATCCCAAAATACGGAGACAACTCTAGTCAATATTGATATTCCACCAGTAAGCCGCTGTGATACAGGTTATAAACAGTCCATAGGATATTTATTTTTTATACCAAAAAAGGTCAGAATCTAATTTTCAAAGATTTAAATAATCACCTTAAACCGTTCCATCGCGCAAATTAAATTCGAAAAGATTGCCTATATTAATTTTAACAAAGCTGACGGGTAATTTTACTAAAATGGAATTCAGTAGACAATTTTACCCACGACTACTAAAGAATATATGCTTTCCATGCGTATGTCTTCCATTGTAATTGTATTCATTCCACAACTAGTGAATTTGATTAAAATTCTTTAACAGTTCCATAGTTTATTAAATATTCCCCTAACAAATCAAACAACAAACTTGTTTTGTTTTTCGCTATCTTTGATGTTTTTATTTCAATATGGCGAAACAAATTTTTGCATGAAAACTGGAAATTAAACGTCGTGGATAAAATAGCATCTTGTATTCGCTTAAGATGATGGCAATTCTTCACTCGGATGATTCCCTCCACTCTCTACGCTCGTTTCGGGTAACTTCATCCTCGTGAAGAATTGCCTTCATTATAAGCTCATACAAGAATCTACTATCTGTATGGTTTCTCTGAGAAAAAAAAATCAGAGAAATTTTTAATAAAGATAGATCTCGCTTCATTCAAAAGGGAGAAATTTACAGCCCGATCTCCATCTTTCATCCGTCGCAAAGCATTCGACAGTGTCGCACGCTGCACTACTGAACGATATATTTAACACCTCCTTAACACCTACCTTAACAGCCTGAATTTATTTATTTATTTATTTTATGAACGTTACGTGAACATAACTAAATGCTTACCAAATATTATCCATCCAACAATATCACAAAGAGCAACAAGAGCCTGCAATGACACCTTATCCACGACTACCACCTGGAGACATAAGACGGACTGCGAAGCGCTTCTTAGATGATGTTAGAAACAATCTAGTCTCCGGTAACATCGATGAGCTTACGTTTAAAAGGGGCTTAAAACAATTAACACCAAAGTTGGTGAAGACACAATTAGGAACTACGCCACAAATTGTGTTTTCAATAGCTAAAACGCAGTACTCGATACATTCTAGCACAGTTAAGATACGGATGGTCGCGCATTATAAACAACTACATGAGTAGAATTGACCAGGAAGTGTTTCGAATGTGAGAGATAACGTTCATTCTACTTGTTCGGACACATTCTGTTCTTCTCCTTCTACCTCTACAGAACTGATGCAATGTAACGCTAACTGCTAACTGCTAAGGTCACTATATCAACTTAAAGGGTACGATTTAATCTCACTCCACAACATTTATTTTATACTGGATTCACAATTACACGAACCGGTAGAACAACTAAAATTCCCGCTCGCTTTCTTAGTGCTATGTTACACTAAAACTTCTTCCTCATTCTTACTTTTATTTCGTTACATCTTCGATGGCACCAACGGGGGAGTGTTATGTCGAACATAGCCTTAATAATTTTTTGATATATTGTTAGTAACGCATATGCGCAATAAGTTGACAGTTTAAATGAAGTTAACAGATTTTTCGTTCGTTAGCTCCCTTCTAAAAACTGATAGAGGCAAGCTTTTTTTAGAGACGGCGGAAGATTATTAAAAAGCTTGATTACCGTCACAGTGAACGATTTCGCCAATGACTCACAATTTACCTGGGAAGACTCAGTAGATCTGATAAAGAAGGCATACCCTGACATGGTCAAGAAAAGAAGTCCCCAAAAGTCCAAAGACGTGAAGCATGATCACACGGTCTTAGGTTATTTATACACAAATGTAACGGTATAGTTAAAATTCCTCTTTAGAATCATGATAGTCTCATCATCACCTAAGACAATCTCCAGACCATGGTTAAAGAGAGCTAAAATATGAGATAGAACAAATTGCTTATGTGGAGGCAGATATTTATTGGCACTACCGAATCTCCGGAGAATACCGAAATTTTTGCAGACTAGAGAGTTAACTTGTTGTTTCAAGCTTAACTGATCGTCAAATGTAGCTGGCTTAAAGATGCTACATTACACTAGTGAAGGCTTCAGAATTAGAATTCAAATTGAAGAGCATTGCCTGAGATTTAGTTTGGTTAAGTGACAGACGATTATCAAGGACCGGCGCTGAAATATACTTTATGTCATGATTTATTGCCTCAACAAAATCATGACTTGATCCGATCGAACAGGAAGGATTTGAAAATCATCAGCAAAAATATGAACATACAAACAGGATTTAGCAATGCCATTGATAGAGTGAAAAGAACAGAATTCCAAGATAGAACCGTGGGGATACCCTTGGGGATAGGAAGCAAATCAGAAAACTTGTATGTGAGCCAACCGATTGCAAACGTTCTGATTAGTAAGAATAAATTAGGTAATACGAGCTAGACGAGAAAGGGATAGCGTCCCTTGATTAGTGTCTTAGCCACTAGAACATAATCAGATTACCATCAGGGACTGGAGTTCGCGGGATTGTCACAGCCGTAGACCAAAATATCAAAAAACTTATAATTAAAAAAAGTGTTCGTGCAGATAACCCTAAAAAAGGTGCGCAGATAACCCTAAGTAAGGTAAACTGTTTAACAAACTTGGATGAATTTATAATTTCTAATAAAATTCGTTAATATTAAAAGAACTTTTAACCAATTCATGTACTTACTTTAATTCAGGTAACGTTGTATCAAAATCATGAAAAACTTCTGGTAATGTAATTGCATTAACGGCGGCTTCACGATTCTCTTCAGGTAAATCGACCATACCAGGGCGAAATGCCATCTAAAAATATAAAAATTATAATGCCATAAAGCTGATATAATTACAATTATTGATAATATTACTTTAATCTTGACAAACGCTTCATTACAATCCGCTAATAAATATTTGGCTTTTCTTGAATAAATTCTAACAACACCCAATAGTAGATGTCCGGATGTTCTTAAAGCTAATTTAACTTTCGGCTGCATGATACCTTCAACACTTTGTTCAATATTAGTCTCAAAAACATGAGCTTTTGTAATTTTTTTATCCCAATGGGCCGCCAACCAAATACGAGCCAATGGCCCCTTTTTGGCAAGCACAATGTGCGCGTAAAACATTTTTAATATAAATTAATTTTTTTCACTTAACAAAATAACTTGACAACAATAAACAATGATTGTTAACTATTCACAAATAATTATTTTTTTTTTAACAGAAGTTTTTTTACATTCTTGCATAATTTTATTTTACTATGTAAAATATATTATTTTTTCTTCTAGCGTTTTTTGCAACATTGATATGAAAAGTCATTAGTAAATACAAACAATAATCTTCTATTAACTCTATAAACACTTGTAAAATCTTTAAGAAAATAAAACATCATAAACAAATATACACAATAATAAGCTTTTAAATTAATTAATAAATTAATTTTTTGACAGAATTAATATAATTTTGACAACTTTCATGTAAGTATTTTTTCTTTGTAGGCCAAAATTATTATGTTGGCGCCGATTCTTTTGATGCCACAGAAATTTCACTCAAAACACTATTTCCAAACTTTTTTTCTTAGAAATTATACATTTAAAACATTTATCAACACTTTATGTAAATTATTAACAAAGTTTTTACTTTTTTTAAACACTTAATTCATAAGAAAATATAATTTTAATTATGAGTACGTAAACACAAAATTAATTTTCAAGAATACAAAAAATGGCGTCATTATCGAATTGTCTTGTGGTAATCGAATATCGAAAATGTAATAAAAAATAAAAACGGTATTAACCCAAAATAATAATAGATGGCGTTGTTAATCAAAATAATGCGGATGATTTGCAAAAGTTTGAAATTAATAATAGATGGAAGTTATCAGACATAAAAAATAGAAAAATCAAATTACAGTGTAGATATTATTTTTGAAAACTTGTGTTGACGGTTGTTTTATAAAACTTTAGAGGAGTCTGTAATAAAATTTAGTATTTTGGAAAGATAAATTATTTTGAAATAAGATAGAATCTTTCATTTTTACGAATATGAAAGGATGTGGAAAAAGTCTCACATGTAAGTGTATAAATCTTGTTTTTTAACTTATCGACTTATCGCAAAATAACTGAATTATTTTTCTAATCTTTATATTGCTTCTTCATGATTAGTGCTGTATAAATCAAATTTTGAATTAATATGTGTTGGTGTTCATCGTATTAGAATTTTGTGCTTGTTTTGATCAACACGGATTTTTATATGTGTTTAGATAACCTCAACATGGTAAAGAATGATGCTAAAGTGTTTTGTCCAGTCTGACGACTGAAAATTTGTGAGAGATGTAGCATTTGCTGTGATATGTGTGGTGATTTCTCACCAAATTTGGCTAAATCTTATTAACTTTATTCTGGCAGTAAGATATGTAAGACAGTTGTACCACTTAAAGTGTGCTGTGGTTATAGTTAAAGATTTTATAATTCTATCTTTTCAAGTCAATTTCCAATAAATGGGTTTGTGGGACATGTGCTGGTGTTAATAAGAAGAGTAATCAGCTTACTAACAAAATACTTTACTGGATTTTTTTTTGTGTAAAGATGTTGTGGCTGATTCAATTGCGACTGTTTTTACTGTAGGAGATGCTTAAACCGCCATACGGTTTTTAAAGAACCGTTTTCCAATGCTGGTGAACAATATTGCTGCTAATTCACTGGAGTGTAGTTGCTATTAATTCGGAAGATATCTTGTTCAAACTTCAAAAGCATTTGAAGTAAGAAAACAAATATTATTCTGTTGAAATTCAGCAGTGTTTATTTTTGATGGGATCATGTCTAAGTACTTCATGGATAAAAATCTAAGGTTGTCGCAAGTTGTGGATTCTGAGCTGCAGTCAATGATCTAATTTAATGACAATCTTACTCTAGGAATTTTTTTTTTTTTAATAAAATGTGTTGTGTAATAGGGTTTAGAATATGTGTCACAACAATACATAAATACCTTTTAAGACCTAGGTCTAGACCTGGGTCCCACAACAACTGGCGTTCTTATGGTTATTTTCGACCTCCATGGTGAATTTAATATTTTTGTTGGTTGTTAAAAATTGTATAGGTAACTTCCAATTCTTCTTTGGGAACAATCAGGAGTATATCATCTACATATTTAACTAATAAGTTTTGGTTCATATGAAATTTGTGATATTGCTTCTTTAATTATGTCTGTTAATACAAAGTCTGCTAGTATTGTTGATACGCATACTGCAATTGTCAAACCTGATTTTTGTGTATAATAATTTTGATTAAATTTGAAATATGATGTGTCCCGAGTGCAGAATTTAATTAAGTTCATAAACATCGGTTTCGGTATTTTTCTTTTCTGTTGTATGATTGGCCAGCGTTTTTCTAAAGCTTCGTATACTAAATTTTTTTTTTTTTTTTTTTATTCAGTAACAAGAGTTTTTAAGTACAATATAAAAAATTAGTAATTTAAAAATTTTTAATTTTTTTCCTTATTAAAACAACTTAAGCCGCTCCAGTGTAATAATACAATTAAGGAGCTTCCCAGCCAAACAAATGCAAAATTCAATAAACCACAAGTCAATAAGATACATAAAAAAGTATTACTAAGTAAGATAATACATCACTTGAACATCCAGCGTATGAGCAACTTCCCTGTGGCCACTTTAATTTGTACTACTTTATATAGCATTCAACGCGAGATCAACTTTGTAAATAGCAAAAATTTAATTAAGATATTGTTTTGTTATTACCCGCTAAACACGGCGAATCGTCTACGAACCATCTACGAACCGTTTACGAACATCATTGTTCGTTTACGGCTCGCAAACGATCCACCATGCTCAGCGGGCACTAATCAGTTATCGTCCTTTATACACGCTTCGCCCACATTTGATAAGCATTAGTGTATATATTTTTTTTCCTTTTTTTTTTTTTTTTTTTTTTTTTATTTATTTTTATTTTTTTAATTTTTTAATTTTTTAATTTTTTTTTTTTGTTTTTTTTTTTGTTTTTTTTTTTTATTTTATTTTAATTTTTTTTTTATTATTTTTTTATTTTTTTTCCTATTTTATTGTTTTTTTGGCACTAATGCTTATCAAATTCCTATGTTAGAAAAGAAGTTAAAAAAGATAAAGCAATCTTTCATTGATGATCCATGTTTTGAACTTTCTTTTGAAACTGTTGACAGATCTACACCCACGAATTTCTTCAGGAATGTTATTGTAAGTTAATGGTCCTATGTATTTAATTCTTTGTTTACCGTAGTTGGTACGTACCATTGATACACCAAGGTTTTGTCTTGTACGTGTATTGTATTCATGTTGTTGTTCATGAAAAGATAAGTTGCCACTGGAGTTTCTTTGTATGTTATTGTACATCCACACTCCAACTTTAAACCTGTAAAGAGCATAGATGGGAAGGATGTCTTGAGAAATAGATGTGTAAAGTTTTGATGTTGAGGTACGAGGTTCCGCTCTATACAAAAATTTAACAACCTTGTTTTGCATCACCTGTGAAGCATTTCCACAGACTCCACCTTTAGATCCCCATATCTCCAACATATACGTTAGATGAGAATGCACGAGAGAAAAGTAAATAAGTTTCAACACATGAGTCGGTATTATGTATCTAAATTTATCGATGATACCCACAGCTGGAGCTATTTTCTTCATAATGTATTCAATGTGTTGATCCCAGTTTAGCGTATTACCAATCTGTAGCCCTAGATATTTAACATTCACTGATTCCTTAATAGTAATCCCATTTAAACTAAACTCTGTTTGGTCAATATTTTTATGAGGTGCTCTAAATTGTAAGAACTTGGTTTTATTAATATTGATAGTGAGTCTGTTTATTCTAAAGCATTCAACAAGAATTTCTAGGTCATGCTTAATTAGGGTTATATTTTCAGGTTCATTTTCGCCAAGATAAAACAAGGAGGAGTCGTCAGCAAACAATAAAAGTACACCATGCAGTGGTAGTTGTGCCATGTCATTGATAAATATCAAAAATAACAGAGGTCCAAGTACACTGCCTTGTGGCACTCCTATATTGACATCTAGGTGACTACTTTTCCACTCACCATTAGCTACGAATTGAGTTCTATCTTTAAGGTAGTTTTCGATAAGTTTATGCATATCTCCGTTGATACCTGCGTAGCTTAATTTCAGAAGAAGAAGCATGTGATCGATTGTATCGAACGCCTTGCTGAGATCCAAAAAAATACCACCTACTATCTTATGATTTTCTATATTTTCAAGTAAGAAATCCAAGAGTTCCAATGCCGCCGTCGAGGTTGACAGTTTCGGCCTAAACCCATACTGCTTCGAGTAAAAAAAGTTTGATTCTTCGAGGAAATTATAGAGCCTTATAAATATTAATTTTTCAAGTACTTTGTTGAATATCGGCAACACCGAGACAGGTCGATAGTTTTCAAGCTTTTCTCTATCTCCTTGCTTGAAGATCGGGGTGACTTTTTGAATCTTCAATATTTTAGGATAAATCCCCGTTGAAAAACATAAGTTAGCAGCCTACATAATGCGGGACTTACGGAATCGTAACAAACTTTGATAGATTTAACCGTGATTCCATCTTACCCGGCACTTTTATTTGAATCAAGCGACTTGATCAGCTCGGCCACTTCATTGACCTGTACCTGGTCAAGAGTCATACTAATTTCAGGGTCTTTTATTATTCCACTTGTTAATGTCATCATCAGGAAATCTAGCGATTGAGTCACTCATTTGTTTTCCAACATTAGCAAAATATTGGTTAAACACATCCGATATTTTTCCAGGTTCAGTGTACGAGTGTCCTGTGTCGCTTGTTATTTTATTTATGACTGTTACGTGCTGCCTACCCATTACGCTATTGATTTCCCTCCAGGTGGCCTTGGGATCACCGTTGACTTTACCAAATTTTTTAGTATAGTAGTTATTACGTAGATCATTTAAGCAATTTTTAAGCAGATTGCTAATATTCGTCACTCTATTTTGCAACTCATAATCACCGGGGTTCTTTTTCAGTTTTTTTCGAAGGTTGTTTTTTCTATGAATTAGTTTAATAGTCTCCGTAGTTATCCATGGGCATAAGAGGAATTTCGCCCTAATTTTTTTTTCCCTTATCGTTGTTGACTTGTTTATGCTTTCCCTTAAGTTGGTTACAAGGTACTCGCACAGATCATCAGAATTCTGAAACTGTTCGATAATATAATTACTGAATTTGTTTATGAGGTCACTCTTTACCTCATTGTAGTCAATTTTTATAGTTTTATGTATAACATATTTCGTATCTCTATTCATTCTGAGGTTTAATTCAAGAATCATTGTGTTATGATCACTTATTTTCCTGTCTGTGCATATTGTAGAGATGTCCATGCATGTGGAATTCTTTCGTACATTGATACTACATCAAACGACGCAATTAGTTCATCTTCCCATATTTCTATTGTTGATAGTTGGTTTTTTTAGTTCAAAAGAATTCTTTTTGTTGTATGGGTTATCTGGGTCTATTGTTTTTAAAATTTCATTCAGATGTTTTGAAAGGTAGTATGATGAGCTATCAATACTTGATATAATCAGACGGACATCTTTATTAGGTTTATGCAGCTTCATAGTTACATAGCAACAAGGTGGTTTTGCTATGTATGTCATGAGTCTTCCTTTTGTATGTTCATCAATATGTTTGTGTTTGTAAAGGCTTTTTACTAGTGTGTTGTTTCTTTGTTGAAGTTTTGTTGTTGGATCTGTGCTTAGCTTGTTGTAATTTAATGGATTTTCTACAATGTTGATTATTTCAATGTAGTCTGTACGTTTCATTGCTATTGTAGTATTTCCTTTATCTGCTTCTATTATAATGTCTTTATTGGTTTTAAGAAAATGTTTTGTTTGTTGTAATTTAGTTTGGAGTACTGTCGGTTGGAGATGATTTTTGGTGCTCTGTGTGTGAGTTTAAATGTATCCCGATTTTTTCTCTGATGTCATTTCGTATATCATCCGACGTTATTTCTGTTCTTCTTATTATATTTTCAATGTCGGCAATGCAGTCAAATAGTGGAAATTGATCTGTTTCGTATTTTATTGCGAATTTTGGACCATATGATAAGATAGATTCAACCTCAGTTGGTATTCGTTTTTCAGTAAGATTGAACCAATCTGGGTTATGTTTTAGATCATGTGTCAATAAAAATGGATTAGGTGTTGATAACGTAGAAAAATGGTAAACTTGAGTTTTGCTTGTGTTGAATTCAACACTGTTAGCAACTCCCCAATCTAAGATGGTTTTTAAATCAATATTTAATGACTCTATCAAGTTTGATCTAGCGAGATTAAGATTTGATGGTGCATACAAATTTGGCATTTCATGTGACGCATGAAGTGTGCTATCATCAGCAAAACTATGGATGCGATTTACTGTTGAACCTAGCAAGTCATCAATATAGAGATGAAAAAGAGTAGGTGATAAAGCGGAACCTTGAGGAACACCAGCGTTAGTTGAAAAGATATTTGATGAAACACCATCAACATTGACCTGAAATTTGCGCTCGGAAATAAAGCTTTGTAACCAAGAAATAAGTTGCTCATCCAAGCCGTAGCATCTCAATTTGCAAATAAGATTGTTGTGCCATACTTTGTCAAACGCTTTGGCAATATCAAGTGCAACGCCAAAGGTCTCACCATGGTTTTACTTATTTCTCAAATACTTTAGAAACAACCGACAAAATTGACATAGGTCTGTAGTTTCTTGGATCCGTTTTAGCACCTTTCTTTGGAACTGGTTGTACACTAGCCATTTTCCATATATCAGGAAAAATCCCTTTCTTATATGACAAATAGAAAATTTTAGTTAGGATTGGTGCTAACTCTTTACCAAAAATTTTAAGGATAATTGCAGGAATGCTATCAGGTCCAGATGCCTTATTAGTATTGATTTGTAAGAGCATTTTCCGAATGACATTTTTACGAAAAATAATCCGCCCCATTTTGTTAGAAACTCTACGAATTGGTATAGGTAGGAAATTGGGTTCTACTAAT
The DNA here is from genome assembly GCA_963693315.1 of Diogma glabrata. NCBI lineage: Eukaryota > Metazoa > Arthropoda > Insecta > Diptera > Cylindrotomidae > Diogma > Diogma glabrata. The sequence goes on along the minus strand of OY856188.1, from coordinate 253,305,526 downwards.
GTAGAATTTAACGAGAAACAGTTAGCTAATAAATTAGCCTTTTCTTTGGGGTCAATAACAGAAATATCTCTATCAATAAGAGGAGGTATAGAAGACTTACAAAAATTTCCTTGAACAGCCTTGGCGGCTTTATAAAAATTTCGTGAAAACCAGTAGGGTGCTCAGCCAATTTATTAGCTTTTTTCCTAATAAATAGATGTATCTCTGCATCTAATAATTTTCTACATAAATTTCTTTCTATTCGGTATAATCTAAGGTTTTCATCAGACTTGTTTTGAATAAACTTTTGAAAAGCCTTTTTTTTTATTTTTATTGCTTTTTTGCATTTACTTGAAAACCATCGATCAACCTTCGGAACAATCAAACTATTTGGAACAAACCTACGCATACCCATTAGTAATATTTTTGAAAAATTAGAAGCAACAATGTTTGGATCTTGGCTGGAAAGACAATTGCGTTTCCAGGGAAACCATTTAAAAAAATAAGTAGAAAAATTTTGTTATTAAGTAGAAATATTTTGTGTATTATTTTGGAGCTCATACTGGAAATTTCTACAATCAACCGTTGGAGTTTCGGAAGCTGTTGAAAGAATATTCTAGATAGGAATATAGTTTGCAGCAATATTTTTCCGTTGTTGTGGGACAATTAAGGTGTTGAATACTTAATAAAACCTGGTGTGTTTGCTTACTAATCAGTGATCGAACTCAGAAGGAGATAAGGAATCGCGTTTATCGAATTGAGAGTTGGAAAAACGTAACAACTAACAATATATTCAGAAAAAAGTATAGAAAAAGTGACTGTCGTCGGCAGCTGATCTAGATCAGCGGGATGGCTACCATCTTTCTGGTCAAAGAAACGAAAATGATATTGATTATTAATTCTTTTGCTGTGAATAGAAACTATACTTTCTATCCACCAAAAGGACCTTAGTAAATCCAAACTTAGTTAGAAAATTTAACACAATAATGAGAAGTGAAAACGAGGTGACCTATCGACAGGAAATACAGGGAGTTATCGAATAAAACTAAAAATCCTTAATAAACTCTTCGTATTTATATACCTATATTGTATTTAGAAAATCATGAATTACTATTACAAGCAGGTACCTAAATGGTCCAAAAAAATAATATCTACAATTCTTAGTTGATATAATAATAATTTTTTAAAAGAAATTTTGATTTATTTTAGTATATTAAGAAAATTTAATCACATCAAGTTTAGTTTGTTTTGTTTTTTTTTTTTTTGTTAAACCATACACAATAATATATATTTAATTCCGACGATAATAATTTTCGAAATTAAAAATTATATAAATCTTTTAACAATTAAATTTACTCAAAATAATTAAAAGCAAATATTGATTTTTTTAATATTTTATTTTTTGTGTTTTTTGTATTGTTTAAAAGAATTTCTAGAATTTAGGTGAATTATTTTCAATTTGATGAAAAAATAATAATAATAATAATAAAATCTATTATGATTTTTGGAATGTTCCAAAAATTCAATAAAAAAACAGATAATTTCATATTTTTTGATAAGTGTTGTTTTAAAAAAAAATACTTTTAAGCACCTGAAGAATTTATTAAATATTATTTATTAGTTTTTTGTTTTTATAATTCCATATCTAAAAAAAAATATATAATTTAAAATTAGAACGCGATATTTCATTTATTCCCAGTGAAATCCATACAATATTTAAATTGATCCTATTCGATGGTGTTTGCTTGTAACTGAATTCAACTGATCCGATTTAAATGTTACAAGATTTCACGAAGAATTGCCGATGTACAAAATAAAAATAAAAAAGTTTTTATAACAGTTTTATTTTTGTTGTTTTAACATAAGTAGAGTATATTATGTATAAGTTTAATTAAGATAATAATTAAAAGAATTAATACAATTAACATAAAAAAAAGTTGGTGCAAAAATTTGTCGAATCTCAGCCATTTATTATAATTAATTCATTAACATAATAATTAATCTGTTTTATTTTTTCTATGATAATTATTTATATAATAGATATATGACATTTTGTTTTATTAGTTTTATACATGAAAATGGACTCTGTTCTTTTACATATTTTTAAAAATATATATTTTAACGGTTTGCCCTTTTATTTAATTAAAAAGAAACAAATTTATTTTTATTTATCATTTAAACAGCAAACGATTTTTTTTTGTTAAATAAAACTAAAAGTGTTTTTTCTTATATAATTTCATCCATCTTACGCATATAATTCTGAAAGAAGAAGAAAAAATTTCATTATTTCATATAAATACATATTTTAAATAATTCAATAATAACTAGTTCTACATCGCTGATCTAGCCATGAATAAAAAATGTGACTTTGTCGATAATATTGGTATTTTTTCGAAAGGAAACAGTATGCGAGTTATCTACAAGAAAATTCAGAATGCCGCATGGAGGGACTAGTTTTTGTTGATTTGTGAATTTTTCGATCTACGGGTATGAAAATCCTGCGTTCTCCAATCGAATAATCCTCAATTTGCCTTATTCAATATTTCAAAAATAAAATCAATCGTTTCCAAGAAAAAGGGTCAAACATTAAATAAAAAAAAGCAAAATAATGAAGTCGATTATTTAGGATTTTTCGAGTTTTCTTTGTAAAAACCATAGGAATATTACTTACAGAATTGTTTTCTTTGTTGTGAAACAATAACGGTGTTGAATACTTAACAAAACGTGGTGCTTTTTACTTATTAATCAGTGATCGAATCAAGAAAGAGATTTGAAAATTACGTTTATCGAATTGAGAGATAGGCCAATTCGAAAGAAGATAGATAGAAAAACATTAGTGACACCGGCGGGATTAGTAAGCTGTTAATAATGGTTTTAAGTTAGTTAAATGTGCCAGAGTTAAAGAAGGCACTAGAACAAAGAGGATTGCCAACAACCGGCAAAACGAATTGATGCTACAGCTTCGAGAAATCAGTGAAATGCAGAGAATTACCAGGGTAATTACAACAAATGATAATTTCTGGTGTCGGAAAACGACCGCGAAAGTGATGAACGAGTTAGAACGAAAATACAGCAGTGGCCATAAAAGAGTTATTCAGAATCGTGTTAAAGGGTCACTTGCAACGAAATGGAAAATGTCTACAGGACTATTCTTCGCCAGTAGAGTGGTTTGCACATTTGGCATACTCAAATACTTCACCGTATTTTATGGAGAATATGAAGATCGATGCCGATCGATGCGATAAGAAATAGTCGCATACCTAATACAATGGGAGATGGTACAGAAAATCTGTATGCAATCTGTTGGATGCAGAAAAAGGAATGTGAAGAGGAACATAAAAGGTAAAGTACTGACACACAGAGGTAGAAGCGACATTAGAAGTAGGGTATGTGATGAAGAAGGTTACATGGCATGGCACGCGAGTGCAGAAAAAATAAGCAAGCAGAGAGATCGTCGTCTTCTGTGAAGAGTAAAGGAGCTGAAGAAAACAAGCACCTAGAGCTCAGGAGCAGTAGCAGCAAACTCCTATATTGGATATGTAGAAAATCGGCACCATGTTATCTCGCAAGATTGCTGGATCAAGAGGCGTGAAAGATCTTCGTGTTCTGTGTTCAACGAGGTTTTGCCGTGGAAGATGGAACTGCGAAGCTAACAAGTGAGGAGAATATAATCTATATCCCAATTTCAAGAACGACGGTAAATGCTGACAGTTTGGGTATCCGCGGACAAATTAAAGGTAAACGTTGTTTCAGGACACTAGGTTTGATTGGCGGCATTTTGGAACCATCAGATGGACTTCTCAAGGTGAACGGGTCTTCGCCCCAGAAGTACTCGGAACCCAGTTCCGACCAACGAGCATCACAAAAATTTCGACGAAAGGTGCTGAAAGGTATTGAAAGAAATCCTGGACCAACTAAAATAAGGCATTGCGCAACATGCAAAAACATTTTAAGGGAACACTACATCCGTCCAGTGTAACAGCTGTAAAGAATGATGTCATCTCAAGAACTGCTCAGGCCTTGTAACATATAAGCAATGGACCAAAAACTACATAGCGCCATGTTGCCATGCATCAAGTCAACATACAAACACGAGCTCGCAACAGAACAAAATGAAAATGAACATACATCCGGAAACGCCAAGTGATGTGAAAATAATGCAGTGAAATTGTAACGGTCTCATAAACAAAATCGATGATATCATAAACTTTATGTATAAAAACAATATTCTAGACGCGGTTTTACAAGAAACTAAATTAAATGTTAAATCTATGATTAGTGATAGTATCTGTGATTATAGAATTATAAGACTGGATAGAGGGAAGGACAAAGGTGGTGGCCTTGCCTTTACCGTACACAAAACCATTATCTACCGTACAACCACATTACCAGCAGTACCCGGAACTGATAAACACCTAGAACAACTGGGTATTACAATAAAATCCGGAAATACGGAGATAAATCTAGTCAATATTTATATTCCACCAGTAATCAGCTGTGATACAGGTTATGAGCCGTCCATAGGACATTTATTTTATACGAAAGACTGTCTAATTCTCGGCGCTATGAATGCGCACCAAGATCTATGGCACTTACACTTGAACACTGATTCAAGAGGTGAAAATATTGCTGATCAAATTGACGACTCCAACTTTGGAGTCCTCAATGAACCAAAACCAACAAGAGTAACAAATAACTCATACTCTTCTCCAGATGTCTCACTTGCCAGCATGTCACTAATGCCAATCGCTGAATAGAGAACTAAAATTGCATTAGGATCCGACCATGTGCCGATCATAATCACCTTAAGCCGTTCCTTAAACGAAACGAAATCCGAGAAGAAGACATTTATTAATTTTAATAAAGCAGACTGGGATAATTTTACCAATTTTACTAAAATGGAATTTAGTAAGCAATTTTTACCAATTGACGCCCTCTTTGGGGAAAGAAAATTCAGAGAAATTTTTAATAAAGCTAGATCTCGCTTCATTCCAGCCGACAGAATACAAAATATTAAATCAAACTTCCCACAAGAAGCTTGTGTACTTTCCTCCCAAAGAGATGACAACCGTAAGGCAGATCCAACTGATTCTATAATTCCGGGCCTGAACAAGCAGATAAATAAGCTAGTAATGGAACACAAACGTAACAAATGGAAAGATTTAGTAAGTGAAACCTTGGCACAAATAAAAGTTTGTGGAAGGTGATTAAGGGTTTAACACATCCGCGTCAAACACATAACAACTGCATGATCTCCTTTGATGATATTCCAACCGAAAACCATAGAAAATGCGCAACAAAATTCAACACGCAGTTTGCAAAAAAGCAAAGTTAACATGAAAAAGAAACTAGGTCAGTATTAATACTGAAAATTTCGACGATATCATATTTTCCGAAGAAGATGTTGGAAACGCAATAAAATCCAAACCATCTAAAGCTATTGTACCAGACGGCATCTCAGCCTTCATGCTAAAACAAATTGGACCCAAAGGGTTGAACTTTCTCACTACCATACTCAACACATCTCTAAATACGCTTCAGATACCAAATATCTGGAAAACGGCTAGAATAAGTCCCATTTTAAAACCTGGCAAGCCTGAAGAAAAGGGAGAATCCTATAAACCGATCTCTATCCTCCCATCGGTTGCAAAATTGATAGAAGCACTGCTACTACCTCGGTTAACTGGATCTTGCAAATTAGCGTCACATTAACATGGCTTCCGGCGAGCACATAGTACAACCACCGCGCTTCATAGAATCCAAAACCAAATCAGCGATGGTCTAAACCAAAAACCAAACCTGCGCTAGAACAATTTTAGTTGCACGTTACCTGTCAAAAGCTTTCGAAACAGTGTCACACGCTGCTCTACTGAACGACATATTCAACACTAATCTAAAAAAAAAAAAAAAAATTTTTCACTCCATACCAATTGCTCCATGTTTATAAGTCCTATATTCGTCCCTGTATGGAGTACTGCTGTCAAGTTTGGGGTGCTGCCTCTGTTTCCATCTTGGCCCTCTTGGACTCTGTTCAAAAGCGAGCTATACGAATTGTAGGTGATCGAACTTTGACATCACAACTTGATTCCCTACAACATCGTCGCACTGTTGCTGACCTCGTTGTTTTTTACAAATATCGTCATCAGCAGTGCTCAGATGAAATCAGCGGCATCATGCCTCAAACTTATTCTTACCCCCGTTCCACTCGGCAATCGGCTGCCGCAACCAGTGAAACGGTAAAGATCCCGCGCTGTCATACTGGCAGATCGCAGAGAGACTTCTTTGTCCGAACTGCGTACAAATGGAATAGTTTGCCGGAACACTTAGTCTCAGGTGGCTTCAACCCACAGATGTTTAAAAAAAGCGTTAATCTACACCTCAGAACGCCAGTTGTTGTGGGACCCAGGTTTAGACCTAGGTCTTAAAAGGTATTTATGTGTTGTTGTGACACATATTCTAAACCCTATTACACAACACATTTTATTAAAAAAAAAAAAAAAAAAAAAAAAAAAAAATCTGCCAGGTCTAATAAAGCGCTGGTTGTGCAACTATCTAATCCAAACATACGTTGAGTTCCGCAACTCTAGATCTAAGATGAGAGTGCTCAGACAAGGAGTTCCACAAGGTGGAGTTCTCTCACCTTCATTATTCAACCTTTACCTAAGTAGTCTACCGGCACCACCGGAGGGAATAACCACCACGTCATATGCAGACGACTGCACGGTGCTTGCGACAGGAAACAACCTGGAGCAACTCACCAATGTTCTAAGCACCTACCTCAACACCTTGAATGAATGGTTTAAAACCAAAAAATTGAAACAGTCCATTGAAAAGTCAACTTCCACACTTCTCACCACATGGTCGAAGGAGGTAAACACAATTTTACTTCACTGACGGAGAGAATTTTGTTTCACAATTATTATAAATTTCTAAAAGTTTTTAAGTTTTTTAAGTTTATTTAATATGTTAAATAAAGTAAATCTAATAAAATAACCGTGTTATTAACAAGTTGTAAACACAATACTTAACATCTGTATTGACAACACTAATTCTTACGGTCAAAAATCCGTAATATTTGATCCACTAATTGAATTCAACGCTCATGCTCAACAAGTGAATACAAAATTAAAAAACGGAAATCATGTACTAAAAGCTTTAGCGGGTAGTTCGTGGGGTGAGGATAAAAACACCATTATAACAGCATATAAAGCAATAGGAAGACCTTTCATAAATTACGCCTCCCATATGGACACCCCAAGTCGCTGACACCCACTGGAATAAGTTACAAATAACACAGAACGCAGCCTTGCGTACAGCAACCGGATGTCATTTGATGGCCCATCGAGATCACCTACACGAGAAATGTAACATATTGCCGGTCCGTGAAGACAAAGAAATGCTTACCAAACAATATCTTTGGTCCTGACATAAAGAGCAACATCCCTGCAATGACACCTTATCGATGAAAACACCACCTAGAGACATAAGGACTGCGAAATGCTTCCTACAAGATATTCAAAACAATCAAGACATCGGTAACATCGACGAGCTTACGTATAAAACGGGGTAAAAAATATACATACCAAAGCCGTTGAAGACACAGTAAAGAACTACGCCCCGAATCGAGTTCTTAATAGCAAACCACCATAAGTAGCGACCGAAGAAAACTGCCACGCAGCACCAGAACCATCCTAGAGCAGTTAAGATCCGGGTGGTTATTTTGTAGTGTTATCTCACTAGGTGAGATAAAAAGTGAGATAAAATATTTGTCTTTGATCGATTATATAAGATAAAAGAAATCATTTAAACATAATTTTTTTATCTCAGTTTATCTCACCTAGTGTGATAACACTACAAAATAACCACCCCGGTTGGTCACCCATCTTAAATAACTACATGAGTAGAATTGTCCAGGGAATTGTTGAAAAGTGTCCCACATGTGAGGGCACGCCACATGATGTTAACCACCTTTTCAATTGTCCAGAGAAACCAACCAACCTGACGAAGGAAGATCTGTGGTTCCGCCCAAGGGCAGTAACAGAGTTCCTGAGTCGGGACTTGAAGCCGGAAGAATAGCACCACATCTCGTCGCTACAAAAACAACAATTATAAGATGGATTAAGACTGCGAACAGTAACTGGAGAATGGGCTGATATAGCAGAAAAAGATCGTTGAAATAAAGTTAGGGAACAAATTCTATCAACAAGAGGTGCTAGTGCCAGACATTATGGATGAAGTCATTTTGGAGATGGACAAAGGAATTCGTCTTCAATTTTAGATGTGGGGATATGGGATCCTAAAGGTTATGGCCACTACTGTCGAATGAAGCAGAGTCCACAGATATTGACAGCGATGAAAAACTATGCAGTGCAGTGGCAAATCCAGAACCATCATCCAGACCCATGAGTGAAAGAGGTCAAACAACGCAGACGCGTAATCAAACCGCGAAAGTTGAAAAAGAAACAAAGGCGGATGCATAACGAAGTAGATAGTGTGCTGTGTGAGCAACATAAATGAAGTGGTTCAAGGAGCTTCAAACTGGAACGAGTCGCAGCTGGAAACACGGATATAGGAATGATTCAGAAACGGAGGGCTGCAAAACTCAAGGAGAAAAGATAAGGAGAACGTCAAAAGTAGTGAAAAACCAGACTCATCAAACTGGGTCGACAAAGAAAGGGTAATGAAAATAAAAAAGGCTAATGTTACGATTCTAAATAATCGCAACGAAACACAAAACAAATCTGTAACCAAACCATACTCGATTCCCCTATTTATTTCAAAACTAAAATCAACGTCAGCTGGCTGGACCAACTGAACTGACTCTAGAATTCCGGACCTGAATAAGCAAGTTGGTAGCTGAACAAAAATGAAAATATAGGGACAGAATTAGTGAATAAAACAAGCCTTGTCAAAAGTATAAGTCGTTGGAGGGTTATTAAGGGCCTAACGCATCCTCGACAACCTGAAAGCAACTACATGATCTCCTGCGATGATATCCCAACCAAAAACCACAGGAAATGCACAATTAAATTTAACACACAGTTTATACAAAGCAACGTAAACGAAGGAAACGAAATCAGTACTAAGACATCTACGCAAACTTAATAACTCAGAGAATATCATATTTTCTTTATTTTCTTCTTATATTTAAACTCTCAGTATCGACCAAGGATCGTCAACAAATTTGACGAAATGAGTAAAATCCTGTTTTTTTTTATGAACAAGCAGTGGTCCCAAGACAAACTGCTTCAAACTGTTCTCATCATGGCCGTTATTCAAAGACCACTGGACATGGAAGCCTGGACCAATAAAAATTTGACGCTGTGCATTATGTAACCACATTTTAAGGATAAATCAAAGTCTAGTCAGTGTAATAATTGTAAAGAAAACTAACAATGAGCTTAAAATGAGCTTGTCTGCGAAGAACACCTGACAGATTTGTCCATGCCGACTGATGACACAGTACCTCTAACTGCCTTTCAAAAGCAGTATAGAGTTGTAATTCCAACGATAGAGGACCGGTCCTCAACCAATTTGCTATTGGGTCCTCAGCTAATTTGCTATTGGACAGTGCGGCCAACACGTTGGACATCTACACAGATGGATCTCTCACTGAAAATTGTGCAGGAGCTGCGGTTTACTTCAGTAATGAAGATCTAGGCCTGCAATTTCCACTTGGCGAATACTGCACAGTCTTTCAGGCTGATGTATTCGCCATAAATACAACATCAGGGCGAGCGACGAAACTTAAGTGGTCTGGCAAGATCATTAATATTTTTAAAAGCTAAAAGCTCTGGGAAGTTATATTAAGTCAAAAATAGTGCAAGAATGTTCTAGGTCCTTGAATTATCTCGGGCTCAAGAACAGCATATCACTGATATGGACACCAGGGCATAGTGGGAATCTCGGGAACGAAAAAGCTAATGATTTAGAGTTCCGCAGGGAGGCTCATAGGTCCTGAACCAGCAATTGGTATATCGAAAGGTAGGATAAGATCGCTAGTCGAACAAGTTCTCTTTCGGTCCAGTGACTCTCAATGGAGGAGCACATAAGGCTGCAAGGTCTCCAAGATGTTCAGTCCCAGAGTTGAACCAGCAAACCAAAAAATTCCTGTTAAATCAGACTCTCAGACTGCAGGCTAATAATGGTGGGACTACTATCAGGTCACCATCATGTGAACAAACATATGGTACGGCTTCGAGTAGAAAATGATCTAACATGCCGCTTTTGTCTTGAAGAGGATGAAACAGTCCCTCACATTGTGGGCGAATGTTTGGCTCTCTCAGGGCTCCGAAGCGTCATGTTAGGATCAAACTATCTAAGGATAGAAGATTTCTGCAAAGCACACCATTCAAAGCTGTTGGCTTTTTTCAAAAAGGTCTTCAGCTCTTGAATATGAGGATGGCATAAGGGACTTAGCAGTCTGCATGGAGGGATCAGTTGTTATTGTTTTGAAATTTTTTTTATTTTTGATCTACGGGTGTGAAAACCCCGCGTACTCCAGTCCCTGCTATTGACATACGAGTTAACGTGAGATATCACATACCACTGGCAATAGCAGTGAGATATCACTAGCCAAGGTGACATCTTAGGGGTGGTGGCGGATGAACTGTATTCAGTCAACGGTAGCACCCTCAATCTTAGCTGTGAAATAATCCTTGATGATGAGACGCTATTGCTTTCTTAAGGAAACGAGCCTTCATATAACTATGTGTGGGCTTTAATCTTTAAAAAAGACAGTGCGTCACAAGATCAAGGAATATGCAACCGGCTGGATTATTGGCAACTACATTTTTGTTTTGTTTCAGCAAATTTTTGTAAACATTTGCTATTTACTTTTTAATTTACTTTACTTTACTTTACTTTTATTAAACGCTTTTCTTTACTTCACACTATTGGATCAAATCTTGTAACGTTAATTTGACTGCCTTATATTCAATGAAAATGAATGAATCTTTGCAAGCATACGTATATCCGATGACAATACACGAATATCATATTAACTAACAATTTCAATTGCTTATTCGTTGTTTAAATAAAAAAATCGATTTTCATCGGAAATATTCAAATTCTCTCGATCTACTTAACGTAGCGACTTGAAATTTGCACAACATAAAGATCGATAGATAAAGTATACAGAATTATGCATTTTACGTTCATAAATTAGGTATTTTCTCGATAAATAAACAATTAATTTCAAACATTTTCGCCGATTTCGGCCAGCATTTGCATGTTATCAGATTTAAACGCATATCAACGCCGACGCGCACGTAAAGAAGCAGAACGTCAAGAAGAAAATCCAGATGCAGGAAGAAATCAGCTTACTACCACAGTTCAAAATTGTTGTTACGACGATTTTGAGGCTGAAGTTAACACTTTTGCAGACGAAGTATGTGATATTTTTACGAAACAGTGCTATCCCAAGCAAGTGTCAAACTACCAGATTCCAATCCGACCTCCAGATTGGATGCCGCCTGAATTAAAATATAAAGTTCGTCTTACAGTTTGTCACCGCTGCAAGTCACACTTAAGAAGTAACAAAACAACTCCACCTACTAAAGCTTACTGGAACTATTTAGACCCAGGCGACATTCCACCAGAAATTCAGGCACTTTCTCAAGCTGAACAATGTCTTTTGTCTCGGATTCAGTATTTTCTTAAAATTGTCAAGTTTTCTGGATTGTACGGGCACCACGGATTTAAAGGCCAAGCAATCCTTTTTGCCTTGGACATTTTTGACGTCATTTAAAAGCTTCCTGGGTTTCTACCTCGATCAACCTTGGATGCTGATATTATAGTAGTAATGGAACGCTTAGAAAATGCATATTCTGCTCGAGACTACACTGTTTCCAGAACTAAATTAATCGCAGCTATAGAATGGCTTAAATCATATAACGCATTGTACCGAGACATTGTTATTGATGAAAATGCACACCTTGATGAACGTGATTTGATTCGACTATGGCCCAAGCAATGAAGATACTGAAGGTCCTAATGAAAATGCGAAAAATATATCGGAATATGTGTCTATCGGCAGTAGTTTTCACGCATTATCCATGCATCGTGGCATCAAGGAAAATAAATTAACAAATGTTAAATTCTGTGCTGAAAATGTGTTGAATTCTTATAAGAACTAAAAAATAAAAAACAATAAAAAAAAATAGAAAAAAATATTCAAAAAAACTTGAAATATTTGACAAAAAAAAATTTTTAAGAAACGCTTTTCTTTACTTCATTGTTATGCAAACTGTAAAAAAAATTACTAAAAAGCAAAAAATAATTCCAAAACTCAAATAAATTTTCTAAAAACCTCTGTAAAAAAATTCAAAAATAAAAATAATTCCAAAACTCGAATAGATTTTCCAAAAAATTCTATAAAAAAATTCAAAATCGAGAAAATCTGACACATTCGTTAAAGAAAAGCGTGGGACGGTAATCCTACACGCGAAACATTAACGGAATTGCGACTACTATCAATTGTGATTCTAAATGAATGAAAAATAAAATAATTATATCATTGCACTGCATGAAAGTAGTTGAAAGAAAGTATTCAAAAAATATACACAAAAAAATATAATTCAAAATTCTTATATAAAAACCGCATGCAATTGACAACGTTAGATCCTAAACATGATGCTTTGAGATGATCCTAGTCACAAAATGATAGAAAGTAAATAGTAATGATAGTAGTCGCAATTCCGTCAATGTTTCGTGTAGGATTAGCGTCCCACGCTTTTCAACAATGAAGTAAAGAAAAGCGTTTCCTTAAAAATTTTTTTTTTCAAATATTTTTTTATCTATTCTATCATAAAATATTGGCCTATGTCATATTTTGTCAGTGATAGGATTTTTTGTTTAGTTATTCATTCTTTAACAAAAAATATAAGAAAACAAAAAAAAAGAAAGATTTACGTCCATCAACACCTTTGAACGTATGTTGTGGTGGGACCTTGGTCTTAAAAGGTTTTTATGTGTTATTGTGATACATATTGTAATTCCTACTACACAATACATTTTATTTAAAAAAAAAAAAAAAGTCTACCTGTCAGGCTATGGCCTCGCAAAAAAAAACATACCGTTACCCCAAGATGTTTGATGTACCAAAGAAATATATAAACTAGATAATTTTGGAACGCATGAAGTTCCACCAATTTGCAATTAATGCCTTATACCAAAAACGACAAAACATCTTTTGCAGAATGCAAATGATGAACAAATAAATATACAGATTTTTTTGGGAAATCTAAATCGTTTGTTCTAGATTAGTAATAAAAAGTTCGAGTATTTTTGCTATAATAAGTAGGACAATAGGTTTCGTTTTACCACACTGAAAAAAAAATTGAAGTTCATGACAACCTCATCTCGAAGTTAGCAGTTTATTATTCATGCAAAGAAAAATTATTTGCAATCAATTTGACTCTGATTGGGACAACTACACGATAACATTTTCCTAACAACAGAATGAGGTTTATTTAAAATATAATGTGTTATATCCAATATAACAGTAGCTGAATAAAGATAATAACTATTTCCCTGAAAAAATTTTTCTTTGGTCTTATATCATGAATTTTTCATTTTAAAGTTTAAGTATTTGAGATTAATTGAACTATATTTTATTTTCACATAAATATTTCGTGTGATTGTCTCAACTTCATCGATTTATAAGTGTAGAGTTGTTGAAGCAATTTCGTAGTTTGATTCGCCATATGTGACCGCACGGTGAGGTTGAGACAATTGCATTTGGATTGGAAATAGGACATGTTTTTTTCAGTGCACAATCCGATGGAATCTGGTAGGTTAATGTAAACATAGACATTTTTACAGAATGACGACATAGCCTTACATCCATCATATGAGCTAATGTGAGATATCACATACCACTGGCAGTAGCAGTGAGATGTAACTAGCCAAGGTGATATTTTAGGGGCGCTGTGCAGATGAACTCGATTGAGTCAACGGTAGTACAAAGCGATATTTCATGTACAACTAACTGATATTTTGCAACTGTTACTATAAGCCCAAATAATGCTCTAAAAACTAATTGACATACAACTTTAAAGTTTAAGCCTAGCAAATATGTTAGCAAATGAACATTAATGCATATCCTGGTTGGTAGACGTTATACAAAATTTCATGATCAACCTACATGCATGATTTAACACATGAAAAATCCGAGAATCGAACAAATTAAATATATTTTGTTTTTAAAATTATAAACCTAAATCACATTACGTAATCTAAAAACATTATAATCAATATTTTAAAACGACAAATGCAATATTTTAAAATCCCAAAAAGTTTTCGATTTCATATTTTTATCTTTTGTCAAAAAAAACACAAACAGCCCACATTTTAAAAACAAACAATAAATTTTAGATAACTAAATATTTCAAAATTACCTGAACTATTATGAATATGATGTGGAGTAATTTCTCCACGTGGCGGTCACTGGCAACATTGTTTAACAGAATCAGCCGAAACAGTCGGTTTAACATCAATTGGTTCAACATTTGAAGGCCGGATAACATCACCCTCTGGTGGATCTCTAATTTGTTTTTGAGATACAATTCGATAGATTTCTAAAAAATAAATATTGAAAATAAATCAAATTTTTATAAAACAAAATTTATAATTTTATTCAAAAATTACCTGTGAGAATATTTTGGAATGCAGTTTCGACATTTGTTGAATCTAATGCTGATGTTTCAATAAAACTTAAGCCATTACGTTCAGCAAATGATTTAGCTTCTTCAGTTGGTACAGCTCGCAAATGTCTTAAATCACATTTATTACCGACCAACATAATAACAATATTCTGATCAGCATGATCACGTAACTCCCTTAACCACCGTTCAACATTCTCATATGTTAAATGTTTAGCAATGTCATATACCAATAATGCACCAACTGCACCACGATAATATGCCGATGTTATTGCTCTATAACGTTCTTGTCCAGCTGTATCCCATATTTGAGCTTTAATTGTTTTACCATCAACCTAAAACAAATAAATTATAATTTCTCGTTGCACAAATAAACGGTTTCTCATTTTACATATAAATTAATAGTCAGCAAACCCTCACCGGTTTCATTTGATGATTACCACATATTTGATACTTTGTGAGGCACCTGTCCTTGACAAGTCCGATACCTTTAGAATCTGCCATTTTTATCGATTCGGTCGCTTTTTCGTTCGGTAAACACCGAAATATTAAAATTGCCCTAGGATCTTGTAAATTAATTTACTACCACATTTTTTTTTGTTATTGGGGATGGAAATTTGTTTTAGAAAACGAGTCAGAAAATTGACATATTGGCATGATGGGTTGTCGGACTCGACAATACGAGACAAATTTTTGTCGAACAAGGTTACCCTCGTTTTCTAAAACAAATTTCCACCACATTAATTGAAAAAAATTGTGGTAGCAAATTTAAGAATCGGGCAATCGTAATATTTCGGCGTTTGCCGAACGAAAAAGCGGTCAAATCTAAGAAAATGGCAGATACTAAATTTGTCGAACTCGTCAAGGACAGACGGCTCACGAAGTATAAAATATGTGGTAATCTTCAAATGAAACCAGTGAGGGTCTGGTGACTATTAGAATTAATTAAAATAATAATACGGGTAAAATTTATTTCAAAAACTGTTCCCTAAATAAATGAAATTATAGTCAAAACACAAATTCTTATGTACATAATTTAAAGATTAATGAAAAGAATGTATAAGTATTTCCTCTTTTTAGAAATAGAAAGTTATACAATACAACCTATTCTTTTGATTTATTTACATACAAGACGTAATTGTATTATGTGAAAGCATTTATTACCTCTATACTTCTAGTTGCAAATTCTACACCTATTGTTGATTTTGATTCCAAATTGAATTCATTTCTAGTAAATCTTGATAACAGATTACTTTTGCCGACTCCAGAATCTCCAATTAACACAACTAAAACGAAAGAAAAAAATTGTATTGTATGAAAATGAATTTTACGATTGTTATGTAAAAAAAAAAGAATTACATTTATTTTATTTTGTATATTTTGAGTTTGTAAACTTTGACTTTGAAATTAGTTGAATAAATAACAATAAAAACAACTACAGTACATAGTCTGAATTAGGATTTGTGATAGAAATTTAAAAACTAAGAAAAACTAAGTTAATAATTACATCACAACTGAAATTTTGCTTAAAGAGTTTTCTGACTTATTTTTTGAAAAAATATGGAATTTTAAAATTAAATCAATAATGCAATAATTTTCTTTTTTTTTCTTTTCTTCAGTTTGAAGTCAAAATTGTACCAAATCTACCAGGTTTAATTAAGTACCCAATAACTTTTGATTGATCTCAACAATAACAATATACATACTATAGTCGATCGACAACCAGGGTCGGATCACCAGATCTAAATTTTTTTTTGTGGAGAGACCGTAACATTAAGGCAATATATGCTATCAATCTAAAAACATTTCAGTTGCCTTTACAAAGCATTTGTGGTAAAAATTAATGAAATATCTGCTAAATATAAAACTATGATAAAAAGTTTGAAAAATAAAACTGGATTTCTTTGGCTAACAGTGACGAACGCTCCAATGCGATCGATTTGACTGAAAGAGATTAGTTTAATGAAAAAAACTTTAGTTTTTATAGTTGTTTTATAAAATTGTGTTATTTCAGTTGGAGTGTATCATAGTTTTAATGCTGCTAAATGTCAACAAACCAAATCGAAAAAATGAAGTCAGTTCTGAAATTAATTTTTCTAAATCTCTTCTTTTGTCTACTTACTAGCTTGAGTGTACTGTACTATGTTTATGTGGGTATGGATATTTTTTAATTAGATGGATCATTTTATTATGCAAACTCAGTATTTGGTTTTGCGTTTTGGCACCCACGCCGAATTCATAAGAATGTGTGCATGTGATTGCGTGTGTCATCAGCGTCACCACAACACAATATGATTTATTATCTTTTAGGATGTGAGCTTATTTAAAATAGAAAAATCGTTAAGAAAATCAATCAGAAAAATTTCATAGTTTTGAGTTTTTTATAACAATAAAGGAATTCTGGATCTATGTTTTTACAGCCAATTTGCACTTCTGAATAACCTATAACAATAAAGTATTTTTTTCCTGCAGCTTCCTTAACCCTCAAGAATACATACAGAATTTTATAAAATTAGTAACAAGACATTTGTTTTCTATTTTAAACAAGAGAACTAGCTGATACTCCTCGAACAATGATAAATAATTCAATTTTTATCACAACATTCTCATATAGTTTTCTTACAGGTATTATTCTTCACCCACGAATTCAAGCGGATACCAAACAACAAACTTTTAGAAAACGTCAAAACTTATTTCGTAACCATTACTTTCCCTAGGGAAATTACTACTGAAAAATGAATGTAGAGGAAAAATTAATTTTGAAATGTAAATACATTTTCATCTCTTAGCGGTTCACATTCAAGGTTGCATCTTTAAAATACAATTTTCAATATAGAACAAATAATATTGAAACATTAGAAACCGTAAAAATGATTGTTCTCCTAAAAATAGTTAATTTAATTTTATTACCATCATTTTCAAAATATTTCTTAACCTACTTATATTTTCCAGATCTCGCAAATTTAAGTGTTCATTGTTCGTTTTTGTTCTAGAAATTGATCACGCAAGAAAAAAAATAATAATTTAAATAATTTTGAGTTAAACATTCAGTATTGCATGAAATATGAATACACAAAAGTCAAAATTTACGTTTAATATTTTTTGTAATTTAATATATAAAAGCCGTTAAATGTATGAAAATTCTTCTATTAATATTTTACATGTATTAGTAACGCAATCGAAAACCGACCGTACAGTTTGAAAATAACTGAGTGAAAAGATTTTCCCTTAGTAGGGAAAATGGAAATACGATAAAATATAAATTACACAAATGTTGTCCAATTCGCCTCTTTGTTCGTCAACCATACTGATATCGTTGGGGAGGCAGCACCTAAGCGGGTGGGATTTATTCGTTCAGACATTTTACCCGTTGAAGATAAGGGGACGAGTGGTTTTTGCAGTGTACTATCTGCAAAACTATTTATTGGTTAGAGTTCATTGATATAAATAAAAATAGAGTAGGGACCAAACTGACCATTTGCGGTACACCTGCGTTAGTTAATTTAGACTCAGAAGAATAGTATCTATGGATACCGAAATGTATCGGTTAGGGTCCTTGATCCTAGGGTCCATTTCAAAACAACTTCAAGACTGCAATATCGCGAGTGAATTCATTACGTCTTGGATAGAATTAGAAGGATTAGATAGGACTGGATAGGATTGGAAAGGCTTGGATAGGATTGGATAGGATTGGATAGGATTGTATAGGATTGGATAGGATTGGATAGGATTGGTGAGATTCGATAGGATTGGATAGGATGGGATTTGATTGAAGAGGATTGGTCGTCATTTACGAAAAGATTAATATATTTTTCTTTTATTTTTAATTATATTTTTGTTATAAAATAGATTTTTTCAGACCAACAGACGAGAAAAACCACACCATATAATTTTCCACAACCAACTAATAAAACAATTACAATCGTTTTTTGTAGTTTCGAAACTGGTATGAATTATACCCACAACAAAAATAGCTGCACCACTACCTCGTTTATTTGACAAGTACCACAAATGGGATTGGTCGGATCAGCATAATAAATCGTTCAACGAATTAAAAAAACGTCAGTAAGTTTTATAATTCATTATGATAACCAATTAAATTGTTTTAGTTTACAAAGCATCATCATATGGATAAGAAGCTGTTCTATCACCAAAATGCAAAATGGGACAGGTCATCCAGTCACCAGTGGTATTTTACACTAGAACATTATAAATTGAAAAAGAATTTGCCTACTGATATTTTTTTTGTGATTTTTTGAATGGCAGAAAACTCACAATTGTTATAACATCATACATTGATCAGGAACAAAGATGAGGACTACGGATTCACTTATTCCACTTTCAGACCAAATCATTCTTCCTGAAAAAGAAAATTGTAAAGCTCTAATGATAGACACCTTAGATGCACCAGTTTTGAATGCAAATCAAATAGGTATATTGAACAAAAGAATACACACTAACAAAATTATTACACTGTTAAGGGGATGGCCAGAAAGGTTTGTAAATAAAAAAGGCTTTTAAATTATTTTTTATTCGCAGAACAGAACTACCAATCCAAAACAAAATAAAACCCTAGCATGACGCAAATTTCAAAACAAGGGAAACCCTAACCGAGCTGTAATGAGTTAGTTGAAAAAAATTTCCTTAAACCAGTTTTATTCACCTTTTGTAAACTACAAACGTATTTCTATGATATTTACAGAATCGTAGAAGAAGTGTAAGTCTTAGAAGAAGAGAAAGTAGAAGATAGATAGAAGAAGTGTAAGCTCTTCTTAACCTTGATTTTTTATTTAGCGTATGATTTTTTTTGTGACACATTAAAAATTAAACTTAAAAATAGGTAGACTCTTCTATGATATCTACCAAAAACAAAACATGGATACACATTAAATGAACTTACAATCGATTTGATTGCGCGTCTTTTAAGTAAAAATTAAAAAATAAAATATTTGAACAATGGGCAGTACATTTGAACATTAGATGTTTGCATCGAGCGAGTCTATCCATGCTACTACATCGGGAGTTGCCAAATGGATGTCTGAGATGTTGCCATTGTAACGTCGAATTGGACACACAGTTGCAATGTGTTTTATAGTTTGTTGTGGAGCGCCGCAGTCACACTCAGGGTACTCTGAAATGCCCCACTTGTAGAAAGAATCAGCACAACGTCCATGATTCGTTCTTATTCGGTTTAATGTGGTCCAGGTATGACGTGGCAAATCGAAACCAGGTTGGGTAGAAGTCGGGTTAGTAATAGAAAGGCCAGCTGTGTTGTAATGTTGCCAGGAGGTGTCCCAGGCATCCAAGATATTAAAATCAGTTGCCAGCAGGTTGCTGGCAGTTTTATGTGGAGGCTTTCTTGACTTCAATCGACAACGAGTGTGGTCACCGTAATATTCGTGCAAGGGTAACGAGATGTTGTTGGTTACCTTTTTATGTTTACGCATGAGAGCATGCGAGCGTCTGAGTGCAGGTGGAGCGATATTGCTTAACACAGGGAGCCAAGGTAAAGGGGTGGATCTGATAGTACCACTTATAGTACGCATCGTGACATGCAGCTGGCAGTCAACTTTTTGAGTATGTGTGCTATTCAACCAGACTGGTTGGTGCGCCATACTCAGCCACTGAGTAAACCAGACTTAGAGCAGTTGTTCGGAGGGTAGCTGGAGTAGCACCCCATGTAGAGCCTGCCAGTTTGTGCAATATATTGTTTCTCGTTTTAAGTTTTTGTGACGTATTTTCTAGGTGGAGTTTAAAAGAAAGAGTTCAATCGAGAGTAATGCCCAGGTACTTTGGCTGTTGATTGTATTTAATGACAGTACCGTTAAATAACATTGATAGTTCGTGTTTTGCCAGTTTGTTGTTTAAGTGGAAACAGGAGCTCTCGGTTTTACTTAGATTGGGAAATAAGCTCCACGTTCGAAAATAGTCATTCATTATCGCTAGGTCAGTTGAGAGCAAATCCTCCAAAACACCCATGTCTATGTTTTGAGTGGACAGGGTCCAATCATCAGCGTAACCAAATTTCTTTGATATTGTGTCAGGAATGTCATGAATGAACAAATTAAAAAGTAATGGCGCCAGGACGGAACCCTGTGGTAAACCATTGTTTAGCATTTTAGACCTACTACAGGAATTATTTAGATGAACTTTGAATACACGATTACTCAGCATGTTGTTAATTAAACGCGAGATGGTGCTACAAGGTAGTGCATTGAACAGCTTATATATAATCCCAATTCGCCAAATACTGCGCCTGTTTTTAGTTGTTTTTGATACCCAGCTTCGATATAGGATGTTAGAGCGAGCAGTTGGTCAGTGCAACTGCGATTGGGACGAAAACCAGCTTGTTCGACTGGGATCTGATCATTCAATATCGGTGCGATACGATTGTATATGAGCCGTTCTAGCAATTTATAGCAGGTGCTCAAAAGGGCAATCGGGCGATAGCTGATGTTTTTGCGCAATGCAAGGTCAGGGGAGTTGTAGATAGAGTGTTCCATAGTTTCTGCCACCGAGTTGCAGAATTTGCATCTGTCGGTGTCAGTTAAGCCTAATTTGTTAAGGTGGTGGTTATCAGAGCGTTTCCTACCCCGCACTATGTCAATATATTCAAAGATTCTCTCTCAAGATCGATTGTTTTTAGACTGGAGACGGAGAAGTGCGTAGAAACATTTTAGCAAACTTTGAGCGAACTCGGTTAATTTTAAGCCAGGCTTTTGGACAAATCAATTTTGTACTACCTTTCCTTTCGAGTCTGCTACAGCTATGCTGTGAACCTAGGTAGGTTTTTGCAATTTTTTGTTGATATTGGTAGTTTTCCTATACTAGCTTAGAATTGAAGCGCGTCAAATTTAGAGCGAATAATGTCGCCTACTGTAATATCGCCTACAGAGGTAATGTATAGGTCTGCTTTGCTGTATTTTCTTTCAGCAGACAGCATAGCACAGTAGTTGATGGCGAAGGTTTCGGCTTGAAGCACTGTTGCAGAGGTGCTCAGTGCCAACGTCCGTTTAGTCCTGGCGTCAAATACGCCTGCACCAGTGCCTTCGTTGGTTTGGCATTGAATGGTAGTGATCGGAATTAGCTCTCAATACCTCCCCTGGTCTTATTTTGACAATAAATTGCCTGTCTAGAACAGCAGTATTTGGTATACAGTCCGAAATGGTTAGGCTGCCACGTTTAAGTATTTCGTCGAGGTATAAGTATTTTCGTCTGCAAGCGCTTACAGCTGCTACAGATATAATGTGTAAGTGCGATAGAGGGAGTAGGAGAAAGATCTCAATTGCTGATGTGGGTTTGGTTCTGAAAGCACCTGTAGCACAGTCCACAGACACACAAATTTCTGTATTTTTGTAAGCATTGTCTGAGCAGACGTTTGGTTTGTTTTCAGTCACCAGACCAGAGCTGCGTCGACAGTATGGGTTTTATTATACTATGATGTAGCTAAAGTATCATTTTGTAAGTTAGTCCTCAGGTTTTCCCAAACAAGTTTCCGCAGGCGAAAAAAGTTTTGTTTGACTTGCTGTTGACATTTAACAAATTCTCAGATCGGAATGATGAAGGGAAAATACAACTAGTAGGAATTTTGTGATATTCATGACTTAATTGTCGTAACATCTTAATTTCGAGAAACTCATTAAAATTGTTAAAAAATTGGAATAAACACGGTTTATTCCGAATTTGGGCGTGTTAACAAGTAAGTTAGTTTGGAAATAAAATGGTGACGTATACAAATAGTGTTTGGTATTAACATCGCTGTTTTTGAGGAATTTTCTACAGCCAACCCTTAGCGTTCTGGGGTCTCCCGAGCACCTGTTTTTTGAAAGATCTATAACATTTGTATCTGATAATCGAATTGAATGGAGAATGGAAGGACAAACAACTGATTAATTTTTGGGCGATATTAGTATAAGTCGTGGGGGCCTCATGAGCACCTGCTTATTTGAAACTTCAATTACATCAGTTTTTGATAATGGATTTGGACGAAACATGGTAAATATGCTAATATATTGTAGCATGATTTGTAAAAGTTTTGCATTTTTGAAAGTATATTTCCAAATTTACAAGCTAATTACACTAATCATGCACGGCTACGTGGGCGGGCTATTTGTGCCACGAAAATTATAGATTTCGACACAATTAATTTTAAAATACAACAGTTATTGCCTGGCAATGAGATATCATTCAAACCGATTGACTCTGTTGAAAATCCTGAGGAATGTTCAACTATCCTATTGAATTCTTGAATTTATTGGATTTAACTGGAATGCCACCACATAATTTTCGATTGAAGATTGGTTCACCAATTTGCTTAGAAATTTTAATGCCATTTTAAGGCAAGTTTCAAGGTGAAATTGTTATTTTAATTGTTATTTTGCCAATAATATCTTTAGTTTCGCCCATTCCATTTAAACGAATTTCCAATTCGATTGGCATTTCGCATAGTCAATTATATGTTGCGTGTTTGAGGGTTGGAAAACCTTCAAGTTTGTTCATGAATTCCGCTCAGGTATTAGCAAAAAATATTGTTCATCATACCGCATTAAGAAAAACAAGATAAAATTAAAAAAAATTGTAGTAATACAATAATAAATGTATATAATAATAAATAATAATAATATATAATAAATAACACCGGGTCTACTAGTACTCAAATAATATCAATACTCAAAAATAACTCTAATACCCAATCGCGATTGGTGATTTTATTGCTACATTTCAGTCGGTCGGCGTATAGTCGCAGATATGATTTTGTTACAAAATATAATTGAACAAATTTAGAAAAATTACACATCAAGATGTGAAGATGTTGATATTTTTCTATTTGATTTTTTAAATTGTTGTATTAAAATCAAAAATATCGTTAATTTTATAATCAGTTCTTATCTACTTATATAAAAATGTCAGATCGTTCAACTAGAAAAATAACTTTAACTCACATAATCTATAAGCTTCGCAGAAACTAACTTATAACACATTTACGTTATATTTGTTTAGACATTTTTATTTGATATGCACAAAACATCGTATCTTGTCTTGTTTACATTTTTTAAGTATGCATAAAATAGAAGACGGGCGTCCTAAAAAATAAATTAAAAATTTAACAATAACAAATTTTATTTTAAGTCAAGACGATACAAAAGAAAACAAACTGTTTATAAAAATCTAACTCTTTAGGATAAGAATAATGCATCGAATATTTCTGAAAAAAAAACATTTATCTCAACCATGTTTTGATTGGCGGACAATTAGTTCGGTCGGGGGCCCTATTCCCTAACACATAAATGTGAATTTTGACAATATTGTGAAGTTTGTTTTGCATAACATTAAACGATAACGGTAATGATTTTCCGGAAAGCAAATGTCACAATATTGTCTAAATTCAATTTAGACAACATTGCGAAATTCATTTTTCGTAAAATCGTTACCGTTACCGTTTAATGCTACGAAATACAAACTTAACAATATTGTCCAAATTCACATTTATATGTTCGGGAATAGGGTCTCTGATATAAAGCTAGATTAGGAACCAAAGATTGATTAAAATTATGTCAAAACTTTATAATAAATATTTGCTTGGATTTTATTTTTGTTCTCGTATGAACTTAAGTTTTATAACAGGTTATATAACTGTAAGCCATAGTGTGGATCCTGATATATATCAAAAATTCAAAAATATTCCAATTTTTACTGTTTATAATTTATCACTGTTCACTATTTCGCATTTCTAAAACTATGTTGACTTTAAACAAATAAATCTAAAATTTTATTTTTTTTTAAACTTTTTTCCCATTGATTGCTCTATTTTTGACCTTTATTTAACAATGGCAGACGATGTGATTTTGTTTATTTCACACAAAGTGAAAAAAATTGTTTTTACCGACAGTAACAAGACGGAAATTTAAATGCAGAACTAAGAGATATCGTGCTAGAAACTTATATACTCAATTTAATCAAAATTCGTTGTTCAAAATAAACAGTAGTTTAAGAGCTCGATAGTTGTTGGATTTGACAAAGCAAAAAAATAATCGAAACTGTGGATCAGCCGGTCTATTTTATCAATAATTTACACAACTCTTTTACCCCTATATTTTACGGACTCCAACGTAAACAGCAAAACCTATATATGTTTGTTATTGATAAGAAGTTATTTTTTCATCTTCCTTCCTTAAACGAAGAAAAACCAAAGTCATCGTCAAAAACGATCTACCCTTCCTTAAATAGTACAAATATACTAGTTGTTCTATATAAAACCAGCAGAATGGATGACTATCAATTTCAATTCATTTATATTTTCAAAATAACAACTCACAAACAATATTCACACATAAATTTAATTTTAATTCAATTAAAATAAATATAATTTTGAACAGAACTATTTATAAAAAAAAAATAAAGAAGAAATATTTTATTATCACAACTACTACTACTACAAATCTTACAAAATTTTGTGAGCGATTTATAACAATTAAGTTTTTGGAGAAACTATTAATCTTAACTTGCAGATTATGTATATCAAGAGATAAGATTATACTTTTTTTCTACTTTTCGATATATGTTTTTTTTTATCAGTAGGACATTATAAAAACTTTTTCGGTTTCGTATGACCTATGATCTTAATTCTCATGCAAATCGAAATTGAATTAAATGAGATAGAAAAACCTTCATTTTGCTGCGTTGAACGATAAAAAGGAGCAGACGGCTATCATTTATCAAATTTTCGAAATTGTATTGTCGAATTTGGCAAAAACCCGTCCCACAATTCATTTCCCCACAAATGTGACGTCCAAGCTCGACAGAGTCAAATCCAGTTTAAAAGTCTAGAAAATATAAAAGTCGGGTATTGAATTCTACGCTTCATCGATCGTGGTAAAGCGTTTTACACGGTCACGTTGGTGCAACGTACAATACCTTCATTGGAACACAAACTTCCTATTTAGGTATTTAAAGGAATTTAAATGGTTTGCTTTTCCTAGTCTAGCTCGATCAAACATCAACCAATTTCGACTGTTATAAGGCAAATTTATGAAATATCAAATAGTTGCCGATGGAGTGTCGATTTTTTAAGTTTAAGCAAAATAATTGTAAATTTTTTCCTTTAAATCGCATTGTAAAATACAAATTAAAACTAAAATTACACCGTTTTACCTGAGATACGAAACTATCAAAAGCAACGAGAAATACTATCACTGAATGTAACAAAATAGCCCAAAAACAAGGTAGGATTGCACGGGACGCCCGGCAGATGTGAAACATAAAAGTTGATAGTAGAATTTATAGTTAATAAAATCTATAAGGAAATATTGAGTAAAAAAAAAAATTAAAAATTTTAAAGAAAATATTAAAGGCCGATTGTATGAACGCAAATAGAAGATGTCGTTTGTATTGTAAGAATCACGATAGAACAAAAACTGTATCCGAGGATTTTTGTTCCTCAGTTTTATTCTCTGTTTTTCTTGTATAGAAACAGTGGATAGAACAATTTGTTTTTTTTCTTGACATGCGCATACCATCATACATAATTTTGTTTTGAATTTGTGATTATTTTTTAATTTAAATTTGTGCGTAAATTAATAGTAAAATAAATAATATTTTTAATACAATTTTAATATAATTAATTTAAGTTCTCAAGTAATTTTTTTATTTATAATTAAATTTATTTAATAGAAGAGTAAAAAGTGTTGCCATATATAAAAACAAAAATACAAAAACTCCATCCGTGTTCAAACAATCGACGGTAAATAAAATTCTCGGATGAAGATATAACTTTATCAGCGGGAAAAAAACATCAAAAATGTAAATTCAGCAGTTTTTTAAAGATATACAATGTACAAAAACAAAACCAATAAAAAGAAATGATATCTTATGTGACGTAATTGGCAGCGGAAAAACAACAAATATGTGCATAAATTTAGCAGTTTCATAGTCGGGTTTAATACACAACGTAAAATTACAAAACCAAAATATGATACGTTTTGTCTAGCAAATTGAATACTGTTATAGTAAAAACATATCATTTATCTATTCAAACTAAAATTTGCAGTAAAACTACCAAGTGACAGAAATGTATTTAAGCATGTCATGTTTAATTTTTTATTTCAATTTTATCAATGATAATATTTGTGGAAAAACAAATGTCTAATCAAACAAAATGTCTTAAAAATGTTTGGTCAAGTCTCAGTGGTCGATACAGCTATGTTTACAAAGTATAAATTTATTTCCTATCGGCACCCAAAAGTACAATGCATTATTTGATAGGTAATCTGAAACGAGAGAAGTACAAAACAAACGCGAAAACTCTTTGAAGGCAGACAGTTTCTTTCGGAAAAAAACTCTAACTTTTAGCATTCAATCACAAGAGATCCATCCCTTGGACCATAGAAATATCTGTCAATTATTATCGGGAATAATGGTATGATAGCGAATATTTTTCATTTTACCATGATAGGGAATAGAATAAAGTACAAGCACTAAGGTAAATATTTGTTTAGAAATTAATGTGCTAAACATATCTTACTAATTAATAAAAAAAAAAATAATAGTAGTTCTAATGTTATCAATTAAAGTTTTAATTACCAAGAAATTTCTGGAACAAATCGGCAAGAATTGCTAGAATACCTAGCAACTCTTACCGATTTATTCCAGGAATTTTTATTACAATTTTCATTTCAATGGTAAATTACTTAATTATTAGCAGAACAATAATTTTTTTTAGTGAAAATATAGAACATAATAGTAGAAAAAAATAAATTGCAAGTAATTTACCTTTAAAATGAAAATTGTAATAGAGTTAGTTTTCTAAGAGAAAGACATACAAAATTAAAATTTATTTAGGGGTAATAGTAATAATAGTAAAATTTATTTATTTGTTTTTTTATTTTTTTTTTTATTAATTAGTTAGACATGTTTAGCACACTAAATATGAAATATTCATTATTTAGACTCTTTGAATATGAATGAATGAATGAATTGAATATTATGAATGGAAATACTTCTAAACTTAAAATACGATATGACTTAGTCAAACACGATATTCTGGATTATTTAAGTAAAGCCTCAGATACTGAACTAGACTGGGATAACTTTCAACACACGTTCGACAGCTCTATACATAAACACTCTAAGCTTGTGGTACCGAGACTTAGATCATACAAAAGGGAGTGGGGGAACACCCGAAATATTTAAGTGCTGCACGGAAAAACAAGATCTGTATAGATTAGTTAAATCGAAACAAGCTAATGTATTCATTTTGCATGAATATAACACACTTAAAAGGAAAATCAAAACTGAATGTAAAATCACAAAAAAAAATTTTTACCGAGCCAAATTCTTGGAACAGATGGGTAAACCCGGAAATACATAGAAGTTGGTCAACACATTAATAAATAACAAACAATCAAATAATAACACAAACATCTCATCAATCTGTTGCAATGGGAACTTTTACAAAAATGACAAGGATAAGGCCGATGCCCTTAATGATTTTTTTGTTGATATTGGTAACTGGCTGAACGAGGAATGATTGGCTAACCAGCAAAATGTTATCACTGAGTCCCAAAAGGATCAGATCAAGCAGGACAGATTTATTTGAACTTATACTACTGTTGAAGTAATTATTGTGTTTTATATTAAAATATCAAGTTATCCTTTCCTTTGACATTTTGACAAATTATTTATTGTATTTTTTATTCTATTAAAAATCTTTCTATCAGACAGTCGTCTTTTAAATCTAATAGGTTATCGGCCCAGGCACGAGTAGGTGCACTGCTTGGATTGGAACAGATATTTTGATTTTTAATTTTTAAGCCGCTAAATTTTAAGAAATGGATTTAGCAAAGCATATCAAACCATTAACGGATGAGTCAGATTGGCCAATTTGGAAGAGGAAAATTAGGGACCTGCTTGACTATCACGATGGAGCTTTACATGTAATAGATGGGATCTTACAAAAACCAGAACCGCTAGGAGCTGATGCTACGGCAGCACAATTAAAGGGTTTTAAAGAAAAGGCCGATTTCTACCGTAATTCAAATAGCTATGCGAAGTCAATGATCACAACCGCTATTACTGACGAGGTTTATCAAAAAGTAATGGACAAAGATACCGCATGTGAGACTTGGGAATCGTTGAAAAAGTAGTTTGAAGCCACTTCAAAGGATCAACTTTTCAAAATCTGCACAGATTTCTTTGCTTTTTGTTGGGTGCCAGTCCAGGATGTTTCGACACACATTGCTTTTTCAAGGCGATTGTGGGTTGAATTGAACAGCGGACTTAAGGCAAAAGATGAGAATAAATTACCCGATCTTATGTTAGTCTGCAAAACCTTGCACATTTTGCCAAGCAGTTATGAAATGTTTCGCTCAAGCTGGATGATGTGATGTTATCAAAAGATAATGAACAGACTTTTGATGAGTTAACTATGCAGAAAGCTGCTTCGTAAGAAACTTCAAACGAAATGACAGTGAGAAATTAGCTCAAGAGGCGCTAGTAGCAAGACCAGCGAAAAAGAGGGATGAGGGTACATTTAAGAACAATAGCAAGTCCAAGAAAGATGACTGTTGTAATTATTGCAAGAAAAGAGGTCATTGGGTCAATGAGTGCAGGAAATGGATATCTGATGGAAGACCAAACAGGAACAGATCTTTAGGTAACGTTCAGAGCAATATAACTGACACTAACATGTCTCTTGTAACAATTTGCAATGAGGTGAATCTGGCTGAGTTTAATTCTACAGACTGGTGAATTGACAACGGAGCAACAAGTCACATTACTAAATGTCCGGACTGGTTTGTGAATTTTCAAGTTTTCAGCAACCAAGTAGTATCAAAGCAGCTGGAAGAGAAACTCTCGAGGCAATTGGAACAGGTTCAATTGTGATTATAAAACAGAACGGTGAGACGTTTACCCTAGAAGATGTGTGGTATGGTATGTTCCAGATATTTCACTTAATTTGTTTTCTGGACTTGCTGCTCAAGGTAGAAATCCTAAGAGCTTATTTAGGTCTACTCCTACAACGTGTTGGCTAGATGTTGATGATAAAACAGTGCTATACGGGGTCCGAGAAATGTCTGGGTCTTTGTTCTAGGCAGTCATTAAGCCGATGCGTTCCGAACGTTCTGAAGTAAACGTATCTGTTGCAGATCAGTCGACATTACAACTATATCATGAAAGATGGGGTCATCAAGACAAACGTCATGTCAAAGAAAAGATGCAGATTGAACTAGGCATCAACGTTAAGCTGGTTAGAGGTATTTGTGAACCATTTATTTACGGAAAATCCCATAGGCTGCCTTTTGGTACAAGAAAAAAGGTATGTAGTCCTGGAGAACTAATGTCAACTGATGTTTGTGGGCCCTTTGCCGAATCATTTTAGAAGGCATGAAATTTAGTAGTGTTCAAAGATAGGTACACAAATTTCGATATGGCTTTATTATTAAAGAAAAGTCCGATGTTAAGGTTGTTTTGAAGCAGATGCTAGCTCATGCTAGGATGCAAGGTCACTCCATAAAAGAATTATTGAGTGATAATGGTGGTGAGTTCGATAATGCTGATATCAAAGAAATTTTGTAGAAAAATGGAATCACTCAGAAGTCAGAGGCTGACAGCGCCATATACTCCTGAGCAAAATGGTGGAAGTGAGAGACAACCGCACTATTGTAGAAATGGCTCGAACTTTTAAGTATTGTGTTGGACGATTGTGCAAAGGACGATTGTGTAAGTTTTGTGTCTGGACGATTGTGCAAAGACCAGTTTATCATACAGATGCTTAGGTTGATCGTTAATGGTTATTAATAATTTTATGCAGTAAAGTTAGTATTCTAATGTCAAGATAATTTTCCAAGGAGCAACCAAAAATTTTATTATAATATGGTGTCAACCTATCCCTTCGTTTTAGGCTAAAAGTCAAGTTAGAGAACACAACGTCGCAGTATAGAAGATGACTCAAGATTAATGACCTTACCAAAAGCAAACGAACCTTAGTCGGGGTAAAACTACATTTCTCCAAAGTACTCTCAGGCCAAAGAACATTCTCTGCGTTATTGTGTTTACATGTATAGTCCAATCCAGATTATTATCTAGGATCAATCCCAAGTCTTTAACAGTTTTGGTAAATACTATCAAATCATTACCAACTCTAATTCTTGGTATGAATAAATCAGCGTCATTAAGTTCAAATCTACCCTTCTGTGAAAATATAATTGCGTGTGTCTTCTTCGCATTTAGCGATAGTTGGTTATCCGTTGACCATGAAATTATATTACTTATATCTCTGTTCATGCCGGATATTATATCATTTAGGATTGACATTTTATAGTTCCGCCCTACCATTTTCACAGAATAGTTGAAGATCATCTGCAAAAGGTGATAGTTCGAGTGTGTTATAGAATTCCCAATGTCATTAATGTACATTACAAATATTGAAGGTCCCAGTATTGATCCTTGTGGTACTCCCGTGGGTAGGGGCAAATGAGCTGATATAATTCCATTACAGTCAACGAATTGGAAACGATTAGTTAAATATGACAATATTAATTTCGCTGCATTAACATGGAAACTAAATAAGGTTAGCAACTTAGTGTAGAATTTCTGGAAAGACATAGAATTAAAAGCTTTTCTGAAATCCAGTAAGCAGAGCACCGCTAGATTTCCTTTATCTAGACATTCTCGAATAAAATCAGTTACATCTGCAAATAGTTTCAGTGCTATGATTAACTCTAAAACCTGACTGCAGTGGCGTTAATAAGTCATTAGTATACAGAAAATGTTTAATCTGATCAGAAATAAGTCGTTCAAAGACTTTAGAGAGAGCCGATAAGTGCGTAACAGGCCTTACATCTGCTGGTGATATAGGGTCTTTAATTTTCGGTAATCCGATGACTTTGCCAGTTTTCCAGATCCTCGGGTAGTCACAAGACTTCAAGATCTGGTTAAATAAATACGTTACATGTGGTATGATGACAGGAGTCATAAGTTTAATGAATTGGAAGGGTATATTATCAGCACCAACTGCATTTGAAGTTATTGACCCAAGTGCTTTAGTAGTATCGTCATCTAAGACCTCAGTCAATTAAAATCTATTATTATTATCAACATCATTGATAGTTGCAGGTTCAATGATCTGCTCTAAATTAAATACTGGTTGTTGCACATTACTCAAACTTGCTGGTAATTTTAACAAATCCCCTATTAAGGTCATCCGGCCGAAACTTAGTAACAGTTTTATCTGGATCCCTAAGCTTCATACCATATTTCTCTAGATTCTTCCATAATTTTTTGGTGTTTAGGTTAGGGTTCAGCTTCTGAAGCAAATACCGATTTTTAGCAGATTTAACCATTTTATTAAACTCTTTCTCATAATTTCTTTATCATCTTCACTACGAGTCCTTTTCCAGACATTTTTAGCCATTATCACTTATTGTTTTTTATTTTTGAACGGAAGAATTTGATCCTCAACTCTGTTGAATCTCAAGTTATCGTCGTCGCCGCTCCGACTAACCCATCTAGTTTTTGTGTTCCTGTTGTACTAGGTTGAGTTGTTATCCCATTCCAGTCTCAAGTAAAAGAAGTTAGTTGGAATGTTCACTTTCATAGCGTGATTCAGAGAGTGACTATCACTAAACTTCATAGTGTTAACTCTTAATTATCTGCAAAGGACACATTCGTTTTTGTTTCGTGGGTTTATTATGCCTATTACCTGCTATGCGCTTGAAGTATACTTAGACTGTACCAATGGCTTATTTATGAGCTACGCAGATGCTCTCTTCTGATTTTGTTATCAAAATTAGGTTATTCTTTAAACCGTTCGTAAATATTTGTATTCTTTTTTTTACTACCTAAACTAAACGCCAGTGACAAGTTATTTGTTAAACTTTATCTCTATTGTTTCATCGCAGAGCCAAATGATTTTTTTCTAACATGGCCTCACGCTCATGAAGTTCATTTCCCGTCCGTGTAAAAATATTTCTTTCGGTTGGTCTCAAAATGTTTAATGTTTGTGTCTTTCTTCAAAGCTATCATAGCTGCCTTGTTTATTGTGTAGTATGTTGCATAGGGTTTTTTTTTCATTTATTTTTATTTTTGCCTATTGAACTTTTGCCATATATCTCGTGTAACCGTTCTGTGTGTCATTTCTGACACATAATTAGGCCAACACTCCCTTTAACATTACGCATAGCGAACAGATTTTGTTTTCGGTGCAAAAATTAAAGTTTTGAAAAACCATCCACTAGATCTCACCATTCCACCAAGCTTTCGTACGGATATCACACTACCCAGAATTTTATGTTTCTGCGACTAAAGTGATTCATTGATTTGCTGTCAATTTTATTTTTCATTGTGTAAGAATTGTCCATGAATTCGGCAAGATTTCATTATGATGTTCGTTTTTCGCGTTTTTTTTTCTTTCTCCAAAATATTGACGTTTAAGAAACACGTCACAAAAAACACATATAACAGTTTTAATTACAAAATAATCAAATGGAATTTAAAGCAAACTATACATTAAGATAACAGTGAAGCTTTTTCGAGTTACAAAAATTAACTGTATTATTTTGACATCAGAATTACAAATACATTCCAAGAATATTCATTTTTTAAATATGTTGATGACTCATTTTATCTAATTCGATAAAGTTAAAAACAGCTGATTAATTTGCAAATATTACCCAAAATCACGATACAATTGTTCGTCTAAAAATCAACAAAAAAAAATCCATAACAAAAGATGCTACAAATGTTTTGAAACAAAGAAAGACATTTTCTTTATATATTTCTGTAACCTCTTTATTCTCCGACTTAAGACTCCATAATAAACTGGATGATTTCACAATTTCACATGCTATTAGGACTTCGAATACATAATTAAAAAGTAAAACGTCAAAAACAAAAGGTCATGGGCATTTGAACAAAATTATTATAAAAGTTATTTAAAATTTTGAAACATTTTTTTTTTTTGACAGATCGTTTTGTTATTCTATTGTATAAAAATAAAAAACTATTATTTTTAAAATAAATTTACCTTTAAATAAATAATCATATTCATCATCGCGAGTACCCATAATTTATAAATTCTATATAAAAATTCTTCCAGAAAACACTAAAATAATTAACTTCTTTTTTCTTTTCTCAATTATCAATACAAAAAAAAATTTCTTCTCAAGAGAAAAACTATTCCGTCAAAATTTTTTAATCACAAAATTGCACACAATTCACTATTATTTCACCAAAACTATTCACGAATATTTATTTATGAATATTTAAAAAATACAATTATATTTATTTTATTTAGATTATGATGAAGATGATATATAAAAAATCAGATTTATTAGGATTGAGTTGTAGTTAACAAGAAAAAATTAATATGGCGGATGATTTCATTTACGCCCCTTTTCATTGGATGATGGAAATTTTGTTGAAATTGTAAAAAACAAATGGACATTTTTTTGACACATGCGCAATTTGTTAGTACTGAATGCAACCAATTTAAAGCAGATTGAATTTAATATTTCAAAAAAAAAAAATAATAAATAATATTTCAAATTCAAAAAAATATATTTAACTAATTTTTTGTTATTAATAAAAAATAATCATGAA
This sequence comes from Diogma glabrata, assembly GCA_963693315.1. Classification (NCBI taxonomy): domain Eukaryota; kingdom Metazoa; phylum Arthropoda; class Insecta; order Diptera; family Cylindrotomidae; genus Diogma; species Diogma glabrata. Next base: position 253,271,288 of record OY856188.1, on the reverse strand, counting down.
ATCATATCTAAATTACTATTTTTTATTTCCTTTTTTCTTATTGTTCCTTCCACTATTTTTCTTATTTAACTGTGACTTATTTTTAAAACTTTTCTTATCATGTTTTCTATCGTCGAAATCCGTTTTACGTTTTTTGTTTCCATTATCATTTTGTTTTTTACTATCATCATGTTTACGTTTTCCACCGAGTTTAGAATATTTTGGAACGTATAGTCGGTGGTTTGTTATATTTTTACTAAAAAGTTCTTCATCCGGTTCTTGACCGACCTCCTCACGGTAATATTCAGCATCATCTTCTGGCTCGTTATCTGGTTCATTTTCCATATATTCACTATTTTCCAATTTTTTCGGTTTATCCTTTCGATCTTCATTTTTCTACAAACCAAAGGAAAGAAAAAAAAATAAATACGTTTAGAAAAACAAAGTTTGAAACCAAGCATCTTACGTTGTGTTTCATATTTTCTCGTTCTTTTTGTTCTTTCTTCCTTAATTCTTTTAATTTCTTTTTCTTTTCTTTTTCCTTCCTCAACTGTTCAACTTCTTCAGGCGTTTTCACTACTAAATCATGATAGAGTACTTCACCGGTCAATAACTCTTCTTCAACTTTCATCAGTTGAAATGTTATCCTTGGCCCCAGCTCATGTAAAACAATCGAAGATTTACTATCAACAATGTTTCCTGGTTTTTTCAGTTTTTGTGGTAAAATAACGTGTGCATCTTCATCTTCAAATTCGGAATCGGATAACGCACCAGCTCTAAAATATAAATAAATAAATAATCCAAATAACAAAAATAAGTTTTTATACTTACTGAGAAATAAAATCAGCAATATCATCACAATTTGCCAGATTCGGAACTTTGCCTAAAACAACTTTCTTTATCCCTTTAGCTAAGCCAACCGGAACAACGGATATAGCATAATGTCGTAAATCAATCAATTTAGTTGTTGGATTATATGAAATCAAAACACATCGTCTCATATCCGATAATTTAACATTTTTCAAATTTATAGAAGGAAACATGTTTTGAAACGTTGTCGCCATTAGTTTGATATGTCTACCTTCGCCAGAAAAACTATTCAATATCACCAACGGAGGATGTTGAAATGTTTTCGACTCAATAAATTGTTTTTTCTGTGATGATAACACATCACGGGTTAATGCAAATTGATGAACTTTAAATGTAAGAGTTGGGCCTTTCGGTAGTCGCAATATTTTAAACGAAATCTGTGTTTCAGCTTCGTTGAAGATACACATATGTGATACATGGAAAAAACTCGATAGATTTACAAAATCTTTAATTTTATTACTTTTCTTTTCACGTAACATAGAGGCTGTAAATGGTTCCATTATTTTACGAAAATCTTTTGTTAACGTTACTAGAATTGGATGACAGTTTCCACGGTGAAGAACAAATGTATGTGGAGCATTTACCAATTCTTCTGGTTCGGCTGCATTTTTCACTTGTTTATTACGTTTAACACATCGACCTTTTTTACCCATTTTATTTTCTATTAATTTTTTAATATATTAATTTTTAACATAAAAACAATAGCACATGTTAGTCAACTGCCAAAATTGACAGTAATTTTTTAACCTAATATTTAAATGTCAAATGTACAGTGGTGTAGTTTAAAAATATACAGCTGGGCAAGAAATCATTGACTTATATGTGCTAAAATGTGAATGAACATATTTGTATTTGTAACCTGCTGTACAGCCCCAGGTAGTGTTCGGTACAGACAATTCTAGTGCTCGGTACAGACATTGTGATAAAAAAAACCACGATTTTCTGTACTTTAAATATTCTTTACTTTTTTTTAAAAAAATAATATTAAACGCACTGATGTATAATTAAAAAAATTAACTTTCCTGCAATTAAATGTCAAAATGTTTTAAATTTAGTTGTAGCTATTTTATTTTAGTTGTACCCTTTTCGTGTTTTTTTAATGCTTACATTTTTGTGATAAGTATTCTTGATAAAATGGGTTTTTGTTTTCGGGATAAATTTATCGTTTATTTTTTTTTTTTTCCCTTTATCTCCATTTAGGAGCATAGGGCGTCTACTAGACTGGACCATCTAACTCTGTTGGGGGCAATCGCTTTCAGTTCACCCCAAGTCTTGCCAATTTGTTTTGCTTCAGCTAGCACCGTTTTCTTCCATGTCATGGGTGGTCTTCCAACTCTCCTTTTACCTTGTGGATTCCACTCTAGGGACATCCTTGTTATATCTTCGACTGATTTTCTCAGTGTATGTCCTATCCATCTCCATTTTCTTTGTTTTATCTCGGTCTCAATGTCTAACTGCTCTGTCTGCCGTAGAAGTTCCTGGTTACTGATGGTGTTTGGCCAGAAGCATTTGATCAGTCTTCTCAGGCATTTGTTCACAAACACCTGTAGTTTATTTGTGATCTTTCTTGTTTGTTTCCACGTTTCACACCCATACAGCAGTACTGACTTGACACATGCATTGAACATTCGTAGCTTTGTCTTTCTTGACAGGACGGATGTATTCCAGAGCTTGTGAAGCATATTGAACGTATTTCTGGCTTTGTTAATACGCTGACTGATATCTTCTTCAGTCCCGCCTGTTTTTGCTACAGTACAACCAAGGTACACAAATTTGTCAACTTCGTCCACTTGTGTATTGTTGATGGTAATTGGTGTTATCGTTTTGGTGTTCAATCTCATAGCCTTTGTTTTTCTGATATTAATGTTGAGACCGACTTCATGTGCAAGGGTTGATAGCTTCTGTATTTTCTGCTGCATGTCCGTATGTGTGTGTGTAAGTAGACAGATGTCATCTGCGTAGTCTAGATCATTGAGCCGTCTTGTTGTATTCTATTGGATTCCATTTGGACTTGCATCATCAAGCTTTCTCATGATACTATCTAGTACTATTAGGAATAGTAGCGGGGATAGTACACAGCCTTGTCTCACTCCTCGGTGGTTGTAGTATTCATCACTTTGCTGTCCTTTGTATTGTATTCTGTTTGCAGCATCCCGATACATTTCTTTGATTAGATCAACTATTTTCTTCGGGACGCCCATTTCACAAAGTGTCTTCCATATCGCGCTTCTGTGGATTGAGTCGAAGGCGCGTTCGAAGTCCACGAAGAGGAGATACAATGGTGAATTCCATTCATTTGATTGCTCAATGATGATACGGATTGTGTTGATATGATCGGTACAGCTTCTTCCTGGTCGAAAGCCGGCTTGTTCATTTCTTAGTTTCATGTTAATTGATGGAGATATTCTTTCGAGAATGATCATCGCTAGTATTTTCATTATTGTGTTGAGCAGAGATATACCTCTCCAATTTTTGCATTCTCTTAGATCACCTTTCTTTGGGATTGTTATGGTTAAACCTTCTTTCCATTTGGTTGGCATTTTACCTTCGTTCCATACATCAGCTAATAGTGGTGTTAGAGCTTCTGTTGTTGTGTTTACATCTGCTTTGAGTAATTCTGCTGATATATTATCTGTACCAGCAGATTTGTTGTTCTTGAGTTTCTGTATGGCATCTCTAACTTCCCGTTCCGTTGGTGGATGGGTGCTGATAGTTTCGTTATAGTTGTCATCCGGAGACTGCAAGTTATTTTCTTGTTGGTGGCAGTTGTCTTCGAAGTATTCTTTCCATCTATTTAGCTGTTGTTCGTGTGTTGTGAGGGTTTGACCAGATTCATCCTTTATTGGTGGAGTGTTTGTATATTTGTTGGTGACCTTTCTCACGCATTTGTGTAGTGTGCGCATATTTCTATTAGCTGCTGCTGTTTCTGCAGTCTTGAGAATGCTTTCCGTATATCTTCTGCGATCATTCCTTGCCATCTTTTTAACTTGTTTTGCTGTACTTTCATATTTGTTGCGGATCTCGGTTGTGTTCTGGTGACACAACTGCAACTTGAGCTGTCGACGCTCTTCAATTTTCTTCCATGTATCATCGCTAATCCATGGTTTCCGTGATTTGTCTTGGTATCCAAGCACATCTGTAGCAGTTTTGACGTAAGCTTCTTTAACTTGTTCCCATTTTTCATCAATACTGGTGGTTTCGTTGTTTGGTAGATTGAGCTGGAGCGACTCTTTGAAGATGTTATTTGTATTTTTGTCGCTCAATCTGTTGATGTTGAATTTCCTCTGACATGGCTTGTTGTGCTTTACAGCGGCTGGTTTAATTTTGAATGTTGCAATTACCAGTTGGTGGTCGCTGTGTATGTCTGCTCCTCGCTTTGCTCTGACGTCTTGTAGAGAGGATAGAAACTTCTTATTCACCAGTACGTGATCAATTTGATTCTTGGTTCTTCCATTTGGTGATGTCCAAGTGTATTTGTGTATGTTCTTGTGTGGGAACTTGCTGCCTCCTATGAATAGTTGATTTGTGACACAACAATCGATGAGCCTGTCTCCATTATTGTTACGTGTTGATTCTAGTGCATGTTTACCCATGACTGATTCCATTCCGGTGTTGTCGGTTCCAATTTTGGCATTGAAATCACCTTGTATTATTTTGATGTCATTTCGGTTTGCACTAGCCAGCGTTGCTTGGAGCTGTTCGTAGAATTCATCTTTTGTCGCATCATCAGCTTCTTCGGTAGGTGCATAGCACTGTATGATCGTTGTATTTCTAATTTTCGATTGGAATCTTGCTGTTATTATTCTGCTACTGATTGGTTTCCATTCGAGAAGTGCTTTCTTTGCGTTAGGTGTTGTTAGTATTGCTACGCCTTGTTCATGTGTGTTGGATTTACCAGAGAACATCATGTAATTTCCTGCAGTTGTTGTTAACTCTCCACTGTTTTTCCATCTTACTTCACTGAGTCCTAGTATCTCGATGTTATATTCTTTCATTACTCTCTCAACTTGTGCTAACCGCGATGTTTCTATCAGAGTTCTGACATTCCAGTTTCCTACTCGTGTCCGGGTACGATAGCTAAGGGTCGATGTTTGATTATTCCGGTTTGTTTTACTTTGTTTCTTTCTAGTATTCGTTTCTTTAATCAATTGAATTTCGGATTCACCTTTCGGATTAACGGGTGATTGGGCCATCGAATCCTAGCCAGTTTCCAGGGCTGCTGGATAAGGTATACTGGCATACCGTGGGCGAGATATTCTTGCTTCAATGTGATTGATTTATCGTTTATGCTAAAATTAATTCTGATAAAATTGACGTATAAAGTTTGACTTATAAATCCATTTTATTGCTTTTGGTTTGGCTGTTCGGTCCGGTTTGACGTAACATTCAACGAAGTGCAGTTAGTAGCAACAAACTTTGATGTTTCATAACCTGATTTTCTTATCATTTTCATGGACCGAACAGTGGGTAGCCAAATCCAAAATTTGAGGTCCACGCCGTGCTGTCTGGGTAATGCTGAAAGAATTTAGGTTGGTGTTTCGGAGACAAGCAGCGTAAAAACTGTTTAGTGAATGACGTTACATCCAAATCCAAAATTTGACGTCCACGCCGTTCTGCCTGATTAATGCTGCCGTGTATCGGAGATAAGCAGAGTATAAACTGCTTAGTCAATAACGCAACATCATGACGAATTGGCGCCTTAAAACCAATGTGACCCAAGCGTATGTTCTCCATGTTAGAGGTGGCTTGGAGCGGGGGTCTATCTTGAATCAAGCGGCTCGCTATATAAACTTGTAAAAGGGTTATTCTGATAACCTTAACATCAGAACGAACCCATTCATGTAAATTTGGGGTTAGGGCCTGAGGTTAACTCAATGTGGTGACTCTTTTTTAATCGTTTGCGTTTCATTTGAAAATTTTCGTTAAATTCGTTTCAAACTTTTAGCAATAGATTAATAAAATTTTAGGTACATTTTTTAATCTAGTTTTCATAAAATTATTTTATCATCAAGTAGTCATTTCAAAATTCATTAAAAAAAGTTTTGTTTTTTCATTATTCAGATTTTTGTTTTCATAAGATTGAGATTCATTTTTTAATTAACCAAAAAAATTAAAATAATTGTTATACGTCTGCCGCAAAGATAAATTTGATATATATATTTTAAGCAAAGAAAGATTTATTAAGATATAAGCAAAGATAGATTTGATAAGATATATTTGTTATTTTAATTAAATAAACATACTTAACTATATATACATATAAATGTGAATGAAGGCAAATTTAAATAAATATAAAATGTTTACAGTTTATTTTATATAGTTTGAAGTGTTGCATTGTGGTTTATAATATTAATATATTGAAATAGAAAGAAAACTATTCTAAGGAACAAATATAAGAATTAATTTTCGATTGTGGCCAATGTCAGCAGGCATGTCAGATCAGCGAATGGGGCCAGGGAATCAAGTACCTGATTATTAGCGAGAATGACTAGCTAATGGTGAACACGTAGCAAAGCATTATAGTGCTATTATTAACAGCTATAACTCCCTCACCCCGACAAAAAAGCTCTGTTAAATTAGGTTATGAAACAAACCCAATCACGCGACTTCATTATGGTTCTTGGTAGCTTTAATTGGCAGGTTGGAAGAGATATCTCTTATGGAAGTGTGGTGGGCCCCAACAGCCTGCATTTAAATTCGAATGATAATGGTGAAAGAATGACTGAGTTTTCATTATCAAATAATTTAAGAATTGCCAGTCCTTTCTTTCCGCATCCATTGATTTATAAGCAGACTTGGGCTACACCGAATAGAAACACTCGAAATCAAATTGATCACGTGCTAGTAACAGCACGCTTCTTTTCGAGTGTTCTAGATGTGTGTTCCTTTAGAACTGCATACATTGGAAGTGACCACTTCCTTGTATGTGCTAAGATAAGGTTCCACTTTCCAAATCTAGGCATGCTAAATTCAATCAACGGAAACGTTTTAACATAGATGGACCATGTACGCTATTGAATACAAAAGAGATTGCTATCTGAAATGTCGGAGCTATCTGAAACAGAGGAGAATTATAAACTGGCAAGAGAAGCCATTACAAAGCTATGTAGGCAATGTAGACAATCGAAGAGAGAATGGTGAAAGAGAAAGTGTGAGGAGATTGAAAGCTTTAATAAGGAACATCAATCGCGTAACTTCTTTCAACAGGTTACTTAAAACCTCAAAGAAAGGATCTCAAACTACGATCTACTGCTATTCAAAACGAAGATGGGGAGCTACAAGTAGACCTTAAAAATATTTTAGGTACTTGGGCCGCTTATTTTGAGAATCAAAACGCAATAAAGCACGTGCAGTATCGACGATAAAACATCCGAAATGTTTGTAAATGGTGTGGAAGCTATATCTTCAAGATTGTTTGAACTCGTTTAAATGATCTGGAGGACTGAAACCATACCACAGGACTGGAACTCAGCTATGCTGAAACCAATCTATAAAAATGGCAATCGCCTACAATGTGCAAACTACAGAGGAATCGCTCTTCATTTTTCATATCACTTCAATACAATAGAGTGTACATCGACAGATTAAAACCTCCCTTTAGGTCACAATCCAAGCAAACCCGGCTCAACCTTCACAACATCCAATAACCTGCAGATATTGTCCAACAAACGCAAGCAAACTTCATATCGTTACTAAAAACGAGTAATATAAAACCTTCACATTGGTAAACCCTTAAAAATAAAATTTAGTGTACTTGACAAAACGAAAAAATAAATAAACGATAAAAAAAAGTTTGCGCTGTGATTGCTTCACGTGCGTTTAGCGCGTCTATTTTTTATAAAACAAATAAAATAATTGATAAATTTGTGTGTGATGTGGCTAAATAAAAAATCGGTGTCATTATGCATTGATAATGCCAAGAGATGATTTAGTATATCTACATACCTTGGACTTTTGACACGCTTTTGAAATTGTTGCGCCATTAAAGTTTAACGTCCTTTTTACGGCCAAATAACGTGTTTGGTTAGTAATTTGGTTGAAGCTTTGACACCAGAATGCGAAAGTTTACGAAAAGCATCAAAAACACATTGGCGAAATTGTGCTGGAATGTATGGCCTGGATATAACTGTTGTGTCACAATACATTAGTTTTTTCTAATATGAGTATTTGTTCTACGTGAGAAAGCGCGTCTGCTAAGACGCCGGAAATATGTTGGATATCAGTGGTGAATTGCCCAATGAAATCCAAATGGTGGAATTAACGGGGGGTCTCTTTTCTAAATTTTGTTCAAAAGCAAAAATTAGAGATTTGTGGTCGGTAAATATGGTAAATGCACGACATTTCTGGAGGTACCTGAAATGCTTGATGCCTGAATACGCTTCAAGAAGTTTTCGATTATAAGCGCCATATTTAATTTGGGCATCGTTAAGACGAACCGAGAAGAAACTGAGCGGTTGCCAGGTTTCTTCAACAAATTGCTGCACTATATGGCTTCTATCGCTGTATAAGTTGCATCAACCATAATTGCTAGTCGAGTTGAAGATGACGGATGAGCTAAAAGAGTTGCATTACACAATTAATTTCTTTACAATTGTTGAAGACTTGTATTGACTGACGTGTCCATGTAATCGGATTTTTTTATTTTTCTTATATCTACAGCAGCTGATAAACAAAGTCGGTAAAAGTTAATCATGCCAAAGAATCGTTTAAGCTGTTTAACATTTATGAGACGTCCAAAGTCTGTAATGAGTTGAACACGTCACAATCTAATCATATACCAGATACCAAATTACCTAGAAATTTAATCTCAGATTTTGCAAATACGCATTTATTTGGATTAATGATTAAACTATTATCAGAGAATCTCTAAAAATTATATGTAAGTGAGTTAAATGCTCCTCTAGATTTTTTGATGCAATTAAAAAATCATCTGGATAAATGAAACAAAATTTTAATTTGGTTAATACGGAATGCATCAATCTTTAAAACGATTGAACAGCATTTCTAAGATTGATTTTAAAAATACCGACAGGAGTAGAAATTGCGGTTTTAGGAATATATCCTCGGGTTATATGTATTGGTTTTTGTGCATCCCAGAGAGGTTGACGTGCTTCTGACCCTCTGTCTCTGATTGTAAACAAACAGTCCAGTGTGCTTAAGAAAATCTGATCCGATTATAGGGATCGAAACGTCGGCAACTATAAATTCCCAAGAGAAATTTCTGTGAAGGCCAATATTTAGTTGCAGAATTTGGGTGCCATAGGCAAAAATGGGAGTGCCATTTGACGCAAATTATTTGAAAACAGTAGTAGCTGGGTTCACTTAGAAGATTTATTTTGGTATGACCGAAACATCTACTCACGTATCAATTCAAAATATTAGTCTTGAGTTGCTCTCAAAGACTGAAAGACGATTGATTTGATGATCATCAATACTACTGACATCGTATTGATGATCATTTACTCGTTTTTTTGACTGTCGGGTTTATTCGGAGCGATAAATTTTTTGAAAAATTTAAACCAAGTGACCTAGTGTTGTGTTTTGTCACTAAACTTGGAGTGGTAAAAACAAATGTTTGGATTAATTCTGGTTTCCCTAGACTTTGATCTAGAGGCATCCTGATGGTTATCACGAGATTTAGAGCGCGACCTATGACCAGTGATTGCGATTTAAAATTTAAAAGAAAATGTGTTCATTTCAGATTTCATATGCAATGGATGATATGTCTTGAATGATTATTTGGATAGCCATTGTTTTACGAAGAATAGAACTACCATCCTTAGCTTCAATATTCCACAACATCGGTTTGAATGTGTGGTAACCGAACGACAAAACTTAAAGAAAAAACTAAAACTAAATAAATGCTCACCACAACACCCCCTACGGGAGGCATGTTGTGGTGAACAATTACAATAATTTTTGGTATTTTCTGTAAGTTTTGTCGTTTGCTCGGGCAAGATTACTGTAACTTAAGCGCGACTGGATTTATTTTTATTATTTTTATCGTAAATTAAGAAAATTTAGTAAAAGGGACAGTTTGGATCGTTTATCTTAAAAGCACATAGGAAATAAAACTAAAATTAAAAAAATAGAAAAAATTTTTGTGAAAACATTGCAATTTTGTATGGATTTTGCTTTTTTCAAAGGCCTGTATCTTGGCCCCCGGGGTTGATATACAACTCGTTTTGGTTTTATTCGCTTCAGTGAGTGATTCTATGTCAAATAATAAAAAAATTCTTGGCGCCTAAGTAAAAGTAATATCCCCATCTAATTTTATACTTACAAAATTATAATAATTTTTTAATAGACAATATTAGTTAAAAAACATTCAATTGTGCTGCCATAATTAAACGACTGTCGTATCATCAATTTTACAACATATGCATGGTTTTCACAATGGCTATAAGGCGAAAAAATTAACTAAATTAAAAAGAGAAAATTCTCCGTTTGTATGATAGAGATTGTTGTATTTTATAATTAAATAAAACCAGAGTATTTCTTACAGCTTTTCTCATGCGTCTTTCTTTATTCCATTTTTAACTTAATTGACATTTACATGCACATGAAGTTCGTTCCACTTTATCATAAAGCCCTATATACATTTTGATTTCATTCACTAGTTATTTATAAAGTTTGTTTCTTATTCTACAACAGAGATGCACTCTGATTTTGTCAGTTAAACTTGGCCAATTTGCAATATTTCAATTCAGCACTCCGAAATTGGACGTCTAGTCCGAAAAGATATGCTCTTAAGCCGTTTTTTGAACTGGACGTCCAATTTCGGAATAGCAAATGTCAAAATTGAAATTATAATTGCATGAAAACTAAGTTCAATCTAAATCAGTATTCATATCAGTATTGCAAACTGTAATTATAATGAGGCAATTATTCATATATGTATTTGTATTTGGTATTTATTGCGATTAATTATAATTTGCGATTAAACGAATTAATTTTAGGTTATGAGCTTTCGGAATGTCAAAATCCAAAAGTAAAAACTTGGAGTTATAATTGTTGTTGCTTGTTCATTATCTCTTTAGTCCCCTTTGGTTTTTTAGACTTTGAATTCAATTTTTAATTTTTTTTTTACTCAATTCTGCGATTTTGCACAATTTCGATCAGAGATAGCACCGACCCCCCCTCGCGCGTCGCCCCCCGCCCCCGCGTTTTCCGCGTCCTTTGCGCCGCGGACGTGCGAGGGGGGCGCGTGGGTGGGTCGCGTTGTTGGGGGGGGGGGAGTGTCGGTGCTATCTCTGATCGAAATTGTGCAAAATCGCAGAATTGAGTAAAAAAAAAATTAAAAATTGAATTCAAAGTCTAAAAAACCAAAGGGGGGACCGAGGTAAAATTGAATTCAAAGTCTAAAAAACCAAAGGGGGGACCAAGGTAAAATTGAAAGTTTGATTCTTTATAACTTTTGACCCCCTCATTTCCACAAATTTTTTTTTTCATAATTATCTTTTTATTTATCTGAAAAAAAACGCAAATCTATTTGGGGGGATAAACTAGGATAATGCCTTAATTAAATTTTGTTTTTTATTTTTTATCAATAAAACATCGCATGCTAAATTTGAATTTTTAAAATTTTAATTTTGATGTTCGCCACAGATCTGGTCACCGAAAGAGAACATTCAAACAGCCATCAATTTGTCTGGTTTTAGTTACAGGGATAAGTCAGTCAACCTCACACAGATTCGTAATTTCTGAGCTGTTAATTAACAAATATGTGATCTATTACTACGTTTCCATGACAGAGTTAACTCGAGTTAAGAGTTTTGTTGAGTTAAAAACATGGCGGCGCTAATCCGTATTGGCAACAAGCAGCGAAAGAGTCTCCGCGTGGTGGCCAATTTGTGAAGCTCATTTGACAGCAGCGAACCGCAGAAAATTATGTGTACCCAATAGTATGTTTATAGGTTCTTGAGTTCAAAAATCAATGGTAAATTAATTGAAAATTGTACCAAATTTTTTTATGTAAAATTATTTAAAATCAGTAATTATATATTGAAATAAATAAATTCGACAGCAGAAAGTTATTTTTAAGTCGTCAATTAGCAAATAAAGGTAAGTGAAGTTATGTTTTTGTTTTGGTGGTTGATTTATTTATAGTTACATATTTTATAAAACGTAAAAATAATTAATGTACAGGTTGTATAAACGTCGTAGCTATGAGTAAATTATTATATAATATATAAATTCACAACAAAAACATAACTCCAAACTTCACATTAACCTCAAATCTACATTGCTGCAACTTGCATAAATATTATTGCTAATGCACAAGTTTCTTATTGAACAATATTTAATGAAATACAAGCATAAAATTACCCTGTTTTATGAAGTTCAGAAAAAAACGGCATACTTACCATTATCACATTACAATTTAAATTTATTTGCAAATATCACACCCAATTACACACAAAATATGCCCATATCTGCATTTCGCTGCTGTCAAACCGACCGCACCTCTAGCGCCTCTAGCGGCATGCAAATCGCCAATCGTTTCCATGATAATATAAAAATTCTTGGAGTTAGCAAAAATTGTGTATTAAAATACATTAAGTGATGACATTATATGAAAAATACAAAAAGCGATTTGGTTACGACGGAAAAACTGGATATTTTACTAATGTTTTTTATTATTAATTTACTAGTTTTTTTCTTGAATAATTTCAATTAAAATTTTATTTTCCTCTTCACTCCAAAAATCTCGCGACGCCATTTTTACTTTTTTGTTTTGTGTTAACCTTCTCTAATCGCGCTACTTTCGTTGAGTTAAGGTGAGTTAAGAAATTTAACGAAAACTCCGTTTCCATGACGAGATAATCCGAGATAATCCCGGTTAACTCGGTCATGGAAACATGGTATATAATATTCTAATAAGGTCTACGTGTTGTTTAGGTCTTCGGAGAACTTAAGGTTTCTCGCATGATATAAAAAAAATTTACCACTTTAAAAATTCGATTTCAACGATTATCGTATTTACGACAGTTTTGAAACAGCATTTTGCCAATTTTTACGTAAAATTTGAAAACTTCGACATAAAGTCGAAAAAAAAATTGCATTTACCGATTTCCAACCGATTACAGACATTAACTTCAAATTGTGTATTTGAATTCAACCGCTTTTAAAATGACAGTTTTCAAAACATTAACGCAAATCGATTAGGTACAGATATAAATGCAGAAAAAAGTACTTGATTAAAAGTTAAATTAAATATTTTAAACTTAAATAAAAGTAAGCTTTTCTTTGAAAAAGTGTTAATATAATGTTATACAATTAAAAATAATTATCAAAACAAACGATACCGAATTTGTGTGAACGTGGATTTTGTTTAAATAAAGAGTTTTGACTTGTTATTTTGTCATTCAATAAAAAATTAGTTTTAGGTAAATCGAAATAATTTAAAGTTGATTAATTTTATTTATTTTTGTTAATTTTAGAACCCGGTTAAATTTTCGTTCTAAACATAACCTAAAAATATGATGGAAGAAAATGAAATTGAAATCAAAAAAATATGTTTGGAAAGAATGACATATGCTGTTTTATATTCGGTGGCAATGCAATACATACTCTTAATATTATTCTTATTGCTAGTTAATTTTAATTTATATCATCCATTTGTTTGGATAGGGAATTCATTTTCCGCTTTATTTTCTATATATACATGGATATGGACCGCACCACTTATAAGCTCGATTCTTATTTATGGAATATTTTTGTGCAAGTCATATTTATCTAAATCAGAATATTTCCCAACAAGATATCATAAACTACGAAGAAAAATTCTTCATAAAATTGGATTTTTCGTTATGCACGTATTTGTTGGAATATTAACGGCTTGGCTGTATACAAAATTTTTAAGTGATGAATACAAACTAACAGCGTATAAATGCGAAGATAATAATAATTGTCTGAATGAGAAATATGTTTTTATCGTTCTAAACGGGATGTTTTCGGGAATTTATTATTTTTATAAAGAAAACAATGGAGGGAACTCAATTTTGAAATTTCCAATCGTACGATTACCAAAGTATATACAGATCAGATCTCACTTTTATTCCATTTTTTACCAATCAATGGTGAACACAATACTTTCAACATTATGCTATTTACTAGGATACATTCTTGTAAGGAAATTTTTTGTCAATCAAATTGTTTATATGACAAATATTTCAGAGGATTCCAGCGTTACTGTTTCCAGTATCATTTTCGATTTGAAATTATTATTTTTAGTTTGGGTGCTATCAGCACAAATTATAAGTAATATGAGTTTGATGAAAATATTGTTTAACATGTTTCTCACGGAGCCATACTATTTTAAAATTGAACGTGAAAATGGATCAAATTATTCTGAAATAATATTAACTGAAGCATTATCGCTTAATAATTTAAGTATATCAGTCAAACTCTCAAGCTTGGACTTATTTAATTTATCACATCGTAACGAGGATATAAGAAGAAAACAAATATTTGCATTATCCCTGCCAGGAGGACATCCGTATAACTGGAAAAATTTATCAACAAAATGTTTGGAAATATTAGATAATTTCAATAAAGAATTGTCTTCATCGTTAATCAAAAATACAACAAGTTTGTTAAATAATAACCTCGGACCTAGTTTTAGACCGATTTCTTCGAACTTAGGTGAAAAATTACTCTTGAGACAATATAACGAAAGTTTTGGTGTTCGGAACATGACGTTATTCAATAATTACGAAGCGTTGAACCAGAATCAATCGTCATCCAATGAACTCAAAATAACCGAAATAATTAATTCAAAAATTACTTTTTTTAAAAATTATATTTCAAATTTACCAGGAATTTACTATATGTTTACGGAAATTGAAATAACGAAACCAAGCTATTTGTTATCCGAATCACAACCGATTATTTGGATAGCGCAAGGATTATCGAAGTTGGTCACACGATCACTTAAAGAGGATCAATATGGTGTTGTACAAGATGATTTATTGAAAGTAATTATATCGTTGCTGGAATTGAAAGCTACAATCGATGAAATTACGCCAATTGATTTGGGTGGGAAAAAGATTGATCGAAATTATGTTTCGATTAAGAACGCGATCAAACGAAGTTTATATCAGATTTGTACATGTTTTGGAGATTATATGAATGATTTGACAACGGATATTGAACTATTGAAGCTTTTGTATAATTTTGTTTACTATAAAGAACCATAAAGTTTTTAGTTTTATTACGATTTTTTGTTTGTATTTTATTTTCTATTATTTATTATTATTAAACTTTATAACTAAAAATTTTTAAACTAACAAGTTTCTCGGGAGTTTTGATAAATTATATTTGTTTTATAAAAAGAATAAGAGAAATTGTTTGATCTGCTTCTTAACATTCAGTTTAGTTTGTTAGAACTTGATGTCGGTTTGTCTGTTAATAAAATATCACGCAGTTTGAAACACAAGTAAAAGAGTGACAAAAAACGAGCTGTCAAGCATATCTAATTATTCTTTGTATCATGGCGATGTTTTTGACAAACGAGCCAGATACAACGCAGACAGAAGTTGATCAACCACTCGGATCTTCGGACCATCTGTTAATATCAGCAACAGTAAAATGCACATCACTTAATCCAATCAAAGCTAACCCCCGTCGCGTTTGATATTATAAACACGCGGACTGGGAGGAGCTAAGAAACTATTATGAGGAAATACCATGGAAACATGTTTGTTGTGTTGAGCAGGATCCTTGCACATCAGCGCTAAGATTAACTGAATTCATAAAAGATGGAGTGCGACGGTTTATTCCAAATCGATTAATTACTCCCAAAACTAAGCCTTGGTTTACGCGGAATGTCGATGAGGCGGTGAAGAATAAACGGAAAGCATTTCAGGCTTATAACTCGAATAAAAATCCAGAAACCCTTAGTGCCTATAAAAAAGCAAGAAATTTCAGTAAATTCAAAATAGATTCAGACAAAGACTCGTTTTTCAAACGCAAAGCAAGCAAATTTACTGAATACCCATCTGGCTCTCGTAATTTCTTTCAGGCAGTGAAATCACTTCAGCGCAATTTCACTCGATCATCTATTCCAACCTTAGTATTAAGTGACATTCCCGTGAGTGACTCAAAGGAAAAGGCGGATCTTTTGGGTCGAATTTTTGCAGAAAACTCCAACATAACTGAACCTCTTCATTCTCCTATACTCATTGCCGCAGCTGAAACCAAAATGAAGTCAATTATTCTTACATAAAATGCTTTTATCTCTCAATATCAACAAATCCGTTGGCCCCGATGGAATTCCACCAATTATTCTAAAAAACTTTGCTAGACAACTAGCTCCGATTCTAACCAAAATTTTCTATTTATCTTACAAAACCGGAATATTCCCCGAGTGTTGGAAGTTGGCGAGTGTTTAACCCGTATCCAAAAAAGGCAATAAGACGGACCCTAACAATTATAGACCAATTGCAATTCTGTCGGTTTTAGCTAAGATATTTGAAAAATATGTTAATTACCTTAATGGAATATTTGGAAGTGTCACGAGTTATCAATGATAAGCAATATGGTTTTCGTAGAAGTCATGCAACAGGTGATTTGTTAGCCTACGTAACACATAAGTGGAACAAATTTCTAGAGAACCATAGTGAAACCATTAGTGTTTCTCTGGATATTTCAAAGGCTTTTGATAAAGTGTGGCATAGAAATCTCTATTCTTACAAATACATAAAGTAAAGGAAGCCTTATAAGACCTTTAAAAACAATGACAATAGGTCGATAGCTGACAACTGCTTTATAAATCTAGTAGACCATTTTCGGAGTCATTCCTCTTTTGCCGACAATAGCCCTTCTGCAATATTGTTCTCGTGACGCCGCATAACAAATAGGTCCAACAACCCTCAAATATCCCCCAAAGTTTGACAAGAATAACGCTATCCCAATTTAGATCGGGAATATCGTTTGCTTTAAGCAACTATAAGATTTTTGCCCTAGCTGTAGTATAACTCCACATACCAGACATTTATTCGATAGCTATTTTATTACGGGATTGAAACATTTGAATAATATAAATAAAAACAAAATTCTCGTATTTATTTCAAAATCTTTCCTTAAAAGTATTATAACACATAATTTCTTAAGGCGTTAACAACACCAATTCCATACAGTAAATTATCTTCTAAAACTTTCCAACCACGATTCTGTAACTTTTCTAACTTATCTAAATGACAACTTAAATTTGCATTCGTACAAATATCTTCACTATGGTATTTAAGAAAAACACCCAAATACGATTGTGCAAACTCAAAATTTAAGTTTGATTCGAGCATAAATAAAATTAGTTGTACAAATTGTTCCATTATTATAAGCGAACCACCGTTTAAAGGTGATATTGATTTTATTTCAAACTCGACCATCGATGGTCCTAAATTTAGTAAATATTTTACACATTTCTGAAAATCGTTGGTTTGTTTCGTTGCTTTTAACATTTTTCCGAATGAGGTTGTATTATCAATAATCGTTGAAGTACGAACTTTTGATTGATCATCGTCTTGGATTACATTTGTTAAATCGAATTGAAATTCTGGTCCGTTGACGGTTGGTAAAAAGAAAGGAGCTTGTTTTGGGGCCTTCGGTGGTTCTTTTGGTTTATTACGTTTACGTATTATGTCCAGATTTAAAATATGTTGCCATTTTGATGCTGCCTGGGTCGACATTGTCAACAGTTCGTCACTTAACTGTTCGGGGGAGCTGTATTTTATTTCAACTTCTTCCCCTTCCTCTAATTTTACGTCGTTTATCATTTCATCTAAATTATTATTTTCAGTGTCAAACTGGGCTGTTGCTGGAAGATCAATAAGTGGTGGCTCAGAATCCGGATTTATAACACGTAGTGATATATGTTTATATAAAGTTTTGTTTGCCCATAAACATATCCCGACATCATTAGAATGAGCTGTTGCCAAGAACTGTCCCGTTGGTGACATGGTCAGTGAAATACAAGGATGAGCTATCCTAAAGTGATCAATTAAATATGATGAAGGTATATCCCAAACTTTGATTGAACAATCCATAGCCGCTGATATTAACCAACGACTATCTGGACTAAAACAAACATCTGTTATTTGCGATGAATGTCCTTTGAAACGCCGTACGATTGTTCGAGTATCCAAATCAATTAAGTTAATTGAAAAATCTTCCAACACAATACATAACATGGAACTCTCTCTTTGCGCAACTAACATAACAATTCCATATTTCATTTCTAACTGTTGTATATGGTTTTCGCACTTACTTTTAAAATTCCAAAATTTGATCAAACCATCATATCCAGCGGATACTACAACTTGATTCAATTGATCTACTGCAACTCCACGAACAGCAGTTTTCGTGTGAGCTGGATCTCCATACGACATTCTATGAATTCCGGATTGTATATTAAATCTTTCAACATTTCCTGTACTGTACCCAATTATAACAAAATTACCACAATATGTCAGACATATCGATGTTGCTTCGGCATTGAAATCTTTATTTGGATTTTTGTTGTGAAATTTTGGTGGAACTAATTTCAAATCTCCCATTCTCTGTTTATGAAATGACCATGTCGTCGCCATTACAAGCCCTTCATGTAATGCTGCGATATTATCCCATTCTTTTTCTCGTGTTGTTTCTGTTGTAAATTTGTTTATGGGTGGCATTAAGAAGGGATCCTCTTCAAAACGATTTTTCTTTTTCGACGCTTTACGATTGTAACTCGCTTTCCCTAAACTTTTATTCCATTGTTCTGTAACCGTGTTGAAAATTCTAAGTGTACCATCTTCACCGGCTGACAATATATTTTGTCCATTTGATCCATGAAATCTGATAAAAGTCGGAGGAGCTGCGTGACCTTGTCGTTCCCGTAATAATCTTGGTCCTCCATCAGGCATATCAAATATCCATAATTTTATTGAATTATCAGGAGATGTTGTCAACAAAAGAGGTTCACTTGAAAGAGTTAATAGTGTTGTTACTGACAAATCATGTGCTTTTAGTTGATGTGCAATCTACCAAAATAGAAATATAATTATATTTTTATCAGAAATAATATTTTCGTTTACCTTTCTCTCATCAAGATTCCAAAATACTATTGAACCGTTTGTACTTGATGTAGCCATAATAGAAAATCCATCTGTTCGAAATGAAATTCCAGTAACAGGTCCCCAATCTTGAGTAAATTCCATCAACTTTTCTTCGTATTTTAAATTCAATAAAATAATTTTTCCATCTTTTAGACCAATAGCTGTGACATCGACAGCCGGTGCTTGTTCCAACACTAATATCTCACTATGAAATGAATTAAACGTATGAACCAGTTTACATCCCTTAACATTCCATAACTGTAAATCTCCTTGAGCGCTTCCAAGAAGAATTTTATTCGTATATGTCAATGGATGCATTATTGCTGTAATTTTAAATTTATTATTTTGGAATCGGATTTCAAGATATTCAGTTTCTGATTGTAAATCCCAAATTTTCAAGCAACTATCTTCATCCACGGATATTAGATGTTTTCCAAACGGTAACATCAAATGAACATTTTTTGTATGTCCATTTAGCTCAAATTTTAAAATTCGACCATGTCGCCATGTATATATAGTTTTAGCACATGAAGTATATATAAAATATGAATCTGATGCTATACAAGTAATTTCATCAGAATGAATTCCGCTAACAGAAATTAAACGAAATGTATTGCTTGCATAAAGATGAAAAGATCGACCAACGCACGTTACAACAAGATTTTCTTTCCTTGGTTTTATGAAACGAACACAAGCAGGAATATGATTACTAACATGTCCTAACGCACGGTTACGTTGAAATATTTTGGTTCCTGACATTATAAACTAGATTTTATACAATAAATAATTTTTGTTAATAATTTCAAACGACACAAATTAAAAAAAAAAATTAACTATTAAACGTCAATGTCAAACATGTGCTTAATTTGGCTGAGCTCAGTTTTACGTAGTTTAATATTATAGGGTGGGATCAACCTTTTTACCACGTTTTGTTGTTTTCTTTGCATCATATGTTCAGAATTGGAGAAAATTCACAACAAACTAGTGGCTCTACTCCAATAATTTCAAATTTAATTATTTTTTCCCTTAATCATTTGCTAATGTGATTTTCGATTCGCACGTCAGATCAAAAAAAAATCGATTTTTTTTTTGATCTGACAGCAAATTTGTGTTTCATTGGTACGTCAGATCAAAAAAAAATTGATTTATTTTTGATCTGAGATCAATTTTTCAAATCTGAGATTTTAGGTAGATTTACCCCTCAGATCAATTCCCCTTCACTAATACCAATTAAAGTGAAATTTGACATATGTCAATTGTATTCTTTAATATGAGATTTTAAATTTTAGATGAGTTTATTAATTGTAAAATAAATTAAATTAAATGAAATAAATAATTCTAAATTAAATAAAAGTGTGTAAAGTGCGTGAAGTGTGTAAAAACTAGTTTACTATTATCAAAGCACATGTCGCAAATTTCAGTTTTTTACCCATACAACAAAAATAGTAAAAACTTCAGAGGCTTCTGTAAAAACATCTCTGCAACGCCAGTGGCCGAAAGACCGTAAAAGCGCTGACAAAAGCGTTGAGATCAAGATTTCACTCTGAAAGACGGCCCCTCGTATCGGCAGGACATTTATGGAAGGCAAACGGCTGTTTTAGAAACACACTTTCCGGAAGACACTAGTTCACGAGCAATAGACTTGAACTACAAAAAGAATATAAGACCAAGTCCAGAAGACTAGAGGGTTGCATAGCATACTGTAAATAAAGACCGTATCAAGTGAGCTATAAACACCTTCTATCCATGTACATATATCACCCAGGGTGAGCATAAAAGCCCTCTTATCCCACATTTACTTAGTAAAATTGTTCAAAACTAGTCTTGGGAAATATCACAGAATCGTTGAGAACCACAAATATGGTATTTCTTCCAGAAGTAGGGAAAAAGTACGTAACCCACCCAAAGTGTTACAAAGCCATCGGTTTAAAGTATTTGATGTTAAACATCATTTCTATCATCGAAAAGGTGATAGAAAACCATGAAACGCACTAAAACTCTGATAAGATCACCTTTACAAAACCAGGAACACTATCCTGAGATTTAGTTTGGAAAAGGAAAATGTTCGATTGGTCGCCGAAATCTAGATCTTTTTCGATCAAATCTGATTTTACCAATCGAAAACCACATTAATTTTGAGAATTTTTTTTGCTGGGATCGAGTTATAGCAGTTATAGCAGTTTTGTTAATTTGGTCGAAAAACTTTATTTTGACAAGTATTTGATTTCGCTTCGCGGTAAAAATTTTAGAGGACATTTCATTTCTTATAAGATTTTTTCGCCATCAAGTCGCAATTTTGGGAAATGGAGAATAATTTTTGGTTTATGCTCGGATTTTATTTCAAGGTCATTTGGTTCAATATATGTCTTGTAATTTATTTCTACAGTGCAAACGCATGGTGTGAACAGTTTTTGTTGATTTGTAAATTTTTGACCTATAGGGTGTGACATGACAATCCTACGTACTCCAGTACGTGGTATTGAAAAATCAGTTTACGTTTTTTCCGATAGAAACAGATATGGACTTTTACGTTTACCTTTTAACGAGGACATGTTGCAAGTTGAAACATGTTACAAGTCGCAACATGTTGCAACTTGTACCATTCTCAACTTGCAATATAAGTTATCAAATGTTATCAGCTTGTAATTATCAAATTACTTTGCACCTTATAAATATTCTATAGTAATTTTATTACTTCAGTGTAAAATTGTTAGTTGGATGGTTAGCTTAGCTCAGCACCGCTCCATAGAAATTAAACGCCACAAAAAATTATTAATCAATTTCACAAACTTATATTTTCAAAATTACAAAAATTAAATAAAAAATGGTTTCTTTTATTACATCAATAAAAATAAAATATTTAACTATTTTGAAAAATATTTTATTATGGCAATTTAAATTTTATTTACAAAATATTTCCGTAAAATAATATAATTTTTTTTTGTTTCTGGTATAATTATTAGGATAACCAAAATTAGTGAACTTTTAATATTTATTTCCTTAATTTAATTTATCATAATTTTGTTGTAACTCTTCATCTTGCTGTCCATTTGAATTCGATTGACGTGTTCTACGATAATCTTCCAACCATTTTTGTAGTAATTCATAAACAGTAAAACGATTATCGGAATCATCTGTTGAATCAGTGTTTTTCATGAAACGTTTCTCAAGATCCTAAAATTAATTAATAAATGTAACCAATTTTCATAAATTTTATTTATTTTAAATATTACGTTTAGAATAAGGTTCCTATGTGATTCTTGAAATAATTTTTCAATCGGATATGGGACATCAAAAGAAACATCTTCCGATGGTGGAATTTCTGATCGTTTACCATGCCCACCAAAACATGCATGTCCAAATGCTTGACAGCCTCCTTTTGAAAATAAAAAAATATATATTCAATTAGAAATAAATAATTTATATACATTATTATTTTAATGTTAATATTTCTTTAATGGTTATATTTCTTATTAATAATTTCGATGGATTTTACCGCTGGTACTTGGCGAAACATAATGAATAATTGTAAATAAAATTTCTTGTAGTATTTCGCAATTGCGTTTTTATTATATATATATATTAACTAATTTTACTATATTTAATTTATGTGCTCGATCCGATTTCGATTATTACATCATCCTCAGGAGCTTACAAAAAACTGATTTAAAATTTTTTAAAATTATCATAATTACATCATGGTAGAACAATAAAACGGAGTACAAATATAATTCTTATTCTTAAACATAACTTAATCTCTTAAGGTAGTTAGATGTTAGATCATATAGTAATTAAAAGTTTTTTACTTAAATTCCTTGTTCATAAAAAAGAAAAAAATTAAATTCAATAATAAATTATGTATTGGGTGGGTGGTAAAAAAATCATCCCTAAATACATCAAACTTGCCAGTGCAGTATGTAACCCAAGAGCGGAAAAAGCCGTTAAAGCTGGAGAAAAGATATGGTTACAAGCAGAAATCCATTACCTCTACGCTATACGCAACAACTTAGCAGTCCACCAAAAAATAGCGCATTCTGAGCTTACTACTAGACATCCGTTAGAATTTGATGTTCTGGATAAACAACTCCGAGAAGAAATAGATGATTTGGCTCATACGCAATATGTGACCCAATTAAAAAACTGGAGCATTTACGGCACAACCAAGAAGAAGCAGAAGGAGAAATTCATACAGTTATACCAGAGTTTTACCCAAGAATCAACAACGTTTCAGACATCAACTTTTCGATTGAAGAGACAAAGTTGCTTGAAAGAGGTCTGAAGTTTGCTCCTATTGCTCAAGATCCAATCAAAAGTGCAATAGCAGTCGCAATTGATATAGAAGTAGCACTCTCAGGCAGAAACGTTCAGACTCCAATCAACATCAACAACCAAATCCATCTGTGCTGAAGAAATCAGAAAATCAGCTATCGAAGGTATGGCATACTCCAACAATAACACTAACCTTAGTTTAATTAAATCCCTAAAAAGAAAAATTAATAATAACAATGTAACTCTTTGTAAAGCGGACAAAGGGAATACCATTACTATTTTACCTAAAACAGATTATTTAAATAAAGTTAATGTTTTTATTAATGAAAGTGGTGCAGAACTACTTCGTTCTGATCCCACCACTTTATTCAAAAATTCGGTAAACAAATGTTTGGCTTCCTGCCCCAATCTTATCCCACCATCACCAACTTTCCTATTGGAGCAGATGAATCCATCTGCTCCTGTCACTTACGGACTCCCTAAACTTCATAAGCAAAACGTCCCAATTAGGCCAATTGTGTCCTTTTGTAGTGCTACAGGATACAAACTCAAAATCTTCGTTGAAATTACTAAATTCGTCTCTCCATTTTTAGTCAAAAATTCTATTGATCTCATATCAAAAATCAAAGATGTCACCATCCCAATGAATTCCAAACTTATTTCGTTTGTTGTAGCTAGTTTTTTCACATCAGTTCCAATAAACATTCTTAATAATATTTTTCTCCAGATGATTAACACATCTGTTAATTCTGTCGAACTCAAAGATGAACTTTTACTCATCTACAGAACCTGCGTTGAACAGAACTATTTTACATTCGATAATAAGTTTTTCAAATTTGTCGATGGACTTCCCATGGGCTCTCCTTTATCACCATTACTCGCTGAACTGTTTATGAATTGTTTCGAAAGCCAAATCTTAAACGGTTCACATGCTTTTTCTAAACACGTCTCCTTTTGGTATAGATATGTGGATGACATATTGTGTCTATGGAATGGTACAGATAGAGAACTAACAAAGTTTCTCGTTTTTCTCAACAACCAACACCCTTCTATCCAATTCACCATGGAAAAGGAGTGTGATAGACCAATTAACTTTTTAGACATATCGATTAGTCATCCAACAACCAAATTTGAGTTCAACATCTATCGAAAGCCAACCTGCACTGACACAATCATAAATTCCTCTTCTAACCATCCTCTTAGCATAAAGCATTCAGCAACCAACTCGCTAGTCAAAAGACTCATAAACGTTCACCTTTCGGCTATAAATTTTCAAACAGAATTGAACACTATTCTTTACATTGCAAAAAGCAATGGTTTTAAGCACAATGTAGTTTACAAAATATTACATAAAAAACAGAAACAGAAACCCTATAAGTTAATCTACCCACCCCAAACCCCAGAACCCAAAAAATTGCGAATAATTTGTTACACAGGAAAACTCAGTCAAAATCTTGGAAATATACTTTCAAAATCTACGGATTTCAACTGTGCATACTATAATAGAAACACCATATATATTGGCCGAACAGGTCGTAATTTCCAAAGCCGTTGTTCTGAACATTTTCGTGCTCTCAAGCTAGGTTATTCATCCTCTACCCTTGCCAATCGTTTGATTTCTGCAAACTATAATGCTTGCTTCAAGAATAACGAAAATACTAAAATTTTACACATAGAAGCCAAAGGCCCCAAACTAGATGCTTTAGAATCCTTTGAAATCGGAAAAGCCCTCTTCTTTCAAAACAATGTTCTTAACGAACAAGCTGATTTCAAAATTTCTCCATTAACTAGTCCAGATCTGTTCTATCATAAACCGTCATCCACATCTTAAAAGAAAAATGGTAATCCATTGGAACACTTAAATTATTTTTTATATTTTTTGTATTTTATATAACGGTCAATGAATCCTAATTGTTATTCCTTTTCATATTTTTATAACTTTTCATTACCTTCATCTTATATCCTTCCTGTCATAAAAAATATTTACGCCTCCTTCAAAATTGTCATTGATTTTAGCTTTATGTTTATTGTACTCCTACCTCATAGTTTAGTTTATTTTATTTTATTCTTATTATTATTTTTTACCACCCACCCAATCTTCTCATATAATTTATTATTGAATTTAATTTTTTCCATTTTTAAGAACAAGGAATTTAAATAAAAAACTTTTAATTACTATATGACCTAACATCTATGCCAACTCCTTAAGAGATTAAGTTAAGTTTAAGAATAAGAATTATATTTGTACTCCGTTTTATTGTTCTACCATGATGAAATTATGATAAATTTAAAAAATTTTAAATCAGTTTTTTTTAAGCTCCTGAGGATGGTGTAATAATCGAAATCGGATCGAGCACATAAATTAAATATAGTAAAATTAGTTAATTTATAAATAATAAAAACGCAATTGCGAGATACTACAACAAGAAATTTTATTTACAATTATTTATTAAATTCATCTTCAGTTCTATTCAACATCTTCACCTTTACTCAGAAATGATTTTTCATTTTTTAACAATTCAGATCAGTGGCACTGTGAGCGGCATTTAATGAGCGGCACTCAAGCCAAACAACTTATAAGCAAAAAAGTTTTTAAAATTCGGACCACGGAAGACAAAATGCATCGATGGAGGAATTCGGTAAATTTTACTGGGCCATGATCAATTTCTCCATAAAGTAACTTGTTTTTTGCAGTACAGTTTCCAAAATTTCCTAATTTTTTGATTTTCTAATTTTCTACTTTTTAATTTTCTGATTTCCTGATTTTCTAATTTTCTCCTGTTCTAATTTTCTGCTTTTCTAATTTTCTAATTTTCCAATTTTCTATTTTCTAGTTTTTTGATTTTTCAATTTTTTTTGTTTTCTAATTTTCTTCTTTTCTAATTTCCAAATTTTCTTGTTTTCTAATTTTTTAATTTTCTAATTTTGTAGTTTTCTAGTTTTCTATGTTCTAATGTTCTAATGTTTTAATTTTCTTCTTTTCTTCTTAGTTCTAATGTTTTAATTTTCTAATTTTCTAATTTTCTAATCTCCTTATTTTCTAATTTTCTAATTTTTCATTTTCTAATTTTTAATTTTCTAATTTTTTATTTTCTAATTTTTTAATTTTTTAATTTTCTAATTTTCTATTTTTCTATGTTTTTAATTTTCTAATTTTTATTATTTTCTTATGATCTAATTTTTTAATTTTCTTATTTTCTGATTTCTTATTTTTTTTATTTGCTAATTTTCTGTTTTTCTAATATTCTAATTTTCTGATTTTCTATATTTTAACTTTTTAACTTTCTAATTTTTGTAGTTTTCTAATTTAGTAATTTTAATTTTTAGATTTTCTGGTTTGATAGCTTTCTAATTTTTATGTTTTTTATTTTCTAATTCTATAATTTTCTTATTTTCAAATATTTTAATATTCAACTATTCTATTTTTCTAAATTTCTTATTTTCTAATACATATTCTAATTTTCTAATTTTCTAATTTTCTAATTTTTTAATTTTCTAATCTGCTAGTGTTCTAATTTTTAATTTTCTAATTTTTTAATTTTCTAATTTTCTAATTTTCTAATTTCTTAATTTTCTAAATTTGTAAGCCTCTAATTTTCTCATTTTCTAATTTTTAATTTTTTAATTTTCTAATATTCTTATTTTCTAATTTTCTGATTTTCTAATTTTCTAATATTCTATTTTTCTCTTTTCTAATTTTCCAATTTTCTAATTTTAAATATTTCTATTTTGTAGTTTTCTCCTTTTCTAATTTTCTTATTTTTTAATTTTCTAATTTTGTAGTTTTCTAGTTTTTTAATTCTTTAATTTTAAATTTTTAGATTTTCTGGTTGTTTAATTTTCTATGGTTTTTATTTTCTTATTCTCTAGTTTGCAGATTTTTTAATTTTCTTATTTTCTAATATTCTAATTTTCAAATTTTCAAATTTTCAAATTTTCAAATTTTCAAATTTTCAAATTTTCAAATTTTCAAATTTTCAAATTTTCAAATTTTCAAATTTTCTAATTTCCTAATTTTTTAATTTCCTAATTTTCTATATTCTAATTTTCTGATAGTCTAATTTTCTAGTTTTCTAATTTTCTAATTTTCTCTTTTCTAATTTTCTAATTTTCTAGTTTTCTAATTTTCTGATTTTCTGATTTTCTAATTTTTTAATATCCTTATTTTCGTATTTTAATTTTCTGTTTTCTAATTTTCTTTCTTAATATTCCAATATTCCTATATTCGAATTGTCTAATTTTCTCTTTTTCTAATTTTCTTATCTTCCTATTTTCTTATTATGTAGTTTTCTAATTTTCATATTTCCCAATTTTCTAATTATCTAAATATCCAATTTTTAATTTTCTAAACTTCTAATCTTCTAATCTTCTTATTTCCTAATTTTGAAATTCAATCAATTTGAAAATTAAAAAATTTGAAAAATTATAAAATAAAAAATTTGAAAATCCGAAAATTGGAAAATTAGAAAGCTAGAAAAATAGAAAATTAGAAAATTAGAAAATCAGAAAATTGGAAAATTCGCCATTCCAAATTTTTTGTCTGCAATGTAAACTAAACGTGTATCAACAATTTAAAAAAAAATGCTTCATAATTGGTGAAGCTATATTTAGATTTCTCTTTAATTTTGTATTCGATTGTAACGATTAATACAAAATTTTATGAATGACTTTTCTTTTTAAAACGTTCGACAAAATTATTTTCCTGTTGAAAATATTCCAAGAATTTTTTTGATTTATCAATAAAAAAGTTGAAAGGAAAACAAAAGCAACGATTACATAGAAAGACAATGGAACTTGTTTATACCTTGAATGTTTATTAATTGAATTAATTTCCCAATAAATTTTACATCGATATCTTTTTTTTTGTTTAGTTTTAATTTCCTGTCATGTTACAAAACCAAAAATATTCAGTTTATATGGTAAATTGAATAATTTGATTTGTAGTTTATAAAGAGGAGGGAGAGGTTTGAAGGCTCAAGTAGTTGACGATGTTGCACAATCAATCGGTCGAAGGAAAAACCGCGATATAAATTTAGGTGGTAATTTTAATAATTGAGTGAGTGAAGTGTGCCGATGCATAGTTGAGGTGTATTGCGTTAGCTGAATTATTGGGCAGCACGTGTTTATTTTATTTTGCCAATTTTTCAAACTTTGGTCTTTACTGTATATTTTTGTTTTAATTTTTTACATCTTATCATAAAATAGTGACGCATATTTAATTATATGAAAAATTTTTTTGCTACGTTACAGATTAAAAACAAAGCAAAGACGAATATGTAACCGGAATGTGACGCGTGAATGTGTGAATCCGTGACGCTTTGTAACATCATCTTGAACATGATACATTGCACATTCTATTTGTATCGATTTTTTTGAGACGACCAATGGCTTGAACAACTGTGGTAGACTGAGAAATTTTTGCGCCACCATACGGTCCTGCCCAAATAATTAAAACCCAAAGTTTCGCTTAGATGCGTACAATAATTTTCTTGTAGATTTTTCTTTTACCATTATGTCAGATATTATGGGTGTCAAAGATGATAAAGTGAGTGTTTTTGAGATTTTGATTGCCATATTTAAATGCCTAGACTAGAATCATATGCTTTATATTGTTTTTATACCGACGATGTAGATTTTTCTGCTCAATTTTTTTCGGTATTATTTTTGAAAACAACTATCATTCTTGAATGGTTTACCTTGGAGAAGTCTTGTACTTGTAGATGGATTAATTCCAACATGAGACTTCGGAGTGTAACGATCGGCCCTATTTCGATTCATGCTCTAAAGAGTCAAAACCATTTACAAAACAACTCTATTTTCAGTTCTTTACATCCAAATAAAAAAATCAAATGCAAAAAAACCTCCAAAGAAACTCCGTAAATCCATTGATTATTTTATTTTTGAAATTCAACAATAGAAATTAAAAAATATTAGTTTAAATATAGAATGAAGAAAATTCATCAAAGTGTCCAACATAAATGAGTTTGTGATTTTTTCAAAATTTATTAAATGTTTTTTTTTTAATAAACAGTTTTGTTTAATAGGGATTCCAATATGTGTCACAACAACAGATAGATACCTTTTAAGACCTTAGTCCCACAACAACATGCGCTTTGAGGTGTTGGTGGGCGCTTTTTTCTTCAAGGATTGAAGCACTCGAGCCTATTGATTCGGGCAAAGCATTCCATTTGTACGATGTACGGACAAAGAAGTCCCTTTACATTTTGTCACTATGCCAGTGAGTGATATCAACTGTTTGCAAAAAACCCATTGTGGCTGCAAAATTATTTATCGGACTACTAGTGATTTTCAACAGTTCGTTGATATAAATTAAAAATAGAGTGGGGGATAAAACGGAGCCTTGTTGTACACCATCGTTAATTAATTTAGACTCAGAAGAAAAGCCATCTATAGATACTGAAATTTATCGGCTAGACGGAAAATTTTGAATCAACTTCACGACTGCGGGATGAAAACCGAAAGCAACGAACTTGTTGATGAAATTGGCATGCCAGATTTGATCAAATGCTTTTGAAATACCTAATGCGATAACGTACGTTTCATCACCTTTATCAAGTTATGCTATTCCAAAGATGTCCTACATAGTTCAATAGATCGGTTGTTGATCTTTTGTTTCTAAAACCGTTTCGGCTGTCAGGTGTTAAAATGTAAAATTGTTATCATTGATTTTCTCGTTAGTATGTGTATTGAATTTTTGTAATATGAATAGAAATAGTTCTATTTGAGCTCTTGGTTTTTAGAGAAAAAATAATTTCTCATTTAACTGGATCTGTATTTGAGATCATGTCATGAAATTTCTGAATAATTATTGGGCGTAAAAATGACCAATGTATATAAAAAAGTAACACACATGGAACAGGGCTTAAAGTTAGAAAATTTTCTAATAAACATAAGCTTGGGAGGTAACTTCCCCACCAACTTTAATCAGTTTTGTAAGAAAACATTCAGAACTATGTGAGAACGCACTAGAATCTTTCGTACCGAGTTTCCTCAAAGTCAGGTGATAAAAATTAGAGTATTTGGCGTTTTAAATAAACATTTATTCGAGATACTCAACCCTATGCCCAAGTTTGTCCAATTTTTTTTTTAACAAACTCAAAACTGTAAAAACCTTTTTACCGAGTTTCATCACGAATGGGGCAGGCCTTACAGTTATGTTGGGAAGGCTCCTCACACTTTTTCCAATTTTACCTAAAATCTTCCCTCACCACTATTTGGCCCAAAAACTTTCAAAGGTATGAAAAACCACATAAGTAACCCTTTATATATCAAGTTGCATCACAATCGAATTACAGGACTTAAAGTCATTGATCTATCAAATAATCAGTTGTTTAGAAGGCTCACTGATGAAGTGGGCTGTCTTTATATTGGTAAAATTTTCTTTGAATCCCATAATTCGGTTATGTTTTTTTGGTTTGAAATGCATACTCAAACACAAAAAGTCGATTTGATATTTAGTGGGGACGATTGTTCCTGTTATTAGTGTTAAAAACTATTTCATAATGATAGTAGTGGAGGTGGCGGGTTTCTTATAGAAAATATTATTTTCATAACGATAATAGTGGAGGCGACTGGTTTCTTATAGAAAACTATTTCATAATGATAATAGTGGAGGTGACTGGTTTCTTTAAAAAATTTTATTTTTTAATGTTAATAGTGGAGACGACTGGTTTCTTATAGAAAATATTTTATTTCATGATAATAGTGGAGGCGACAGGTTTCTTTTAAAAATTTTATTTTTTAATGTTAATAGTGGAGACGACTGGTTTCTTTTAAAAAATTTATTTTTTAACGTTAATAGTGGGGACGACTGGTTTCTTACAGAAAATATTTCATAAAGATAATAGTGGAGGCGACTGGTTTCTTATAGAAAACTATTTCGTAATGATAATAGTGGAGGCGACTGGTTTCTTTTAAAAATTTTATTTTTTAATGTTAATAGTGGAGACGACTGGTTTCTTATAGAAAATATTTCATTTAATGATAATAGTGGAGGCGACAGGTTTCTTTTAAAAATTTTATTTTTTAATGTTAATAGTGGAGACGACTGGTTTGTATAGAAAATATTTCATCATGATAATAGTGGAGGCGACTGGTTTCTTGTAGAAAACTATTTCATAATTATAATAGTGGAGGTGACTGGTTTCATGTAATAATTCTTTTTTTAGTTTTAATGTTAATAGTGGGGATGACTGGTTCCTTATAGAAAACTATTTCATAATGACAATAGTGGAGGTGGCTGGTGTTTTGTCGAAACTATTTCATAATGATAATATTTATGGCGGCAGGCTTCATTCAATAATTCTTTTAGTTAGTTTTTAATGTTAATAGTGTACGGCTTATTTCTTATTGAAACTTGTTTATAATGATAATAGTGTAGACGGCTAATCTCTTGTAATAATTTGTTATATTAGTTTCTAATGCTTTTAAGCAGATTCAACATTTTTTAAATTAAAATAAACATATGGTATTAGACCAAAAGGTGCTTACAATCTCCCACACGATAGATTTAACTTCTCATTTTTTAGAATAACATAAATAACAAAACCATAAAATGTTTTAAGTTTTAAGTAAAACCCCTTTTACCTCAACGTGTTCCATAGATAACGCATTTAAGGGTCAGGTATGTGCTTTGTGGCCTAGTGTTGAGTGACTATAAAATTTATAAATGAGTGAATCGATAAAATTAATGCAGGTGAAGGGGACAGTGGACACTTGTTGAAAGCTTACGTTCCTACCTGGAACATAGCGGCACAAAAAAAAGTCTGAATAGTGTATCGGGAAAAAAACACATCAAGCAGATATCGAACGAAAAGGTCTATAAAACATTTTCTAACTTAAAAGAAAGTGCTATATTTTCAATATCGCAGAAGTGGCAAAATAAATCAAAATAAAAGTTGCTCCCAAAGACAACCAACAATTTGCTTATAATTTATATTGCCGGCAATACAAACAACCAGTTATGAACAAACTACTACAATTTTTCGAAATTCCTTAAGCAGAAGACGCAGCGGAATAGCGCCTAATGGAAGTCCAAATTTAAAGGAAAGAGCGAGAACTCCTAGTCAAAAAAATTAGGACTAATGTTGTCCTCATTATTGTGGCTTAATTTCTATAGAATCAATCTATTCTAACGAACGGTGTGATCCGCTCTATAAAATATCGATGACAGGCCCTTTATAGAGCGTCCATTCTAAGAACGATAAAAGAAGCTGAAGAATTGCCAGCATGTTTGCGCACCCACTTGAAGGCATTTGGGATATTTTGGACTCTCCATACCTCTTGGAATGTTATGTTGGAAGATATACATATCTTCCAACACACTCCTTTGACTCAGTATCACGCTACAGTGGATCTGCAGCCGTACCAAGCACTCCAATGAGCAAAAACCTAACCAAAAAACCTTAACTGCATCTTTTCCTTAAATAACCTCAAAGAAAGTATAAAGGAGATGCCCATGGCAGAGGACAATGTGAGAGAGCATCACATTGCTTCAGACTAGACCCCATGGATAACTTGACAGCTCTTCTAGGACACCGACATAAAAAAACTTGTGGTACAAAGGCATGGCTCAAAATTTTCACGAATCGCTCCAAATTCAAAGATAGTTATGATGAATGAAACTTTGGACACATAATGTAATATCAACTAGAAATAACTGATAAGACTTAAAGTATTTGAAGTTTTAAATAAAAATTTGTTCGAGGTACTCAACCCTGTGCCCAAGTTTGTCCAATTTAAAAAACTTTAAAAAACAACAATAAACAACTTTTTACCGAGTTTCATCACAATCGAATGGGGCAGGTCTTAAAGTTGTGTTCGGAAGGCTCCCCACACTCTTTACAACTTTACCTAAAAACTCCCCTCACCACTATTTCCATTTCCTGAGCTATATGGCTATAAATAAATAAATAAAAACTTTTCGTTTCTCCATATAGAGTTGTAACTTTAGCACCAAACTCACAGACATTTTTGTAATATTTTTTTGTTGTCAAAACGATTAGTTCTATCATTTTTTGTTGTTGTTGTTGTTTAATAATAAACAATAATATTTCTTATATACACAAAACTAAGATTTGCATCACCAAAACACAAAAACTCAGCATCTTTTTTTTCTGTTTTAAAATTCAGGTCAATAAAATATCAATCAATCTGTTTGATCTGAGAGTATGCAATTTTTATCAAAGTGGTGTCAGTAATATTGTGCCACAAGGTTTTTAATGTTCATTATTTAACTAATCAAGTTTGTAAAATTAATTTATTTTTGCTGTGCAATTTGTGTTAGCTTACAACTGCCATTTTCAACAGTCTTACTACTTTTTTTGTAAAGTAGACAATTTTGGAGTCAGATTCATTTGCCGTCAAACGCCATCCTAAACTGCCATAGACTTCTACATTCTTGCATTTATTATCAAGATGAGTCACTCAACTGATCCACTTTAAAAGAGTTCTATGGATCGTTCTCGCTTTATTCCAACTGGCTAGTGATGCCTCCGTATGTACAATAGACATCAATTTACAAAGCCTCCTGTACCCAACTTAGGAGTGTTTATTAACTCCATCTATATATCCTCTCCGTTACAAACTGGTTCAAAAGTTGATTTCATCAAATATCCTTCAATGTAAGAAAGGCGTGAATGATTGCTTTTAATGTCTGAGACCACTCTCAAGATAGTGCTTGTTGACTTTTCCTTCTTGATAAATGTGTCGGTTATTGCATAGTTGGTTCTTCTTTAAAAACTTAAAAAAGTATGATAGTAAGATTATGCGGCCCGAAGATTTTTAATTGGGTTGTGCGAAAGACGACTTACACGTTTCTTCAATCCTTGTCAGGCTAAGTTTTCAAAGCTATAATCAGAAGTTTCTTTTGAATCTTTGCTTTTTGTTAAGGTTTTTGTTCCACTGAAACATACCCAATCCATCTATGGTGGAATTCGTAACTCTCAGTCATTGTAATTTTTTTCGGTCTATTAAGCTTGGAGTCATAGTGATGGACTAGGGCATTCAATATTTACTAAGATTACGAAGTGCAAACACCAAAAACGAAAACTTAATTTTTGAGGTTTTTAAAGTTTTGTACCTATGCCTATCTGTTGATGTGGAACATGATTCGAATTAGTGTTTTGAAAAGTTGACAGAGTATATTCGGTACACTACTTTGGAATTTTTTTTCTACCCAAAGTAAATAGCAATATAAGATTGGTCAATATTTTAAATATATATTTTAATATTTTTTCACTACCGTTTTTTTACCGTTTGTAAAAATGTCAAACTGTGAGAGTGAAATTGAGCCTAAAAATAATTCTAGATATATAGAGTTATATATGAAGAATTTTGTTTTCAAGCAAGCAATAGTGTGTCATCAGCAAGGAACAATCCATAGCTAAGATTGAGACTGGATACAATTCATCCACCAGCTCTCCTTAGATATCACCTTACTAGCTAATATCTCACTGCTATTGTCAGTGGTATGTTACATCTCACGTCAAATCGTATGTTAATAGCGGGAATTGGAGTCCATGGGTTTTTTATTTTTATCGCTCGGCTTACCTTTTTATCTCATGATCCCAAATAGTTCAATAAACTTGATGACTGACTTTTTAAAAAATTATTTGGTTTATCAATTAACTGCTAGAAAATTGTCAGATGATTTCATCTGCAAATTCAACCCGTTTAAAACCGATTATCAGTTGTAATTTCCCAAGGGCTGTGATAATTCGAAATAATTGTTTGCCGAAAATTTCGAAAGCAAGTATATTGATAAAAGCACGAGGCCTTTAATTAGATTTAAAATTTTTTGCCTTAGTTTTATTTTAATTTAACCCAATGAAATTCTCTATGACATCATTCAATTTCACCAATAACATTTGAATTATACTAATAACAAATATTTATACGTCTGGCCTACTGGGATATTAAAAATTATCAGTCTAATTTTGAAATAATTAACTGGTATCAAAGTAGTCCAACGTATAATTCATAAAAAATATATAAAGAAATGAAAAATGGCAAAAATTTTCTAAATGAATTCCCCTCGTTCGTTGATAAATTCTCATAATTTTTCGGAAAATTCTTCAAGCAAGTAATATTGGTAAAAGCCCTCGGCCTATGGCTCGTGCTTTTATCAATATACTTGCTTTCGAAATTTTTGGCAAAAAATTATTTCGAATTATCACCGCTACAACAATTGCTCTAAAAGTGTTGTATTGTTGTTGTCACCATTTTGTCGTTTCATTTACTTCTATTGTACATAATTTATATACCAATAATTTAGATCAATTTATACCAATAATTTAGATTTATATACCAATAATCGATCATATAATTTATAATTAACACTAAATAGTTAATGTTTTTTTAGAAATTGTTGCTTAAAAATTATAATTACTTCGTAACATGATTACTATTTTCTTGCAAACTTTGAACTTTTCGCCATCTACAGTCAAATTTTTATCATCAACTTTTCAGATGAAAAGTTGATGCTAGCAACTCAATCTAATATGTGTGTAATAGCACCATTAGAATCATTAAAATATAATAAAGTTTAAAGGCAGCATTAAGGATCTGATACTGTTGAAATTATTTTTCTTATACAAAACTTATGTAAAAAAACCAAAATAAAAGCAAACGAAAAATGGTTCCATTTCTTTTCATAAGTAGTGGTATGCATTATTGAGCGAAGATAAGAAAAAAAGAAAAATCACACGAAAACTTCTTTTTTTTTTTTTTTCAAATTACCGAGCGAAATAAATGTACATTTATGTACATTTATTTTGAACGATAAAGGAAAATATATTAAATTTTTGGCAGTTTGACATTATTACACTGAAAAAAAATTGTAGGTAAAATACAACAAACACTTGTCTGTGTAATATATTGAAACGGTATGATATTTGAATTTAATTGTTTTAATTAGGGACTTTTTTGTGCGTACATCATGCAAATGGAATGCTTTGCCTGAATCAATAGTCTTGAGTGCCTTCAATCCACAAACATTTAAAAAAGCGTCCACCACCACCTCAGAACGCATGTTGTTGTGGGGCCCAGGTCTTAAAAAATGTATCTTTGAGTTGTTGTGACACATTTTATAATTCCTACTACACAACACTTTTTATGAAAAAAAAAAAACAAATAGGTTTGTTAAACAAACAAGTTTTTAACAAGCAGGCTTTTTAATTTTTTTTAGCACTACAAGCTGTTCGTTGATTTACGTCTGTTAAATGAAATAAATAAAAATCAAAATTAAAATATTAAAAGTCTGAAATTTTGTGAAATGATAGTAATAGTGAAAGTGTCTGCCACTTAAATAGTTAAAAAGTTTTAGATAGTTTAGTTTTGATCCTACAAATTGTTCGTTGAATTCATCAAAATGATGTCGTCAATTGAATTTATTTTACCAACAATTTTTAACAGACAGTTTGTCAATATGACAGACATATCTGTTGATTATTTCGAAAAAAATAACAACCAGACTGTTGAAATAAAGAATATGTTTTTATTTTTGATGTTTTAATTTTAGGGTTCCGTTTTTTATAACGAACCCTATTGGTGAGAGCAAAACGAGTTTTTCACATTATATCGATTATCTCGTAAACTGTAAATGCTATGGACCTGAAATTTGAGGTGCGAATAAAACTAACCTGTCCACATAAGATGACAGATACAAATAAAGCTAAAGTTGTTTTCGTTTGATTTACAGGGGTACGATGTGAGACCTTTGAGAAATACATTTTTCATAGATTCAAATAGGGTATCATATGAAAGGGCTTCATTTCAGTATTCCTTAAAAATTTATTTTGGAATTTTACACATCACCATTTTTTTGTATAATTTTTGAACCTAACTGATCGAAAATCTTCAAATATATTTGTAATGAGTGCGTTTATTATGTTAAGCGACCACCAATGACAGCTAATGTCAGATGATTATTATTACAAAGAGTTAAGCATAAACAACACCATTGTAAAGTCTTAAAAATATTATATGCTAATAATTACCCTACAACTTTTATTTGTGTTTTAATAAATATTCCTATTTATTACATGGTGTCGAGTGTTAAAATAATAAAATAAAACTGCTTATTAAATTCTATATGAAAAAAGTCCAAGCGGCACGTATTTCCGCTAGAAATAAGTAGATTTCGGGACCAGACAGTTTTGTGTACGAATAGAATTGGATGTGTCAGATTAGTTTAAATAAAAAATTTAAGTAGAATAGTCCATATCCAGAATAATACAAAAAATTTATCAAACCAAACTAAATACATTAACGGAAACTACTTTATCAATGCGATTTCGGAACAGTTTTATTTAACTTTTAATAACATATTAAATCCACCAAAGAGCAAATAAACGTTCTCACAACGTCACACCTACAACACCACCACACATAATTTTGTAATCTAAAATTGTCAAACAACTTTTACACCTCAAATAATTCAAATATCTACAATTTAGGAAGACTTTTGTAAATGTGTAATCAATATGCATATATTTATTTCAATTAACCCAATTCCAAATATTCCCAATCTCCGAAGAAAATATTCCTTAATTTAAAACAATAATGACTCAGCTTTGTTTTAATTTTTTTTTAAATTTTTGCGAAAAAATATAAAAACAAAAAAAAAAACAAAAGAAAATTTTTTTAATATTTCTATGGGATATTTTTATGGAAGTTGTTGTTGTAATTGAATGGCATGCATTAGGTTTAATGCTAATTACATTGAAACCTCTTGGGTTAGAAAGCTGAAAATCTCTGAGGTTATAGTTGAAAAATTTATCTAAAAGCTAGTATGAGTTTAAACAACATAAGCTCAAAAATGAAGAAGGCATGGCCGTTTGCGTTTGTTTTCGTTCTAACAGCCCAGGTGTCAAAACCTCTAGACTTGAACTATTTTTTTTTTAATTTTGAAAAGATTTATGTTCTATTTAACGTGTGCATAATTTTTCAAATGTCAGATTGGCCGTTTTCAGCAAAATCAAGGATAACAAAGTTTGTTAAATTTTTAAAACAGCAGATTTTTCCGGAACCTTGAATTCCAAGGTTGTTATTTGGAAAAAAATGATAAAAATATGTTCAAATATTCAATATTGATAAATTTTATTAAAATATTATGATTTAAATGGAAGTTATAACGCCCTAGATTATTCTACTTTTTTGGCTCTAGCCACTTAACCTGTATCCGGATATGGCCAGTTTGCAAATTTGTCCAAGAGATTTTTTACCGCAACGTATACAGAAAATTTTTTTGTTGTAGGTCTAGAAATGATCGTGAGAGTGCCGTTAAATTCCGTTATAGCTCATATCGTTATATTTATTTATTTCTTGTTTACAAATATAAATTAATATTTTATTTATTTATTTATTTATTTATTTATTTATTACATATATGTAAGCTTACACTTTTGAATATATATGTGTCAATATCAATTAAATTAGTAATGGGTTGACACTGTATATTATTACTAAATTTTCTAATTTATAAAGTGAATGTTAAATATTGGTAATAGACTATAACTAATACTAAATAGCTCGTTTACAGTAATAGACTAATATAACTATGAATAAATATCATTCAAATTATAGGACAGAAGAATGGACGAAACTTTTCACACATAATCGAAGTGCCTGAAATACCTTTGCTTGAAACTAGCTGGTGTATTGGATGACTTCCGCTCAGAAGGCAACGAATTCCAACAGCTGACACCACTGACAAAGAAGGAGCTATTAAGTAGCAGAGACGAGTTCCGCGGAATCATTATATTGTTCACCCTGGTAGAACGAAGTTTTTGCAATTTGTCATTTAAATAACTAGGCTCACCAGACTTCAATATCTTAAATATATACGCATAAACTCGATACACATAGTAATCACGAATGCTACACCCCAATATCATTTTTGGATAAGTTGAAATGTGGTCAAACTTACGTTTATCATATATATAACGAGCACAAGAATTAAACGTTAACTGGATTCTATACAGATCATATTCATACATACCAAAAAGCGCTGTATCACAATAAATGAAATGGGGCAGAATGTAAGAAAAAAATAGCATTTTTTTTAGAACCACATCTGCATCTCTAGCTACAGTCCACATGGTTCTCAAGATGAATGTTATCTGTTTCCTCAGCGCAGAAATATGATCTGACCAAGTTGAGGAGCTGTTCATTAGCACTCCAAGATTCTTAATTTTTGAGGAAAATGGTATACAGACATCATCTATTCTAATTTGGGGTACATTTATGATGTTTATAGATCTTTTATAAACAACCATGGCTTGAGATTTTTCGGCATTCAAAGACAGACCATTCATCACTGACCATCTTAAAATAGAACTAATGTCCACATTTATTTTCTCGATACATGCTCCAATTTGCTCAAGTTTGGCACTGAAATAAATTTGAACATCATCTGCAAATAAATGATAGTTACAATATTTAATCATCCTAATGAGATCATTTATGAATAAGCAGAAAAGTAAGGGAGCCAACACTGAACCTTGAGGTACACCAGATACAACATTAATTGTGTCCAAGAAGACGCCACCAACAAATACTTTTTGTGTTCGATTTGTTAAGTATGAGTGAATTAGTTTACAAACTGGCCGTTAAAATTTGAATTCTTGGCATAGTTGCCCGATTAACTGATCGAAGCCAATTGAGTCAAAAGCCCGGCTAAAGTCAAGCAATACAAGTACAGTAGCCTCTACATTATCAATATGCCTGCGTATATCATCGGTAATGTTAAGAATTGCAGAGTGAGAGCCATATGAGTAGTAGTAACTTGTTGCCATACAAGTATTCAGTTATTTGTGTTTTTAAGATTCGCTCGAATACTTTAGATAAAGTAGGCAGAATACTTATAGGTCGATAGTCGGCTGTCGATAATGGATCAGATACTTTTGCCACTGGAATTATTTTAGAACATTTCCAACATTCAGGAAAAACTGATTTGGTAAGCATACAGTCAAATAAGTACAACACGTGACACTCAATTAAAGGGAATATAATTTTAAAGAACTTCATTGATATGCCATCAAGTCCAATGGCATTTGATGATGCAGAGTTTAAGGCTAAAGTGAGTTCCAATAAATCTATATTTCTGAAAGAGAATGTAGGGCCACTATGAATGTTTAAATTAGGCTCATTAAAAACCATTTGTTTAGGCACATTACAAGTAATTGTTTCATCCTTAATTCGTGTACTTGTCAGGGAAAATTGATTCGCAAATTCAGAAGCTGAAAATAACCCCTCTGTAGGCTTTTGTGACTCATTTAATCCTAACTTGTTAATCCTGTTCCAGAACACTTTAGGACTTAATTTTGGATCCAAAATCTCATTTAAAAACGACTTTTTTCGTTCTTTAAATAAATCTGTAACTCTATTCCTTGATATTGTATACGCCAATCTAGATTCCTGTGTTCTTAATGATTTCCACCGCTTGAAAGCAAAGTCACGAAGCAGTATTAGATCCTCAATTTTAGAACAAAACCATTGCGGTCGAGAGTTGGTCATTCGACATGTTTTTAACGGTACAATCCTATCAAAGCTTCATTAATAACGTTGTTGAGAAACCCCATTTGTTCATTAGTATTTGGAATACAATAAAGATTTAAGATCTAAACAATCTATCTACCGTTGGATTGGAATGCAACATTTCATATGTAAAAAACAAAAAAGTCATGATTGAAACAACCAATAGAGAGCTGATTAAGAAAGCTTATCTTATTAGTATTAGTCAAGCAGTGAAGATGAAGGTGAAGTTCTCTAGAAGAATGTAGTGAAGATGAAGTTCTGTAGAAGAATGTAGGCTCAGCATTTTGAGCAGATAACCCACAACTATCCAAAATATCCCGAAACTCTTGAGTCACCACGCAATAAATTATGATTAAAGTCACCACAAAGAATAATATCACCATCGGATATCGAAAAGTTGTTTAAAACTACTTCTAGTTCATCATGATGGTTAAAACGTAAGGGTAGATATACAGTACCAACAAGTAGTTTACATCGACCAATTCTCAATTCTAATAATATTATTTCAAAATTATTATTCGTTGACCTAAAAATGACTTTAGAAGAGATATTTGATTTAATATACATGCCTACCCCACCAGCTCTAGTAACACGATGATTCCTGTAAAGCTTAAACCCTGGTATTAGAAGCGATGTATCAGTAATATGTTCCTTAAGCCAATTCTCTGACACACAAATGATATCCATCTCAACATTATCCAACAAAGCTCTGATTTCATCTAATTTAGGAAAAAAGCTACATGAATTAAAACTGCAAATCTTCAATCCCATTTTCTTATTGAGAGCTGATTTCAAAATTGTATTTGATGTGAAAGTACTAAGACGGTCAGCTGTTAGATAATGACCCCCTATAACTGACATAGCACCACACCACCAACCATTTCCAAGTCAAAGTGACGCAAGCAGTCATCGATTGTCCAAACTTGTCCTATCCATTCTACAAAAATAATTACTAACCTAATTACAAAAATAACCAAACAAAAAAAAACAAATTTATAAAAATACCATATGTTGACGATTGTCTTAATAGAGTAAATAATAACAAAAATTTAAATTCACCTGATTACGTAGTATAATAAACATATTAGTCCAGTAACTTTATACATCACAGTATGCGTCAAATCCGGTAGTTCTGATTTTTTGCAGACTTGTTTATGATGTTGGCTTAATGAATAATCCAAGTTTGTGACCTCGAGCGCCGAACGCAACTTTGCCAAAAATCGAAAAAACCGCGAAAAAATCGTTATTTTTTCAAATTTTGGCGATTATAACCCTAAAGGACTAGTTTTTTCTTTATACTTTCGTAGGACGGTTTTAAAGTAGATCATTATCATTTTTTATCATTTTTTTCGAAATTCGCCATTTTTTGCAATTCTGTCGTTCTGAATGAATTTTCGAGTGACTAAAATAATGTCTAAAATATTGCAAAATATTGCGAAGTTAAAAAAATGATAAACTTTGAAAGGCCCAATCTCGGAAACTATTGGGTCTACAGAGACAATTCTAGTATCATATTGTAGCAAATTTAGTCTACTTTAAAACCGTTTTAATAAAGTATAAAAAAAACTAGTCCTTTAGCGTTATAATCGCCAAAATTTGAAAAAATAACGTTTTTTTCGCGGTTTTTTCGATTTTTGACAAAGTTGCGTTCGGCACTCGAGGTCACAAACTTGGATTATTCATTAAGCCAACATCATAAACAAGTCTGCAAAAAATCAGAACTACCGGATTTGACGCATACTACCCCATACTTTCAGGCGACAAAGTTACTGGACTATATCTAATTACTGTATTTTAGACTTTACTTATTTAATGATGATGCTTCTGATGTTGAATTAGATGACGTAGAACCAGTTTTGGAACGAGTTGTCATAGGTGAACGATGGATTCTATTTTGTTGATGTTGGTCAATATTAGGATTCTGCAAATTTTTTTTCATTAGGTTTATTATTTTGCCGATCCATCATACTGGTGTTGAAATGATCTAGCTCGTTCATGTTAAATATTTGCAAAGCTTTAGTATCCAAACATGGAATAACATACGCAAGGCCATTTTTTGTAAACGCTTTTGAAATCCGGTTTGTTAATTGCAGTTTTTTAGCATGGCGGAAAAATTTCAGAATTTTATATATATATATATATATATATATATATATATATATATATATATATATATATATATATATATATATATATATATATATATATATATATATTTATATATATATATATATATATATATATATATATATATATATATATATATATATATATATATATATATATATATATATATATATATATATATATATATATATATATATATATATATATATGTATATATATATATATATATATATATATATATATATATATATATATATATATATATATATATGTATATATATATATATATATATATATATATATATATATATATATACATATATATATATATATATATATATATATATATATATATATATATATATATATATATATATATATATATATATATATATATATATATGTATATATATATATATATATATTATATATATATATATATATATATATAT
This sequence comes from Diogma glabrata, assembly GCA_963693315.1. NCBI lineage: Eukaryota > Metazoa > Arthropoda > Insecta > Diptera > Cylindrotomidae > Diogma > Diogma glabrata. The sequence goes on along the minus strand of OY856188.1, from coordinate 253,227,934 downwards.
ATATATATAATATA